>CM053770.1:504449000-504674093 GCA_028658325.1 Potorous gilbertii
TTCGGACCTAGCATAGGTGAGTCTTTCTACTCCGCCATCTTGGCTCCGCCCCCCTCAAGCATTCTTAATGAAAAGACCAGAGCTGAATAGAAAATTTGAAAAGGTAAACAGGAAAGAGAAATCATACGGGACTTACTAAAGTTGAACTGTTTACATTCCTCCACGGAAAGATAATATTTGTAACCCTTGAGAGTTTTCTCAGTATCAGGGTAGTTGGAGGGATTATACATGTAGACAGAGAACAAAGGATGAGTTGAATATGAAGGGATGGATATCTAAAAAAATAAAATTAAGGGGTGAGAGAGCAATATAAAAAGAAGAAAGGGAGAAATATAATGCAGTAAATTATCTCTCACATAAAAGAACCAAAAAAAACCAAAACCTTTTACAATGGAGGGGGAAAGGGAGGAAGTGAGAAGGAATGTGTGAACCTTACTCTCATTGGATTTAGTGTAAGGAGGGAATAACATGCATACTCAATTTGGTGTGAAAATCTATCTTACCTTACCGGAAAGTAGGGAGGAACAGGATTGGGGGGGAGGATGATAGAAGTGAGGACAAATGAGAAGAGGGGGTAATTAAAAGTAAACACTTTTAAGGAGGGACAGAGTCGAAAGAGAGAATAAAATAAATGGGAGGCAGGATAGGATAGAGGGAAATATAATTAGTCTTTCACAACATGACTGTTACAAAAGTGTTTACTTAAATACACATGTATAACATATATTGAATTGCTTGACTTCTCAATGGGGATTGGTTTGGAGGGAGGAAGGGAGAGTAGTTGGAACTCAAAGTTTTAAAAATAAATGTTGAAAATTGTTTTTACATGGAACTGGGAAATAAGATATACAGGCAATAGGGTATAGAAATCTATCTTGCCCTATAAGAAAATGGAGGGGAAAGAGATAAGAGAAGGGAGAGATACAATAGAAGGGAGAGCAGATTGGGGGAAGGGGTAATCAGAATGCATGTCATCTTGGGGTGGGCAGAGGGGAGACATGGGGAGAAAATTTGGAACACAAAATCTTGTGGAAGTGAATGATAAAAACTAAAATTAAATTAATTTTTAAAAAAAGTTATCAGTGATATCTTAATTACCAAATCCAATGGTCTTTTCTCAATTCCCATCTTTTTTTAAACTCTCTGAAATCTTTAACATTATACATTTCCCTTTTCTCCTTGATTCCCTCTTCTCTGTAGGTTTTCATGACACTGCTCTCTCTTGGTTCTCTTTCTACTTGTTTTACCACTTATTCTCAGTCTACTTTATTGAATTTTCAACCAGATCACACCCACTAACCACAAGTATTCCCCGAAGTTCTGTCCAACATCCTCTTCTTTTCTCCCTCTATGCTATTTCACTTGGTAAAATGCTTCACTATTTCATTTATCAATGTCCCAAGGACTCAATCATCTTTAGCAGAGAATTCTCAGATCTAGTTATCCAGCTTTAACTTCTATTTATCAAATATTCAATTGCTTCTTGGACATCTCAAACTGGTTTTCCCATCTTAATTTCAACATGTCCCAAATTAAACTTATTATTTTCCTCCCAAACCCTCCTTTATTCCTAACTTTCCTGTTATCGTCTTAGGCACTACCATCCTTCCAGTCACCCAGACCAGCAATCCTGTCTCCTCGTCATCTACAAGCTGTTGCCAAGTACCACAAATTCTACTTAATATCATACCTCCTTTGGGTCCCCTTTTTCTCTTGACAATGTTATTACCCTACTTAAGGCCCTCATCACCTCACATCTGGATTAGCATTTTGGTTGCTCACCTGTTTCAAACTTTTTCCCACTTCGGTCCATTCTCTACTCAGCTATCAAACTGATCTTCCTAAAGCACAGGTCTGATCATGCCCTATTCTGTATATTCCAATGGCTTCCTATTAATCAAATCTTCTGTTTGGTATTTCAAGCCCTTCACTGTCTGGCCTCTTTCTTCCTTTCCAGACGTTTTCACATTATCCACCTAATCCGATTCTAACCCTAACTCTAAATCTGATTCTAACCCTAAATGTGCTCAAAATCTATCAGGTCTAGTGACACTGGTCTTGCTGTTCCTCATACAAGACACATTTCTTGCCATTTTTACCAGTTGTCCCCCATGCCTGGTATCATCTCCCTTCTCATCTCCATCTCCTGGCCTCCCTGACTTTCTTCAAGTCCCAGCTAAAATCCTACCTTCTATAAGAAGCCTTTCCTGACTCCTCTAATTGCCAATGCCATACTTCGGTTGATTATTTCCTATTTGTCCTGTATATATCTTTTTGTACATAGTTGTTTGTGCTTTGTCTCCCCCATTAAACCCAGGTTCTTGAAAGCTCTGTTTGTTTTTTTGGAGGGGGAGAGGGATTCCAAGGGTTTAATGCAGTCCCTGACACATAGCAGGCACTTAATAAATCCTAGTTGACTAACAAGCTGACTGTACTCATTGTTTACTTAGCACAGTACCAGGCATACAGTAGGTACTTAATAAATGCTTATTGACAGTAACCTATATTGTTCATATCTGTATGATTACAGCATTTTTTAAATCAACACTAAGTACTAGGAATTCCTTAACCCTAACTAGCTGCTTAAGAAATGTTTGTTGAAGTCATTCCTCAACTGATAAATGGTCACAGGATATAAACAGTTTCCAGATGAAGAAATTAAAGCTATCTGTAGTCATATAAAAATATATTCTAAGTCACAATTACAGAAATGCAAATTAAAACAACTCTGAGGTCCCATTTCATACCTATCAGACTGGCTAATATGACAGAAAAGGAAAATGATAAATGTTGGAGAAGACATGGGAAAATGCATTGTTGGTGGAGTTGTGAACTGATCCCACCATTCTGGAGAGCAATTTGGAAATGTGCCCCAAAGTTCTATAAAACTGTACAACCTTTTGATCCAGCAATACTATTACTGGGTCTGGATTCCAAAGAGGGAAAAGGATCTATTTGCCAAAAATATTTATAGGAGATCTTTTTGTGGTGGCAAAGCACTGGAAATTGAGGGGATGCCCATCAATTGAGGAATGACAAGTTGTGGTATATGAATATAATGGAATACTATTGTACCATATGAAATGATGAACAGGCTGATTTCAGAAAAACCTAGAAAGACTTTCATGAACTAATGCTGAGTGAAATGAGCAGAATCAGGAGAACGTTGTACATGGTAACAGCTACATTGTGCAGTGATCAACTTAGATTTAGCTCTTTTCAGCAATATAATGATCCAAGACAAACCCAAAAGAGGCGTGATGGAAAATGCAACCCACATCCATGGGAAGAACTACCGCAGTCTGAAGGCAAATTGAAGCATACTATTTTCACTTTGTTTTTGTTTTCCTTTCTTGTGGTTTTTCCCTTTTATTTTGATTCTTCTTTCACAACATGAGTCATGTGGAAATATGGTGAATATGATTATACATGTATAACCTATATCCTATTTCTTTACTGTCTTGGGGAGGGGAAAACGGAGGGAAGGGGAAGGGGAGGGAGGGAAAAAAAATAGAGCACAAAATCTTATAAAAGCAAATGTTAAAAACTATCTTTAATCTATCTTGCCTTACATGAAAATAGAAGGGAAGGGGATATGAGAAGGGGGGAGGCGGTGATAGGTGATAGAAGAGAGGGCAGTTTGGGGAAAGGAATAATTAATGCATTCCGTCTTGAAGTGGGGGGAGGGGAGAGATGGGAAGAAAATTTGAAACTCAAAATCTTGTGGAAGTGAATGTTGAAAACCAAAACATAATTAAGTAATTAAAAAAAACTATCTTTACATGTAATGGGGGGAAAGTTACAGCTGAGATTGAAAGTTCACTAGAGAAGATGAGATCACCTTAAAATAATCAATTTCAGATCCCATCTTTAAGGAAAAAAACCTTAAAAAACCAAAAACTAAACATTAGACAAATTTCAGTTTTCTGAATTTTGGCCCCAAATAGCTCTTTACTGAGAGTCAGAACCAAAGAAGATTGGAGCCCCTTAAAATGATCAGCTTCAGATCTCATCTTTCAAAAAAAAATGCGTTATGCAAAATTCAATTTTCTGAGTCTTGGCCTCAAATATTTTTTTCTTAAGAGTCAGAAGCTGGATTTTGCTCTCGGTACAGCTAACTGAAGGAAGAAGTACAAATGCAAAGAGCTTAATTAAGGATTTTACAGATTTGGATTTACGATATTTCCTAGGCTTTACTAAGATTGTAAATAACATTTTAAAAACTCCTAAACTAAATGATATTTAGGTGACCCAGAGCACAAAAGGGAGAGTGCGACCCAGATGGGACTCGAACCCACAATCCCCAGCTCCGGAGGCTGATGCCTTATCCATTAGGCCACTGGGTCACCACATTGCTTTCGCTCTTGCAGACAAC
Source organism: Potorous gilbertii (assembly GCA_028658325.1). Taxonomy (NCBI): domain Eukaryota; kingdom Metazoa; phylum Chordata; class Mammalia; order Diprotodontia; family Potoroidae; genus Potorous; species Potorous gilbertii. The sequence continues at coordinate 504,453,376 of CM053770.1, forward strand.
CCTTACGTGACACCGTCAGTTCTGTTCACGCCTCTTGACGTCTTGTTTCCATTCGCTCTCCCGCTCGGAGATCTCGGGACCACCCGCCTCCGCAGAAGCAGCTGCAGTGGGTGGAGCTGCGTCTGCGCTCCAAAGGCCTAGAACTACAAAGACCATCATCTTCTTGTGCCAGTCTCCCTTTCCGGCCTTTGGGATAGGTCCCAGCTAACCGCCCTTCCGCTCTTTCTTCCCTAGCTGGGAGGTCTTCTTGGTTGTAGGCACCCCTTTCTTTTAAAGGGAAAAAGAAAGGAAATATTGGGAGGGTTCTGATTCCAAAAGGGAAGCCTTAGCTCCTTCTGAGGGCAGCTGCCCTATTCCCGCCCCCCCTCTTCTTTTCAAGCTAACCAGAGCTCAAACTAGGTTAGAATCGTAGGACCTGTGTTCAAATTCCAATTCTGTCGCTACCTGTGTGACCCTGGACACATGCGCCTCGTTTTCCGGTAAAAAGCAAGGGATTGGACTAAGGCAATCTCTAAGGCTCCTTCCAGCGCTAAACCAAACGTTCTTCTTTTCTCATTTTAAAAATAAGCCTTTTTTACATCACTGTCATTTCCCCCTGTATCCCTATCCCATCCAGACAGCCCCATATAACAAATAATATTTTTCAACATAAAAAATTAGAAAAAAATCAGCATAACTGATAAATCGAAAAAGTCTAAAAATAATGTGCAATGTATATACCATGCATACTTGTGCATCTCCCACCTCTGCAAAGGGATGGCAGTGTCTTCTCATATCTCTTCTCTCCACTTTTCTTTTTCTGTAATTTTGTAACATTTCACTTTCGAACTTTTTCAATTCTTTCCGTTTACAGTACTATGGTCACTGTATACATTATTTTCTTGGCTCTCTTTGTTATCAATTGCCCTTGTTTCTTAATCTAAGCACTTATAAAAAGATTTATTTAAAGTCTTAGGGATGTCACTTCCTTACTGTAACACTTTCTGAGAGTGGGCAAACCTCACTTTCTGAGTTTGCCATGGAGTCAATTACAGCCCCTGTAGATACCCCCAGGACAGGCCCACCTTCCTGAGGGTCAGACTGGACCTGGACCATCTTCTGCATATACTCTCCTGGAGTTTTGGATCACTCCGTTTTGGATTTTGGTACCTAATACACTATACTTAGGTAGCCTCAGACCATGTTTCAAACCCATCCACCATAAAACAATTGTGCCTGATACATTGTAAACATTTAATCAATGCTTATCTAAATATCATCTCAGTAATCTTGCCATCTGCTTTACAACCTCTTCTTTCCTTCCTCCATCCTCCCACACCCTTCTCACCTCTTTCTTCGGAGACAGTAATCACTAATAATATTATTACTACTAAAAAGGGTGTGACAATCCATTGTCTTATGACTTCTCTCTTTATGACACCACCCCAAACTGCCTCCCTGTGTCCATATATGCCTCCACATGTGTTGTTTCTATTAGAGATAGATGATCTATTAGAGACAGATAGTATCTATCTACATAGACTGTTAGTGCCATGAGGGGAGAGACTGTCACAGTTTTGTGTGTTTATTCTCATTTTTTCCAATTACATGTCAAGATAGTTTTCAACATTTGTTCTTGTCAAATTTTGAGTTCCAAATTTTTCTCCCTCTCCCTCCTTCCCATCCCTCCTCTCCAAGAGAGTAAGCAATCTGATATAGGTTATACATGGACAAACATGTTAAACATATTTCCATGTTAATCATGTTGACATCACATTAATTTCCAAGTACATTTCTTTCTGCCTTTCTTTTTCCAGCAAGCCTCCCCTAGTAACTATGATTTTAAAAAGAAAAAAAGAGGGGCAATCAAACCTACCAACCCATTCAGGATCTGATGGTAGGCTAAATATTCCCCACTATATGCCCTACCTCTGAAATGAAAGATTTTCTTAATTGCATTTTCTTAACTCTTCTTGATTATTATAACACCATATCATTCAGTTTTGTTTTGTTTACACTGTTGTAGTCATCAGGTATATTATTGTTTTCCTAATTCTTCTTATTTTACTGTGCATCCGTTCATATATACCTTCCCATATTTCTTTGAATTCTTCATGTTTGTCTTTTCTTTCGTTACAATAATAAATCCTGTTACATTCATGTTTTCTCATTGTATTTTACCAGGCCTTCATAAACAGTTTCTCAGTTCCATGCCTATTGAAATGGAAACTACCTGCCAAGACACCTACACACAAACTATATAGATACAATTATGAAACACTTTTTACATAAAAACAAATCCAAATAATTGGAGATATATTAATTGTTCATGAGAAGACAAAGTCAATATAATGGAAAATAACTATGCTACCTAAATTATACCAAAGGATTACTTTATTATGGAGCTGGAAAAAATAATAATGAAATCCATCTGAAGAAACAAAGGATCAAGAATCTCAAAACATTTAATGGGAGTAAAATGGGAAGTAAGAGAACCCTGTAATGCCAGCTTTCAAATCACACCATAAACGATATAAAAACAATTTAGAACTTGATTAGGTACACAATATACAAAAACAAATGAGCGCAGAAACCTAATGCTTGAGAAACTCAAAAATCTCACCTACTGGGGCAAGAACTTTCTATAAAAACTGTTGGGAAAACAGGAAAATAGTTTGGCAGAAGCCAGCTATAATTCAACGACATATACTATATACTAAGATAAGCTCCAAATGGATCTGTGACTTAGAGAGTAAGGGTAACTTTATAAATAAATTAGAGGAGCAAGGAAAAAATTACCCATTAGATCTTTGGATAGTGGAAGATTGTTCTTGACCAAAAAGAGACAGAGAATGTCACATAAGGTAAAATGGATAATTTTGATTAGATAAAAGTAAAAAGATTTTTGCAAAGTAAAACCAAAGCAGCTAAAATTATAAAGAGATTGGGGGAAAAAATTGGAACAAGTTTCTCTGAAAAAAAAGTCTTATTTCTAAGACATATGGGAAACTGATTCAAATACATAAGAATAAGAGTTATTTACCAATTGATAAATGATCAAAGGGTATGAGGGGCAGCTAGGTGGATAGGGTATTGGGCCTGGAGTTGGGAAGAATCATCTTTTTGGTTTCAAATCTGGCCTTAAACACATAATAGCTGTGTGACCCTGGCTAAGTCACTTAACAATTGGTCTTAGTTTTCTCATCTGCAAAATGAACTGGAGAAAAAAATGGCAAACCCTCCAGTATCCTTGCCAAGAAAACCCCAAATGGGATCACAAAGAGTTGGGTATGACTGAACAACAACAATAAAGAAAACAAGCAGGCAGTTTTTAGAGGAAGAAATCCAAACTATCTATAGCCGTATGCTCCAGATCAGTAATAATCGCTGTTCTTCAGTCATGTCTGACTCTTTGTGATCCTGTGGACCATAGCGCAACATTGAGTTTTCTTGGCAAAGATACTGCCATTTCCTTCTCCAGTGAATTAAGGCAAACAGAGGTTAAGTGACTTGTCCAGGGTCACTGGTAATAAGTGTCTAAGGTCAGATAGAATCTGAGGCTGAATTTGAACTCTGGTCTTCTTGATGCCAGGCCTAGAGCTCTATCCATTTAGCCACCTCCCACTAAAAATTAGAGAAATGCAAATTAAAGCAGCAATTCTGAAGTTCTACCAAACACACATGTGCATACACACATACACGCACACACACACACGCATACACCCATTATGTTGGCAAAAATAATAAAAAAGGAAAATGACAAATGCTGTAGTGGTTATGGGAAAACAGGTACTGTTTTTGGTGGGTTTTTTTTGTACTGTCAGTGGAACTACGAATTAGTCTGGTCATTCTGAACAGCAGTTTGGAGCTTGTCCCCACAAATGTGTATACTCTTTGTCCCTACTGTACTACTAGGTCTATTTTCCCCAAAGAGATCACAGAAAGAGAGAAAGAATCTAAATGTACAAAAATATTTTTACAAAAAATCTTTTTGTGTTGGCAAAAAATTGGAAACTGAGGGTGATGCCCATCAACTGTAGAATGACTGAATAAGTTATGGCATATGGATGATACTATTATATTGTAAGAAATGATGAAGGGGATGGTTTCAGAGAAACCTGAGAAGACTTGTATGGACTGATGCAAAGTAAAGTGAACAGAACCAGGAAAAAAATTTACAGAAAAACAGCAATATGGTAATGATGACCAACTTTGACAGTTCAATTCTTCAGATATCATCTAATTGTCATCTATGTCACCTAGTTCACTGAAATTCTTTCGTCAATTTGAAATTTGAGAGAATTTGAAAGTTTGAGGAAACAGAGAAAGTGATAGAGGTACTCTTTGCTGGCAGGGTGAAGTTGAAAAGGTGAAGCAAGGTTTCAAGTTACAGATTAGATAGAGAAATCCCAGAACCTTGATCAAGGGATTCTCAAGGAGGACAGAAAGCCACCCACTGCCTTGAGGAGGAACAATCAACAGAAGAGCTAACAAAAGACTGAGACCAGTGAAACCCACCAGTCTGTCAGCCCAGACACACAAGCGGACGGTTAACAGAAGGAAACTGGAAAAACATCCAGGACCAAACAAAGCCTGACCACCCCATCCAAGAATATGAGAGTCAGCAGGGACTTACCCTGGCACTAAGTCCTAATTTAAGTAGTCTCTTTGGAAAAATGAAAAACTATACTGGTGACAGAGAAATATAATGGAATCAGTGATGTTTATGCAGAAACTCAGAAAATAAGAATAATTCCATATCATCTACATGTAAAAGTTTCAAAGCAAATCACAAATTTGCCACAAACTTTTCTGGAATTCCAGGAAGCAATGAGGAGTTAGAATGTAATCATATACATTAAAAGATAGCTGTAAGGGAAAGAAAAAGAAAGGAAATAAGAGCTCCAGAGGAAAGAATTGAAATGAGAATAAACAGCTTTGCACAAAAGGCTTACGGTACAAGATAAATGTATTTTTATCTATAGAACAAGAGAACTTATCTTGAGTCCTTATCTTACTCTGAAAATTAAAAAAATACTTGAACTGAATCAAAAGATTGTGAAAATATCTGAAAATGTACAAATACCACTTATTAAATATAACTGACTTTCCAAACAAGTCAAGGAGAGAGAATGTAAGAGTCATAGGACTACCTAAAAATTCCAAGCATTAGGTGGGTCTTGAAGGTCAGTTCTTAAACTTTTAGTAGGTCTAGAATCCTGGATATGATTATGCTCAACAGATATCCAAGCAACGATGGTTAGTTACATCAGAATACAGGTAAATGACTATTGAACAAAAATTGTCAAATATTGGTTGTGACTTGCCCAAGTTCACCCAAATGGTAAATGGCAGAGTTTAGTATTTGAATCCTGGTCCTTTGATCCAAGATCCAACTCTTTTCCCTCTACTTTTATAATAGTTGTGTTTAGAATTTGGTCTTTTATTGGAGACATTCAACTAAATATATCTCTAATGAGGCAGCTAGATGGCATGGAGGCTGGAGTGCTAGACTTGGAGTCAGGAAGTCCTGATTTCAAATAACAATGTATCAACTAAGCTGTATTACCATTGGCAAGTCACTTAACTGCTGTTAGCCTTAGTTTCCCCATCTGTCATATTGTGCTAATAATAGTATTTATCTTACAGGCATATTGGGAGTATAAAATGAAATAACATGTGAAAGACTGCAAACCTTAAAAGATACATGCTGGCTATTGTTATTACAAATAATTATCTATTGGCTTGAGAGTTAGGAAAAGAGATGGAAATTGTAATTGAATTCTATTAGAGTCACATAAATAACACTTGGTTTGGATTTCATTTGTGCTCTACAGGCAGTACCCAACTTATAAATTATATATATTGCAAAAGTTCATTTCTTATATTTATGTATTCCTATATTTATATCTTATGTTTATACATTTATGATACATTTATATTTATATATTTATACACTTATGTTTCTTATATTTATAGTTTAGTGAGTCTAGAAATAAGACTTAAGGAGTTGTAATTGTAATTTATTGATGGAGGAAACTCCTGCGTGAGGAAACAGCCTCTGTAAATCAGAGGCATGATTTGATTCCAGTCTTCCTGGCTTCTAGACTGTCTCTCTACCTACTACAAAAATTTAGAAATGTAAGATTTATGTTGGACTAGATGACTCCTAAGACTCTATAAAATGTCAAAGTAGAAGGGAGAACCAAGAGAAAGATGTGTCAGCAAAACTCATTAAGGAGATAATATGTTGGAGGAGAGGGTGGCTAAGAATGTCAAATACTGCAAAGACCTCTAGGACAAGTGACCTCTCTCATGTTGGAGAATATCCAGGGGTGTGCTGGAACTAATTCATAAAAGATGGAGAGGGCTGATTGCTAAATTTTCAGTGTTAGCATTTATAGTTTAGAAGTTGGCAAAGACTCCAAATCAGGACTTGGTTTATTGTGTCGTTGACTGTAAGTGGCCTCTAGGATGCAAGTTCCTCACTGCAGGGCTAGACTTAAGAAAATGTTGGAGTAAAATGTGAATAATGCACATTAAATTTAAAATGTGCCCCCTTCCTCCAGCCTCTTGTTAAACCTTTACAAAGATACATCTGGGAACATCTTTTTCCCCCCAGGTAGCCAATTCTACTTTTCTATGATAGTTGATTTTTCTTACAAAATTATATGAATATATTATTATATTATTGAATTATTATTATTTAAAATTAGATGAAAAGCTACATCTTCTCCTCAAAGTTCTAGTATATACTTTGAGGAATTTGTAAGTGTTCCTTTTCTTTGCCTGCATCTTAAGACCCTATTGACTGTTCTCCCCTTATTTTTAGGGGGCCAGTAACAAGTATCCCAGTTTCATTTAACCATTGAACATCAGGCAGCTTTTTACAAAGTAATATTTACTGCACAGCTATAGTAAGAACAAATATATAAACATTTTCCCTCAATACCTCAGGGGTATAGTCCTTATGCACCTAGGTTTTGGGGTAGGGAGATTAGGGTCAATTTAGCTCAGCTCCTAGCTAGCATTGGTCCCACCAAGTTCAGGTCCAAAAGCAGCTTTTGCTGGGCTGGAATCCCAAAGATAACTCCAGATTATCATTCTGTGTCCCTTAAGATCTCAATGCCATCTAGGCTGGCTCCAACGCTCAGCTTAGATTCTTGAATTTCCAGATTCCTATGGCTCTTGCTCCTAGCCCTTGAAAGTCTCCCAAGGTCAGAGACTCCACTCCCTGCATCTGTAATGGAAAAGAAAGAATGAAAATGTCAAGGAGGCCCTGTTTATTGGAGGAACTGGGAAGGAATATGACTTCCTTAGGGAGGGAGGAGGTGCCTCATCTGTAAAATAAGTGTTTTTCTCTAAATCCTTTAAGATCCCTTCCTGCTCTAAAGTAATGGTTTTATGACTGGATGAACCTTCCACATAAGAATTTTCCTGAACCCTATAGTTACCTTTGCTCTCCCCATAAATATGTACAGGTTTTTGCATGACATTTGCATATAGGTTATTACAACCTCCCTCATAGGATATAAGTTTGAGGAAAGAAGCTGCTTCATTTTTGTCTGATTGTTGAGAAAAGAAATTTTAAGAGTTGTCTTTTGAATTAAATTAAATATTAAGAAATACTATTTCTGCAGCCCCAAACCCTTTTAAGATTTTTCCCTTTTGGAAGAGAGGAAGAACAGTAGCTAAGATCTTCCTTTGACATGGAGTAAAGGTGATAACCAAACTTAACTTTGGTCTAGGTAAGAGCATGGTATCCTCACCTAGCAAGTGATAGAAGTCATGATCCACTCGGAAAAAAGTCTTCTCTTTTCAAAGTCATGGTGAAGATGGTGATAGCAGGAAGAAACTCTTACCAGGAAGTGGTCCAGGAAGAAACTGAGTGGTAACAATTCTGGAACATCAACCCCAAACTGTATATTTAACATATTATGTTCTTTTCCTTGAATCTTGTTCAAGATTTTCTATAACTGTAACCTCACATGTCTTTCTATAGAGGATCGTTCTAGAGGATATGGGGAAAGTTTGTACCACTCTCTCTCTCCAAGCTAGAAATAGCTTAGATATAGATTAATGGTATATTAAATAAAATTGTTTTGGGGAGAGTTGAACCTAAATCATAGGATATGTTATTAATATATTTTTCTTCTTCAGCAACATTCAGAGTATCAGAAAGGCAGTATAGAATAGAGCTGACACTGTGTCCAGGTAGACCTGGATTCAAGTCCTGCCTTTGACCCTGGTAAGCGACTTTACCTTTCAGTATTCTAGGTTGCTCTCTAAGACTATAAATGGCAGAAAGGGGCCAATCTGCCTTGGGAGAAGAAGTGTCCTTCCCAGAAAGTTCCCTATGCAAGTAAAATCCCAGGATTCTTCCCTGTCACCTAGTACCTAGCACAGTGCTTAGTATAAGGATCCTGCTTAATAAAATGTTTGTTGAATATTTCAAAGAAAATATGGGGACTGTGCAGTTCCTTTTTCTTATTGTCTCCCTCACTCTCTTCATTCACCTCCCAGATTGCTATCCAGGACCAGTCTCCCTGCAAATGTACTGGCTTACACCAGATGTAGGCAGGTAGAGCGTTAGTTCACATTTTCTTTAGAGTAGTTAGGTAACTGTTTTTCAGAGGCCTTCTCCGGATCTGAATCTGGATTTTAATCCCATTGTATAACACAGGGTTTTTAAAAAATTTTTTATTAGTTTATTTTTAGTTTTCAACATTCACTTCCACAAGATTTTGAGTTCCAAATTTTCTCCCAATCTATCCCTTCCCCCACCCCAAATGGCGTGCATTCTGATTACCCCTTCCCCCAATCTGCCCTCCCTTCCATCACCTCCCCCCTTTTATCCCCTTCTATTCGTCTGTAGGGCAAGATAGATTTCTATCCCCCACTGCCTAGTTGCAAGTAAAAATAATTTTTAACATTCGTTTTTTAAAACTTTAAGTTCAAAATTCTTTCCCTCCCCATCCACCCTCACTGGGAAGGCAAACGATTTGGTACAGACAACATAGTATTTTTCATATTATGAAGTCTTTAAGCGTGGGAGAGTTAATGTATGTGATACAAACTTTCCTAATTAAAAAACATAGTTGCTATGTAAAGGTTTGGAATATGTGCAATATATTATTGAAACATGTTATCCATTGTCTCTAGGTATAATTTTTTTTCTGGAAATCTCATCAGAGCAATAGGAAGTTCTGTTTCAAATACAAACTTACAGCTGAAAGCTTTGTTTCTATTATGAGTTACTCCAAAATCAAACTGAGTTTGAAGTCTATGAAGCTAAATTATGTACCAATGTATTGGTGGAGTATGAGTCATAGATATTGAATGATCAAATTTTAAAGTGTGAGGGAAGAAGGGAAATATGGTCATTAACAATTTATGGGAAAAAAGTATTAATTAAGCCAGTCATGTGCCAGACACTATTCTAGGTCAACTAACTATAGCAAGAAAATTCAATTTAATTGAAAGACATAGTGAGTGGCTACTACATGCAAAGCACTAAGCAAGGAAGGAAGGAAAGAAGGAAGAGAGAGAAGAAGGAATTAGTGAACCAAAAAGAAGGAAACAATGAAGAAAGGGAGCAAAGAAAGAAGGGATAAAGGAAGGAAGGGAGGAAGGAAAGAAATTGTCCTTCATTTTGGAAGAGGACCCATGACATCGCTGAGTGATTTTTTGATTTGCATGGGCAATGAGTTTAAGGGAGGCAGAGTTGCACAAGGTCATTAGCCTTGCTCTCTTCCAGAGTCATCAAAGTCCAGCATGATGGTAGATGGCCTGGGATGCAGGGGATGACCTTGTCATCTTCAATATCCAAGCTCTAAGCGCTCCACAACCCTGCTTCAGCTATTTTCATGGCCATTGGAACAAACTGTTATCATCCATCCATGTGTGATGGCAATCAAATGAGGATCTTTTGCTGTTTTTGTTTTACTAAAAGTACCTCTGATTTTGTTTGCCCTTTGTAGCTAAAGAAGACCATGCCTTCAGAGACAAGCTGACATGACTTGCATTTGACTTTGCTGTGAGTGAGGGAGGGTTGTGCAGGTCACCAGCCTCACTTCTTCTCCTGAGTCATCTGAATCCAGTGACCAGATATTGAACAGGATGACTGGAGATGACCCAGGATGCACTGGGATACCTTGGCCCCTTTAGGCCAAGGTCTATGCAGCTACTTACTTAGGGTGAGGTAATGCCTGTTCATTGAATAGGCCTGTTTAAAAAGTAGCCAGGGCATGGTTCCTTTAACAAGCCTAAGAAAAGAAAGACATCAGGCTGGGAGGGAAACAGCAACACTTACTATTGATAATCACTCTTAAGCCAGGATGGTTCAGAAGAGAGACTTTAGGCAGGGGGTAGGGGCCCCATAATGTCTGAGCTTCACAGTACAGTAAGTTTGAGGTTCAGGAAAAGGAGGGAGGATCTTTCCTCCCCATTGATGGACCTGCCCATTGTGGGAAGCTTGATTTCGGGGAGTTACTTTGTAGGAGGGTCCCAAGTACCTTTTGCTTTTTCTTTTGAGGCACTGGGTCCAAGGATTATGCCCTCTGACTCCAAAAAAGGCATAAATACTCTGAGAGTGAGGTTTGACTTTGGGCCTTAGTTTTTGTGTTAAGGTTTGAGTGCCAGAGGAGGACTCTGGGAAGCTGCTTTAACCCTTGAAAGCCCAGATGTCAGTTCTTCCTTCTCTGGTAACTGTGGTCAGACAGTTAGACCTGTCTGTTGATTTGTGATATGTATATCGATTATGATCAGGCAGAGGAATCCATGTCTGTTGACTTTTTGATTTCTCTGTATTTTTTTTGAAGTTCAGGGGGCTGACTGCCCTGAACTAGGTGAATGATATATGTGCTTGGTTAAAGGAATAATACTTGTGCTTGATTAAAGTGATTGTTAACCCCTCAAAAGTTGCCTTTCCTTTTATGAATGCAGATCTAAGAAACTGTGATCGCAGTTGGGGTGTTTACTGATATACCATTCCACCAGGGGAAGAAGATTTCACATGCTTGGGGTAGATATCCCCTTACCTCATCCAAGGGTTTGAGTCTTAGCAGTTATCTTCGATCTAGTTTAGCCCCATAGACTGAGACAGTTTTACCCGAGTATGGCCTGAGTTGCATATCCATCTTAGAGCCACAGTTGAGAGTTGGGTGAAATGTGGATACCTACAATGGATAAGCAGCTCTGAAAGGGCTCACCAGCCCTCACACTAGAGGTGATAGTCCTCCTTGGACACCATATACATCTTGAGGAAAGAAATAGATATTGATTGAGTTCCTACTGGGTACCAGGCACTATGCCAAGCACTTTACCGATAGCATTCCACTGATTTGGTTTCTTCAGATATAGGACTGCATGTGTTCTGGGACCAAGGACTAGGCATTGAAGGCTAGCTTTAGGGGCTAGGCTCCAAGAATAGAAAGACCTTGAACTGAGGCTGCCAGACCACTATATAAGACCTGAGGGAAGATATAGAAGTTACTTCATCCAACTCTCTCCCTTCCTCCTGTTTGTTACCACAGAAGTGCTCATATGAGCTTTACCCCTCACTATTCCGGTTTCTTTATCCTGACATAAAATTCCTGATCAATCGTAACTGCTTTGTCCTGCATACACTTATTTTGCGCGGGTAAAGGATGAATGGGCAATGCTATTGACCTCTGAAATACATAGAAGTTCACTAGTACAGAGGGTTACATTGTGATCCAAAATAGCAATGGTAACTCTCTAATTCAAAGGTACTGAGCTGCTATGATTTTAGTAATTTCTTTAGTCATTATGTAAGTTCCCCCAAAGCAGAATTTAAGTTGGGTCCTAGGTTTTCCTTACCATAAACCAAAAGGGGATTCTTAGCTGTGGTCAAAGTAGGTCATTAAGAAACCAGAGGCCCCAGGCCAAACTCCAGTCTTGGATGTGAAGAGGGAGAGAGGGTGGACTGAGGGGAAAGTCTCATCTTCTTGGGCTACCCAATGGGAGGAGAAAAGCTTAGTCTGGGAAGAATCAGCCCCTTCCCTTTTTAAAGGGGAAGACTAAGGGCCCAGCCAGACCATCTCCACAGGGTAAGATAATAAGTTCTGTTTTGAGTATGTTGAATTTAAGATTCATGTTAGATAACCAATTCCAGATGTCTGAAATGCAGCCAAAGAGGCATAATCATAGTTCAGGAGACTGTCTAGGACTGGATATATAGATTTGAAAATTATCTGCATAGATAAATTCAATCCTGTGGACTGAATAGGATAACTGAACTCATGAGGACAGACAAGATCACAAAGTAAGAGCATCAAGACAGAAGCTTAAAGAAGGCCTGGCACAGAGTTTTGGTGGACGCCCATGGTCAGGAGTTATGATGTGATGAAGAGTCCGTCAAAGAGACTGAAGGGTAGACCAACAAATAAGAAGACAATCAGAAGAGAGTGGGGTCAACATAACCCAGAAAAGAGAGACTATCTAGGAGACAATGTGTGAGAGATGATCTCTCAGAAGTGAAGCCTCCTCAAAGAGTTAATAGTTTCTTGTATTAGTAGAACACTCTCCCTTGAACATCTGGAGCTAGCTAACCTTGTGAAGAAGCATGCTTTGTAACATTTGTGCCCAACTTCTCCTTCATCCCAACCTTATTTCAAGCACATAGTAGAAAAAAAATAGCATATGTCCTACACTTCCTCCCCCTGCCTAAACTGCTGATCTTTGCAAAACTTCCAACCAAGCTTGGATGTTCTTTGTTGCTGGGGAAGATTTCCATGAATAGATTGTACCCCTGAAGCCCAGTCAATGGGATAAGGGGAATGAGTTAGGGAGGGGGAGCTCATGTTAGGGTATAATTGACCTTGCTTTCTGTACTCCTTTGTACTCCCTGGCTAGTGCTATTAGTGTGATGCTTCCTCATGAGAAAGCAATAAACTCCTTTTTGCCTTTCCTAAGACAAATCTCTGATCAATTATTTTTGGGGGTCTTAAGACCCATACCACACAGATGGATCACAACATTCACAGCAGCGACAAAAACAACAGCAAGCATTTATAGAGTGCTTTAAGGTTTGTAAAATACTTTACAAATATTATTTTACTTTTCTTCACAAATAACCCTGGGAGACAGGTATAGAGCTATAATTAGGTACAAGGAGGTTGAGAAGGATCAGAATAGAGAAAAGGCCACGAGGTTTGGCAATGGTCACAGGCAGTTTTGGAGAGAGAAGCTTCAGCTGCCTGATGAGGTTGGTAGTTTGATTGCAGTGGATTTAGAAAAGAGTGAGAGGACAGGACAGGAGGTGACAGCGCCATCCTTTGAATGATTTTCACCTTTAGTTCTTTTTTCATCACTTTAAGAATAGGGATGGACCTGTGATTTCAGTAGTAAAGTGAACTCCCAGGTAAGGAAACTCTCTACTGATGTAGGTCCAGAGGGTCCAAGAGAGTTGTCAATGGCACTGGGGGTTAAATAACTTGTATAGAGTCACATGGCCAGCGTGTGTCAAAAGTAGGACTTGAACTGAGTTCTTCTTGACTTTGGGTGCTGCCCAATATTCACCATGCCATGCTACCATAAGAATACTGCTATTAAAATGGTGAGTCTTTGTTTTAGAGAGAAGTTTAGGGCCATGGAGGTGGTTGAGTGGTGCAGTATAAAATTAAAGTCATTAAAAGAATTTGCAGATTCCCCATGACAATCCATCTCACTCTTCTCTTCAGTTCTAGACTTAGCTCAGTGTTGATTTTCAGTATTTGCCCTAGATAATCATTCCAAAGGACCATTATGTAGGTTGACCATCCAAACATCTATTGTGGTTTGGACAATAGACATTTGACATATAACCTGCTTTTCTGTTATGGATGGTTAGACTATACTCTGTTCAATTATGCTGGAGTCATTTAGGAAACTCTGACAGTATTTGATATAATCAGTACAATGCAATCTACAAACGGGAGCATCTAAAGGAATCAAACTCTCCTGCCACTTGGATGTCTCAACAAACATCCTTCATGTTAGTGGCAAACACAATTTGGCCAGGGTAAATTTTATGCTTCCCTTGATAGTAAAAATCAGAGAGCTGTGAAAGTTCTTGTATCTTTCAACGAATCTCACATGTTTTTGACAGATGCTTGAGAGAGGCAGGAGAACCTGTAAGGAGACATTTTGTTCTACCTGGTCCCTTTTTGATTTGGGTTCTGTAATAGAATTTACATTATAACTACATGTAATCACTGCAAGGTTCTAGTCATTGCATAAAGCGTAGGTTCTTATCCTGGGGTCCACAGATGTCCCACATGGTGAATAGATTTTAGGGGCTTTATGAAATCAGATGGGAAAAAATTACATCTTTTCACTAACCTCTAATTGAAATTTAGCATTTGCTTCAATTATGAATGCAGGCAACAGATATTCTGAGGACTCCATAGACTTCACCAAACTGCCAAAATGGTTCAATTACACATGCAAAAAAGTTAAGATCCACTTGTATAAATTGTGATTCTGTTCACTTTCTTGTATATCAGTTCATATAAGCCCTTGTAGGTTTTTTTGAATTTGTTCCTTTCATAATTTCTTTTTTCTCTTAATTTTTTTTATCAGTAAGCATTTGTTTTCTCTTTCCTCCTTTCCCCCATTGAAAAAAAAAGGACACAAAACTCATATAACAGATATGCATAAACAACAAATTTTCATGTTGGCCACATCCAAAAAAATTATTTCCTTTACATTTTAATTCCATCACTTCTCTGTCATGTTGTCAATAGCATTATTCACCATCAGTCTCTACAATCATGTTTTGTCATTAAATTGACTAGAATTTTAAAAAAAACAACAAAAAACAAACAAAAAACCCCAAAAGATATCAATAAAATTTATTCCAAAAAAAAGAAAAAAATTGACTAGAATTCTTAAAATTTCCAAAGTTGTTCATTGATAAATTGATTTTCTGTTTCTGCTAATTTCATTCTGCATTAATTCATAAAATTTCCCCCATGTTTCTCTGAAATCATCCCTTACAAAGTTTCCTCTGGTGTAATAATATTCCATTATATTCATATGCAATAATGTTTTCAACCATTCCTTAATTAATATCCTTTTAGTTCCCAGTTCTTGGATACAACAATAAGTGCCACTATATATATTTTTTTGCATGTAGGTCCTTTCTTATTTAAATTTTATTTTCAAGTGAATATCCACTTTCTCTCCTTCCCAAAAACCAAATTACCAAACCAAAACTCCTTTCACAAAACATGTATAGTCAAGCAAAAGATTTCTGCATTGACCATATCCAAAACATAGGTCTCAGTCTGTACTGAGTCCGACACTTCTCTGTCAAGAGTTGGGGAGCGTATTTCAAAAAGTCCTCTGGAATTGTTGTTGGTTGTGTTGTTCAGAGTTCTCAAGTCTTTCAAAGTTGTTTGTCTTTACAACGCCTGTTAATATATAAATTGTTCTCTGGGTTCTGTCTGCTTCACTTTGCATCAGTTCTCATCAGGTGGAGGATTGAACAAGTTATGGTATGTGAATGTGATGAAATGCTACTGTGTTGTACAGATCTTCCCAGGTTTCTCTGAAACCATCTTCTTCATTATTTCATACAGCACAATATATCACATTCATATACCATAACTTATTCACTCATTTTCCAATTGATGAATACTCCCTTAGTTTCCAATTATTTTCCACCAGGAAAAGAGCTGCTCTGAATATTTCTGTGCATATATGTCCATTTCCTCTTTCTTTGATCTTTTTGAGGTATAGGCCATAGTAGTATGGCTTCCTCTTGGATCACTGTCTTGTTGAGGCAGAGGGGCTTGCATAACCCAATGAAACTATGAGCTATGCCATGCAGGGTTACCCAGGTCATAGCAGAGAATCCTGACAAAAGGTGATCTACTAGAGAAGGAAATGCAAACTACTCCAGTATCTTTGTCAAGAAAACCCCATGGACAGTATTATAATGCTAAAAGATATGACATCAGAAGATGACTTCCTCAGGTCTACAGGGTCAAGAAGAGTTGGACATGATTGAACAACAACAAAATGTGGTATGGCTGGATCAGAGGTGATGCACAGTTTAGCAACTGTTGGCATACAATTCCAAATTGTTTCCCAAGATCTGAACCAGTTTACAGCTCTACCAACCACTGCTGGTGTTCAGTGTATTTATCTTTCCACATTCCCTCCAACCATTGTTATTTTCTTGTTTTTTTGTTACCTTTGTCAATTTTATCAATGGGAGTTAGAACCTCAGAGTTGTTATTAAGCTTATTAAAATTTAAAACTGCACTTTTTGGGAGGCACCCTGTATAATTAATCCACCAAAAAAGGCACAAAATATTTTTATTTTTCAAAATTATTCATTGTAAAGGCGTTTATTATAATAGAGTTTTTGTTTATGTATTTATTTTCAGTCTGGTACAGATACCTTCATATTACTTAACTGGTGCTGAGAATTAGCTTCTAAAATAAGGGAAGGTTGGACTTGGATGATCTCTAAGAATCTCTTTCAACAAGAATATGCTTGGTCCCTGCTTATTCCATGAGAATTTTTAATTTAAAGATTTGAGAAGCAGGGGAATAAATTCATTTTATGGAAACAGAAGCCTAAAATATAGGGACATTTTAACACCTCCCCCCAAAACCACTGTATACATTATATATTAAATAATGACATCATCTGGTGAAGTATGGTACTGCAGCCTAAAGTCTTACATAAGTTGAGTACAAATCCACAGATAAAAGGAAGAAATATGTGAAGTAGAAACGTAGAGTCAGTGGATTCTAACATCTAAAGGAAATTACTATGTTTAAAATAGAATATGAAAGAGGGGAGAAAGCCTAGGGAAAATGAACTATTCTATAGTGACATCTGTCATTACTTGTAGATTACCAACGGTCAACATAACATTGGGTTGCCATTCTCTTACTCTTTATTTTATGGGACTTTTTGTCCAATTTTCTAATTAATGTCCAGAGGAAAATAGGACTTGTTTTATAGCCAATTCAGTGGAAATACATCTATTTTAGAAAGCAAGGAATACTTGTATTTATGCTTGGATAGCCCAAAGGCTGCTTTTTCTCTATCGTTGGCTAGAATATCAAAGCTGAAAGTTGTGGAGAGGAGCTGTAGGTGCCTAGGTGGCTTGGTGGATAGTAGTGCTAGACTTGGGGTGAAGAAGATCTGAGTTCAAATCTAACTTCAGACACTTCCTAACTATATGAAGCTGGGCAAATCTCTTAACCTGTCTACCTCATCTTCTTTACCTATCAAATGGGATGACAATAGCACCTGAACCCTTGTGTTGCTGTGAGGATAAAATTGTAAACTGGTTTGAAAACCTTTAAAGCACTATATAAATGCTAACTACTATTAGCTTCTTTATTATTTATAGGGAAAATGAAACAATACATGAAAACATTAATTTGAGATTAGCCCTTGAGGTATAAAAAAGAACTGAGGCTTGCAAGGTTAAATCTTCAGAGTATTTTGCCCATACCTTTCTCCTGTGCAAGTATGCACCTTAACAATGCAGCATTGTGCAACCTTTATTTTATTCTCAAAACAGGTAGAAAATACATAAAGGTCCCATAGTAGCCCATTACCGGTTGATAAAATTATCCTTCCTCTCTAGCTGAGTTTCATCTATTTCCTACCCCCAAGGCCCTCCATTTCTTATCTTTGCATTTATTGGGCTCTCTGTAGAATTTTTAAACTGACATATAAGTAAATAAATGAATAAATAAATAATGATGATACTGGTAATACATAAGCAAAAGAGAACCACAACCACAGATATCGACTATGCTGATAGATAGAAAAGATTGGGGTTCAAACTCAGAAGAAGATAGTTAAAGTTAAAACAGCTAGTTCTTTCTCAAAGAAAGAAGAAAAATGGTCTCAAGCCCAAAAAGATTTTTTGAAATAGTTTCAAAATGACTTCAAAAATCAAACAAGAAAGGTTGAGGAGTAACTAGAAAAAAATGAGGGATGCAAAAAAATCAAGAAAATGATAAAAAGAAAATTAAATAATTGGAAAAAGAGACCCCAAAACTTTCAAAATAAAATTACTCCTTGAAAATTAGAATTGGACAAGGGAGAAGTTAATGACCTTATAAGACACTAAGAAATAATAAAATCAAAAGAATGAAAAAATCAAAAAGAATGTGGAATATTTCATTAAAAAATACCCACAACTGACCTGGAGAACAGATTGAGGAGGCACAATAAAAAGAAATGCTGGACTACCTGATATTTATGATCAAAATAAGAGTCCAGATATTATACTTCATTTGATTAATAAAGAAAATTGTCCTGAACTTTTAGAACAAGAGGGGGAAAATATGAATAGATAAAAAAAAACCCACCACCAAAGAGATCCCAAGATGAAAACTCACAGGAACATCATACCTTAGTTTTGAAGCTCTCAGACAAAGGAGAAAATACTACAAACAAATAGAAAAAAAACAGTCTAAATACTGTGGAGCTACAGTTAGGATAACACAAGATCTAGCAGCTTCTACATTAAAAGACGTGGCCACGGAGCAAAATATTCTGAAGAACAACGAACCTAGGCTTGCAATCAAGAATAGCTTAACCAGCAAAACTGTGTATTATCTTGAATGGCAAAAAAAAGGATAGTTAATGAACTAAAAGACTTTTAGGCATTTGTGAAGAAAAGACCAGAACTAAATGGAAATTATGACCTACTGGACGAAGGAGAAACATAAGAAGGTAAACATTACAGATTAACTATAAGAGGACTTAATAAGGTCCAAATCTTTACTTCTTATATGGGAAAATATCTTTAACTCTTAAGAATGTTATCATTACTTGGATAGTTTGGAAGAGCATATATAGATAGAAGGCTTGTGGTTGAGTTGGGTCTGATGTAAAAAATAAAACTGGGTAGGAAAAAGGTAAAATGGATTAATCATCTCATACAAATAAAGTGTGAAAGAAAGAACTGATTATATCACCAAGGCAGTATTCACAGTGCTGATGGCAACTATGAATATACTGGCACAGTTCTGAATTGAAAATATAAGGCAGAAGAAAAACATTTACTCAAACACCAGAAAGCTGAATCCCAACACCAGAAAGCCAAATCCATTATAGGAACCAAGAAGTCAATTCACAGTGTCACTGCAGGAGATAGCACCATTCCCAAGCCTTCCCTGTGCCCCGTTCCCTACCTGGGACCTTCCCACAAGCAAACACTCCCAGTTCTAGCTGTGTACCTTCCTATGTCCTCTCTCTCCCTCTGCTTTAACTATTCTTACCAACTTTCTACCAGTTCTGCTCCACACTTCCTGTTCCACCTGTTCAGCAAGCTCCTCCCACCACATGTAACTTAGGTTTCCATGTGATTTAAGTCACATGGGCCTACTAAGATGAGGATGAGAAAGATCTTCAGATTAAGCAAAAATTCAAAAACAGTACCCTGATTTGGTGGAGGCAGGAGGGAATGAAGAACTGGTAGCACTAGAACCTTGTTCTGATAAGAACTTGATAAAGGGATAACACATACATCTAGAAAAGTAGAAAAGTTAACTTACAGAGAAATAGGAGGGTGAGGGGATAGGATAAGGAAGGGACTCTTAGAAGAGTAGATTAAGGAATAGGAGGGTAAAGGGAGAAGATAAGGAAGGGATTCTTAGAAGAGGTATAGATTAAGGAAGCATAAATTAGAAGTTAATTAGATGCTTAAGGAGGGATAGGGTAAAAAGAGAGGGGGAGAAGGATAAAGAGTGATGAAAAATAGGATAGAGGGAAATGAACAACTAGTGATTATAACTTTGAATGTGAATGGGATGAACTCACCCATAAAACAGAAACAGCAGAATGGATTAAAAATCAGTAGCTGACAATATGTTGTTTATAAGAAACACATTTTAAAATGAGAGATATGCATATAGTAAAAATAAAAGGCTGGAGAAGAATTTATTATGCTTCACCTGAGGGAAAAAAAGCAGTGGTAGCAACCATTATCTCAGACAAAGTTAAAGGTAAAATAGATTTAATTAAAAGAGATAAACAGGGAAAGTATATTAGACCATAGTTAATGAAGTAATATCAATACTAAACCTCTAAGTACCAAAAGCAATAGCATCCAAATTTTTAAAGGAAAAGTTAATGCACTACAGATAGAATATAGAAGTATCTCTTTGCAGAAGATATGATGACATACTTGGAAAATCATAGAAGTTAAATTTAAAAATTAGTTGAAATAATAATTTTTAGCAAAATTGCAGGATATAAAATGAACCCATATAAATCATCAGCATTTGTACATAGCACCAACAAAACTGCAAGAAGAGATAGTATGAGATATTCCATTTAAAATAACTGTAGATTTTATAAAATATCTGCCAAGACAAACCAATGAAGTACATGAACATAATTATAAAATATTTTTTATACAAATAAAGTCAGATTTAAATAACTGAAACATTAATTGTTCATGGGTGGACAGAACCAATACAATAAACATGACAGTTCTACCTAAACTAATCTACTTATTCAGTGCCATCTCAGCTGAACTATTAAAAAATTATTTTATTGAACTAAAAAAATCTGATGAACAAAAGGCCAAGAATATCAAGAATTAATGAAAAAAATGTAAAGGAAGGAGGTTTAGCTATACCAGATCTTAAACTATATCATAAGGTAGTAATCATCAGAACTATTTGGTACTGGCTAGGAAATAAAAAAGTGGATCAGGGAAACAGAGTTGATATGCAATACACATTAGTAAATTATTATAGGTGTTTGACAAAGGTAAATATTTAAGCTTTTGGGATAAGAATACATTATTTGGTAAAAATTGTTGAGAAAATTGGAAAGCAGTTTGGAAAAAACTGAGTTTAGATCAATCTCACATCCTTTACCAAGAAAAGGTCAAAATGGATATATGACTTTGACATAAAGGGAGATGTCATAAGAAAACTAGAAGAACATGGAACATATTACCTATTAGACTTGTGGACAGGAGAAGAATTTATGAATAAACAATAGATAAAGAGTATTGTGAGATGTAAAGTGGATAATTTTAATTACATTAAATTAAAAAAAACTTTTGTACAAATAAAATCAAGTAGCCAAGATTAGAAGGTACCATACCATTCATTAGAAGGTAAGCAGAAAATTGGGGGAAAATTTATGGATCATTTCTCAGACAAAGATCTTATATCTCAAATATATAGAGAACTTTGTCAAATTTATAAGAATATGAATCATTCTCCAATTGATAAATGGTCAAAGGATATGAAAAGACAGTTTTTCAATGAAGAAATCAAAACTACACATAGTCATATGAACAATTGCTCTAATCATTGATTAGAGAAATGTGAATTGAAACAACTTTGACATATCATCACATACCTATCAGACTGACTAAAATGATAGAAGGGGAAAATGACAAATGGAGGGGATGTGGAAAAATTGGGACATTACTACACTGTTGGTGGAATTGTGAAGAGAGTCAAACATTTTGGAGAGCAATCTGGAATTATGTCCAAAGAGTTAGTGACAAAAGTTACAAAAGTTTTTAACCGCGTAATACCACTATTAGGTCTATTTTCCAAGGTGACCCTAGAAAAAGGAAAGGAACCTATATGTTCTAAAACATTTATAACAGCTCTCTTTGTGGTGGCAAAGAACTGGAAATTGAGAGGATGCCCATCAATTGAGGAATGGCAGAACAAGTTGTGGCATATGATTGCAATGGAACACTACTGAGCTGTTAGAAATGATGAGCTGGTTGATTTTAGAAAACTATGGGAAAACCTGCACGAAAAATGAGGTGAGCAGAAGGGAGAGAATGTTGTATACAGTAAACAACAACTATAAATATTCAAATCAACAATAAAGAACCTATTGAAGATTCTACCCACCTCCAGAGAAAGAACTGATAAATAGAAGTACGCTTAGTATGGTTTTACATATATTTATAAATCTGTGTTAAATGGTGGCCTTCTCTAGTGCAGGGTGGAGAGGAGGCGCTATAGTTCAGAACTTTAATTATAACAAAAAAAAATCTTAAAGGTCAAAATCCCTTGTAATTGATTTCTATTTAATATCATAAAGTGTCTTATTTTCAGTTTTTCTGTATTTTTCCTCCTATGTAGATTTTGTTTCTTTTTTACTCCTTTTTGTATCATAGGAATTGGCATTTTTTTTTAATCAAGTAAGTGGGGCAGCAAGGTGGCAGAGTGGGTAGAGTACCTGCCTGCAATTAGGAAGGCCTAAGTTCAAATCTGGCCTCAAATATTTAGTAGCTGTGTAATCCTAGGCAAGTCATTTAACTCTGTTTGCAGCAGTTCCCTTATTTGTAAAATGAGTAGGAGAAGGAAATGGCAAACCACTCCAGTATCCTTGTCATGAAAACCCCAAATGGAGTCATGAAGAGTAATCTATGACTGAACAACAAGAGACCAAGGGAACTCTGGACATGATGTATATTTGGATATTCTAAGCTTTAGGAATTTTGAGAACAGTTTTCTAAAGGTAAAAGGTAATCTTAACTCAATTCAACAAACATTTATTAAATGTCCATTTTGTGCTGAAGCACTGGGGTAGGTGCTAGATATACAAAGACAACAACAGAACAATCTCTACCCTCAAGGAATTTATGTTGTCTGGGAGGAATACAACATGTAAACAGTTAGCAAATACAACATGTATTCAAAGCAATATGTACCAGGGCTTTTAACATACCCAGATAACCTTTTTTTTTTTTTTTAAAAACCTAATTTCTTTAAGATCTCTGAGGTCTAGAGTATCTGAAATAAAAAAATTCTAGGCAGAGAATCTCTCTAGAGGTCCCTACAAATGTGAAAGCCCAATTTTATCCTAGACAAGGTCTCAATACAACAATGATTATACTGATTCCTTCTGCCTAAACCCAACCAATTGTATTCTCTCAATTTTGGGGGGTCACCTGGACCAGAGTTCCATTTAACTACTTAACAGATTAGCTTTTACAAAGGAATACATACTTCAAAGGTATAGCAAGTACAAATTTTGAACTTGCATTCTAACATGTGGAACTGCCTTACACCACCTCAGCCTTTGAGGAGAAAGGGATTAGGTTCCCAACTTAACTCACTTCTTGTATAGTACAGTCCTATCAAGTTCTAAATCCAAAGCTCCCTAAGCTTGCATCCTAGCATTCTGGCTTCTCAGGGTTTCCCTGCAGGACTGGCTGCAACATCCAGTCTGTATTCCTGCCTCCAAGATGACCATGGCTTGAGCCTGAGTCTAGGGACTCCACTGCCTGCATCTAGCACTAAAAAAGACAAACAAAATAGACCAAAAGTGCAAGCCTGTTTCTTGGTGTCCACAGTTACCAAATTAATAAAGGAACTGGAATCAGGAATTAAAGCTTTGCCCATGCCCTATTCAAACCACATTTACTAGAACAAGTCTGCATTTTGGCCTGATCTTTTCTTTAGTTCAATTCAATGAACCAAGAGCTAAGCTCCTACTTTCCATAAAGTGCTCTGCCTGGGGATGATGAGCTCAGGAAGCATAGATATTGAAGAGGACAGCTATATCTCAGAAGTCAGAATAATTGAATTGGAAGGCACCATAGAGGTAGGACATGTAGACCAACTTCTCACTTTTCATAGGAATCCCATCATAGTACTCCTGACAGATAGATGGTAATCCTGATTCCAGTTTATGATCTATGGTGACAAAGTGTTTATTCCCACAAGAATCAGATTCTTACACTCCTTAGATAACTCTACTTGTTAGAAAATGTTATTATCTGGAGCAAAGATCAGGCCAACAACCTCTTTAGAGATTAGGGGTCACTGTCATTAATAATAAGTCACATTTACAAATCATTTGAAGGTTGAACAAGTGTTTCTAAACTTCTTAATGGCAAGGGCACTTTTATTTGAATAATTGTAGCTCCAGACTCACCACAGTGCCTTGCAGTCAATGATATTTATTAAGAGCCTACTATGTGCCAGACACTGTACTTAGGCCTGGGGATGCAAAGAAAGGCAGAAGAAAGGCAAAAAGTGAAAAGACATTTGGGGGCATGATGAAATCCAGAGAACTGCTCCTTTGTAGAGGTAGGTAGGTCCACTGATGCGAAACTTCATATAAGTCAGCATACATGTATATGTATACATAAATATATGCATGTAAGTATGTGTGGGTGTGTGTATATACATATATATATATATATATATATATATATATATATATATATATATATATATATATATATATATATATGTATATGCACATGCAGGTCAATTTTACTGATTTCTTTTCCTCTTTAAAATTTTCTTTCTGATTATAAAAAATGGTTTTGAGAGAAGGATGTAGGGGGAAGTGTTGGTGGTGTAAACACAAAATGTATCAAAAATCAATTATTTTGAAAAGAGAAATAATTTTTAAATCATCCTTAAGTCTTTTCAAGTACTCCAAACCAGTCCATCTTCTCTTGCCATGCTGAATCAGAGGTCAGGCCATAACGATTTAGGCCTTTCAGTTGAAGGACTCCTGCCTGGGGAAGCTGTTTTCCTGACTGATGTATGCCTCACTTGATTTACTACTTCACCCAGATCCCACTCATATTTCACTTTAACTATCCTCTCCCCATCTTCTTGCCGGGAGACTTGCTATTGCTTGGGTGGCAAACCTCTTCTTTTCTTTTCTGTCCCTGACTCCCTTTCCAATCTGGAGCTGTTATTACTAATATTTTTACTATATATAATTTACTATTTTTTCCAATTTATTTATTTATTTTTAGCTTTCAGTATTCATTTCCACAAGATTTTGAGTTTCAAATTTTCTCCCCATCTCTTCCCTCCACCTGCTCCAAAACATTGTTCATTCTGATAACCTCTTCCCCCAATCTCCCCCAAATCTTCTCTTCTATCACACCCCTCCCTTCCCTTGTCCCCATCTTCTCTTTTTTCTTGTAGGGCAAGATAGATTTCTATGCCCCATGACCTGTATTTATTATTTCCCAGTTACATGTAAAAACAATTCTCAACATTCGTTCCTAAAATTTTGAGTTCGAACTTCTCTCCCTTCCTCCTTCCCCACCCATTCCCACTGAGAAGGTAAGCAATTCAATATAGGCTATATATGTGTAGTTTTGCTAAAGAATTCCATAACAGTCATGTTGTGTAAGACTAGATATATTTTCCTCTATCCCATCCTGCTCCCCATTTATTCCATTCTCTCTTTTGACCCTATCTCTCTCCATAAGTATTTATTTCTAATTACCTCCTCCTCCCATTTGCCCTCCCTTCTAGCATACCCCCCACACTCCACTTATCCCCTTCTCCCCTACTTTCCTGTAGTGGAAGATAGACTTTTATACCAAATTAAGTGTTCATGTTATTTCCTCCTTAAGCCAAATGTGATGAGAGTAAGCTTCATTTTTTCCCTCTCACCTCCTCCTTTTCCCCTCCATTGAAAAAGCTTTTTCTTGCCTTTTTTATGAGAGATAATTTGTCCCATTCTATTTCTTCCTTTATCCTCCCAATATATTCCTCCCTCATCCCTTAATATTATTTTTTTATATATCATTCTTTCCTATTCAACTCACCCTGTGCCTTCTGTCTATATATGTGTGTGTATGTGCATGTGTGTGTGTGTGCATGCGTGCATGTGTGTGTGTGTGTGTGCATGCGTGCATGTGTGTGTGTGTGTGTGTGTGTGTGTGTGTGTGTAAAATCCTCCAACTTTCCAAAGACTGAGAAAAATTTCTAGAGTTACAAATATTATCTTCCATGTAGGAATGTAAACAGTTCAACTTTGGTAAGTCCCTTATGATTTCTCTTTCCTGTTTACCTTTTCATGGTCCTCTTGATTCTTGTGTTTGAAAGTCAAATTTTCTATTCAGTTCTGGCCTTTTCATCAAGAATGCTTGAAAGTCCTCTATTTCATTAAATGATCATTTTTTCCCTTGAAGTTTTATACTCAGTTTTGCTGGTTGAGTGATTCTTGGTTTTAATCCTAGTTCCTTTGACTTCTGGAATATCATATTCCAAGTCCTTTGATCCCTTAATGTAGAAGCTGACAGATCCTATGTAATTGTATTGTATTTCCATTATATCCTGTGTGATTGTATTTCCACAATACTTGAATTGTTTCTTTATGGCTGCTTGCAATATTTTCTCCTTGACTTGGGAACTCTGGAATTTGGCTACAATATTCCTAGGAGTTTTTCTTTTGGGATCTTTTTCAGGAGGTGATCAGTGAATTCTTTCAATATTTATTTTACCCTTTGATTCCAGAATATCAGGGCAGTTTTCCTTGATAATTTCATGAAAGATGATGTCTAGGCTCTTTTTTTTTTGATCATGGCTTTCTGGTAGTCCCATAATTTTTAAATTTTCTCTCCTGATCTAATTTATAAGTCAGTTGTTTTTCCAATGAGATATTTCACATTGTCTTCTATTTTTTCATTCACTTGGTTTTGTTTTATAATTTTTTGGTTTTTCATAAAGTTGTTAGCTTCCTTCTGCGCCATTCTAATTTTTAAAGAACTATTTTCTTCAGTGAGCTTTTGTACCTCCTTTTCCATTTGGCTAATTCTGCTCATTAAAGCATTCTTCTCCTCATTAACTTTTTGAGCCTATTTTGCCATTTGAGTTAGTCTATTTTTAAAGGTGTTAATTTCTTCAGCATTTTTTGGGTCCCCTTTAGTAAACTGTTGACTTGCTTTTCATGATTTTCTTGCATCCCTCTCATTTCTCTTCCCAATTTTTCCTCCACTTCTCTTACTTGATTTTCAAAATCCTTTTTGAGCTCTTCCATGGCCTGAGACCATTGCATTTTTGTTTTGGAGGTTTTGGATGCAGAAGCCTTGATTTTAAGGTCTTCCTCTGAAGACCTAAGTTGTTCCTCCTCATCTGAAAGGATGAAAGTCACCAAGAAAGTAACTTTCTATTGTCTTATTCTTTTTCTCATTTTGGGGAATTTTCCCAGCATTTACTTGACTTTTCAGTTCTTTGTCAAGAGAAGGGTATACTCTGGGAACCTCTAAGTTCTGAGTTTCTCTGGTCTGTGAGCAGGATTCCCTCTCTGGAACCTTCACCAGCTCCACCATGACAGCCAGCACTCCTTCTCACCCCAGGGCTGCCTCTCAGGGTTGTGATCTAGATCAGCTGCTCAATTCCCTCAGGGTCTTAGGCCAGGGCTCCAACAATGGAAGCTGCCACTGCCTGGGGCCAGGGCTAGACCACTGCATTCCCCCCTCACCCAGGTGAAAGAACTTTCTCACTGACCTTTGAAACTGCCTTTGTTGCTTGTGAGTTGATGAATTTGGGACCTGCAGCTGCTGGTGGTGGCACCTTGGAGCCTACTCCAGTCCTGTTCTTGCTACAGCATGGCATTCCTCTCTGTACCTGTTGCAATAGACCTTTCCTGTTGACCTTCTAGGCTGCCTTGGACTGGAAATCTCTTTCACTCTGTCGTTTTGTGGCTTCTGCTGCTCTTGAATTTTTTTAGAGTAATTTTTTACAGGTATTTTATGGGCTTTGGGGAGAGAGAGCTTCTAGAGGAGCATCCTTCTACTCCACCATCTATGTAATTTACTATTACTGTTTTCATAGCAACTAATTCTATTATTATATTACCACTTTGAAGAGTATGTCACTCTACTTTTCTATGGTTCCACTGATCATTCAACTTTCAACATTCAACTTTTCAAATTAAAATGCCTCTCCCTGACCTCATTACCTTTATATATGTCATCTACTTCTATTAGATGCTAGACTCTAAAATGTAAACTCCCTGGGAGCTGGGACTGTTTACATTTAGTATTTGTATCCCTAGTGCTTGACACATAGTAAGAGCTTAATAATGTTTTCATGTTCATGCATTAGTTGATCCAGCATATCTTTCATCCATATCTTTCACCATCCTAGTCATGACTTCTTGGCATTCTTTAGTATGTTCCCCTTTCTTCAGAGCTTGGGTCATGATGTAATCCTTCAAACTGAAAATGAAAGGGGAAAAGAGGTGAGCCCATCCCCATCATCTTGGGAAGAAAGGGTAGGTACAGGGGTCACTTTGCAGTTTACTCTTATTCCCGGTTGGTTCAGTGAGTGATTCCTAGTTTCCCTAAAGGTTGCCCCTCATTAGCATGAATGAGGGTGGAGAATTGAGGGAGGAAAGCAAAGGCTGAAAGTTCAGCTTTAGACACTGTCAAAGTGGTCTTCATAATGCCATCAGACAGAACTTTCTGACTTCTCTGTCGGCTCATTGGATCATCCTCAGAAACCCCAGTGATGGAGAGAAAAGGTAAGCAGGGGGAAATCCAGACAGCCCTTGAGAGAGAGAGAGGGAGAGAGAAGCAAGGAGTCAGAAGGAGGTGAAGGAAGGGCAGGCTCACTTCAGGCTTGTGTTACCCTGAGAATTAAGCTCAGACTGCAGCCAGAGTGTGTTTTCCCCTGGCAATCTCTTAGGAGAGAAATGCTCAATCTAGACTTGCCACTACAACGATCTGAAGAGAGAGCAGTAGGGAGAGCTAGAGGAAAGGCTTCATGTTAAGTAGCTGCTTCATCAACAGACAGCCAGTAGTTTGATGCATCAAAATGGATTGCTGAGTGCCTACCTTTCGGGACTTTTGCGCAGGCTAGGCGCACAGAATGCAAACCCAGGACTGGCATTCCAGGACAGTCCCGGTGGCCCTATGGCAGCTGTCCCAAATGATCTCTCTACTAAGGTCCTAGGTTCTGACTTTAGTGCAGGATGTTTGTGTTCCTTGAGAATGGGATGCTCTGTACCTGAGCCTCCAGGGAAGCCTCCTGAGAGGTGTCCGCAGTTGTAGGCTGAAACTGGAGCATCCTACCAAGGGAAAGTGGAGAATAATCCCTCTAAGACTCTGCAGAAGGCAGGAGCAGGGGTTAAGTTAAGAGGTGGGATGGGAGATCTGGAAACATCTTCCCTCTTTCCGTTGGTCTCAGAGAAGACCTGAGGCACAAAGAGATGGGTCCATCTCTCCTTAAAACCACATTTCATGGATGAGATGAAAACATGGGATGGAGGCAATAAAGGCAGACAGAGGCAGTCTCTGGGGGGAAGGTGTCTTTGTTTTCCTTTGGATGTTTCCTTTGATTTGCTGTCTCCTGGAAAAATAGCTCCTGTAACTGCATGGGGCAATTTACTTTAGATTATTTTTCCACATGGAAATTGAATGGTTCAGGGGTGTTTAACCCAAATATCAATTTCTCATGACAATAGATGGTGATAGCTGATAGTAAGCAATTGGATACAGACCAAAGTTTTATTCAGCTGTGTCTGGCATAATATTTAACATACTGAGTCAAAATTGACTCTTTTGGAAAACAGGAAGTATAAGCAGCTGTTATTCCTGGGGAAAGTTGGTTTTAAGGAGATGATCAAGGTTACAAAAGGGCCCTGTGGTATTGAATACTTAAAACTAAGGGAGAAAGAATGCAAAAAGAAAAATCCAATAAAAGGAAGGGAGAAGAGAAAAAAAGAAAGGAAAAAAGAAAGGAAAAAAGAAAGGAAGGAAGGATGGAAGGAAGGAAAAAAGGAAGGAAGGAAGGAAGAAAGAAAAAGAAAGAAGTTAGTTCTTGTGTCTGCCTGTTAGGTCAGGCTAACAGGTTAATGGAAAGATGAGACTGAGTAATCAAGAAGGAGGACAAGTTATTCACCAACTCATCCTGTTTTCTAGAGGTAAGGCCCTTCAACAAGCGAGCTCTTCCCTGAGCTTGGCATAACAACGATCCTTTGTACTCATCCTCTGGATGAACTCAGCCACAGCAAAATCTCAGAATGTTTCACACTACTGTCTCTGAGCTTAGACAAGCTCTTATCATATCCCTGTGCCAGTCATGAAATTCTGCTATGAATCAAACTTGTGTCATTTTTGCTGTTATTCCTCAGTGTCAGGGCTGCAGTTCATTGGGCAACCTTCAGTACAAGTGATTTGTCCACACTAAAGGGGGTGGGGTAGGGGTGGGAGGGATGGTAGATGTAGTGGCACATATGTGTCTAGTTTCTCTTCTTGAATGGAATAAAGAAAGTTTTTTGCTTAAAAACCATGGTTAGCTCTTTGGTTTTGTTTTATTTTATTTTTAGAATTAACTATGGTTTTGATAACCCATGGGAGCTCTCTGGCTTTTTAAGTGTTAACAGCAATGGCAGAGCTACTGTGGCTCTTTGGTCACTTGGGCAGAGTTGACACAGTTTTTTTTCTCATATTCCATGGACAGCTGGGATGATGGAGGAACAAGTACCATTTGAGGTCTGAGAGAAACAATGTCATTCCTGACTTGTAGGCACTGAGGGAAGAGAGTTTCAGGGAAGATTTCATGGACAATGTCTCTTTCACTTTGGCTTTTAATCAGGACATACTATTGAATAGACTAAGAGATGGAGGGAAATCATTGTAGGCATTGGTTCATAGGTCCAGAGCCAGAAGGAATCTGAGAGACCACTTAGTCATTTTCCTGAGGAGGAAAGTAAAGTGACTCATTCAAGGTCACACAGCAAGTAAGTATCAGAAGTAGCTCTTGAACCAAGATCCTCCAACCAGAGCCAGTGCTCTACCCACTGTAGCATGTTGCCTCTTCAAAGGTACAATATAAGCCAGGGGTGGGGAACGTGCAGTCTTGAGGACACATGTGACCCTCTGCAACAGCAAGTAAAAGAAGATTTTTTTCCCTGTTTTTCTGGATTGAGTTTTAGCCAATCAAGTGCCTTTGACTGAGTCTTGCCTTTGATTGAATCAAGAGCCTTTGATGGAATCAAGAGTCTTTTGGAAACAGTATATAATTGAATTGCTTGGAGGGAGAGGAGAGAGTAGAGAGAGAAACAAAGCTGAGAGAGATAAGTGAGCATGAGGGGGAACTTGCTTGTGGGGAGGCCTAATAGAAAGATGTTTGTGATGTCAGCATTCCCTCTGTTGATCTGTGTTGATTTCTCAGACAGAAGTCCTGTCTATTGGTCTTTAAGAGTGAATTGAGCTGAAAAGTGGACATCTGCCCACAGGAAGGAGGCTTATCTTAACCCCTTTCAAGAGCTGTTAAAATGAATAGAGATGATGGCACTGGTAATGTGTATAAATATTGTTATAGCCCTGTTAAGCTTTGTTTTTCTAGAAACAGAAGCTGAGGGCAGGAGCCCCTGGAGCTTGCTATCAGGCAGAAGCAGGAAGAGTTTGGAGTAGAACAGTGCCATGAGCTGAGACAAGGAGCAGGAGCAGAGAGCTGCCTGTGTGTGAATGCATGCAAGATCTGGGTGCGGCCAGACCATGGAGGAGGACTCGTGGGGTTTGGAAGTCAGACTCGTGTCAAGATGAGAGAGGAGTTTACTTGGACATTGTGTATTGATTAAGGAGATTGTTCTTACAGTGACCTAGGAGTGCATGGTGTGATATTTTCTGCTACTCCTTAAGGAGGTGCTGTGTTAGGGAAGACCTTAGCCTGACTTTAGGGATGCAATGATATGAGCTATGTGTCATATGTATTATACGATACATACATGTATTAGATGATATATTTTGCTTAAGGATGTTGCTATGCATGTTATACTTTATTTTATTGAACATTGTTTAGTTTATTGCTGAATAAATGAGAATTCATTGCTGTGATTGGCATTATACCCTCTAGTTCCTCAAGTGCAAACCTTTGACTGAATTCAAACTTCACAGAACAAATCCCTAGTTCCCTATCCATGGAGTTAGAACATAGCCTGGGTCAGGTGGAGCAGTAATATAACATCAGACTGGAAAGGTAGGGAGTTATCAGTCTGTGGAAGGTCCTCAGTGCTCTTATTTCTTGATTGATAAGCTGGCTGGCCCTCTATTTCTCTCTTCACAGTCTCTTATGATTCCTATTTCTCCCCTTACAGAATCTTAGTGTTCCTATTTCTGTTGGCAGAGTCTGGATTCTCTCTCCTTTCCCCAGAACCTTGGATCTCTCTTTTCTCTCCAACTGACAAATGGTTCTCTTTTTCTTGTGCTAGAAAGACACCCAGTTGTCACTCCTCTTCCTAACAGACCTTCAATTGCCTCTTCTCCAGCCTCATAATCATGACTTCTTCTCCTCTCTGCCACCTTTCTCTGTTTTAGCAGACTCTCTGATCTCTCTCTTCTCCCTGCAGAGACTTCAAATTTTCCTGCTACACTCTATTCCACTTTGCTTGTTAGGCAGTTTAAAACAGACAACAAAATAAAACATCAAGCCTAAATTCGCCTCTCTGCAATTTTGCACCCTCTACTCCTGCTTCTGTTCTCAGGAGCTAAACAGAATAACATCTTAACCAGCTCTTCTTAAAGTGTGAGTTGTGATCCCACTCAAAGACCAAAAATCAATTAAAAATCAAACAAGTAATGAATCCGAAGTGTTTCTGGCAGTGCTTGCCCATGTTATGTCACTCAATTTCATTGCAGCCTTGTACTGAACACACAGCATGTGTACTTTGTACTACACATGACCTCAGGCCACTCAACACTAATGCACACTACTAAACCTGAAAAGGAACCAAAACTGGAAAAAGTTTAAGAAGTTCTGATCTAAACAATCCTTCAAATATTCAAAGAAAGCTCTCTGAATATTCCCTTCTCTAGCCTGTACTTCTCCATAATCCTTTCACCTTTCAGATATCATTGACTCTTTGAAAGTTCCACTCAATTTTTTTGTTCCTGTCTCTCAAGGTAGTAAAAGTAATTAACTTGTTGGGACAGAGACCATTAATAATTTTGTCTTTTTGTCCTCAAGGTCTATCACAGTGCCTGGCTCTTGGTCGGGCCTAACTACTCTTGCTTAATTTATAGATTGACTAGCATCTCTACATTCATGATCTCACTTTCACTCTGACTTTCAACTATCTTCTTCACAGTTCTGCAAGGTTCTGCAAATATTGTTACCTCCATTTCATAGGTGAGGGAAAGAAGATCAGAAAGTAGTAAACCCTTTAAACCAAAGCTTCTTAAAATATGGCATAATTGAATGTGGCGGGGCGGGGTGAGAGGTGTTTCTAGAAGCATTTGCCTGTGTTGCATCATCTGACTTCACTGCTGCCTTGGTTCTGAAAACAGAGCAAGAGCACTTTGCACTGCGCATGCCGTCATGACCCACAAAGGCAACAAACACTGCCAGAAACACCTTGGCTGTGATTTAAGGCTATTGTATATTATGAATTGCAGTGTTTTTATTGTACACATAAAGTTTTCTACTCTTACAGAAACATAATAGTTTAATTACAAAAAATAGGGACTTTTAATATTTTTCCTTAGCATGTATCAAATTAGCATATCTTTGGATTATATCGTGTTAGAATGTTTGATTTTTACAATTGCGTTTATCTCCCTCTTTTGTAGAAACATAAATGTTTAATTGCAGCAAGTAAAGACAAAAGTCCTTTAATGATATTTCTCTACCATCATTCCTGTGAGTGTATGTAAGCGTGAACATCGATTTTTAAAATTAAGCATGAACAAATGTAATTTTATAAACTACCCAGTATTTATTTGAGAAATGATTAGCAGTATTTATATTTTAGGAGAAAAATATTTTTCAGTTAAGAATAAGTGGCTAAATTTAGACATAAGAGGTAAAAATATTATGACAATGCAGCAGTCTTTGCTACCAGGTTGTCGTACACCTCAATTGACAAGAAAAAGAAGATATGTTGAATCATTTTTGCAATATGGATTTACTTCTAATGTTGGTGTAGAAAAATCTCTTTGCTTAATTTGTCATGAAGTTTTGGCTGCAGAGAGCATGAAACCAGATAAATTGAAATGACATCTTAATATTAAGCATGCTACTTCAATAAACCAAAGGAATATTTTGAATGACTTCTAAAATCTTTAAATAAAGAAAAGCAATGTTTTGAGAAATTTGTTACTGTGAGTGAAAAGTATTTACTTGCATCTTATGAAACTTCTTATTAAAACCAAAAACTAAAAAGTCCTCTGTGATAGGAGATCTGGTATTAGTAACGACCGATTCCAGCAGCTTATTACCAGGCTAACAGGTAGTCTAGTTTGCAATTCAGTTAGATGAAACAACTGATATTTCTAACAGGACACAGTTTTTACTTTATGTAAGATATGTTTATGAAGGAAGCATACATGAGGTATTACTGTTTTGTGACCCTTTGGTAGGGCATACAAGAGGGGAAGAGGTTTATCAACCTTAAGGTTGATGAATTTTCCACATATGAAAGTTTACTGTGAAAAAATTGCATTAAAGTCTGTACAGATGGTGCTGGAGCAATGATGGGCAAGAACGCTGACTGTAGCAAAAGTTAAAGGTAGTGGCAATGAACATATCACTTTTACTCACTGTATGATCCATCAGGAGGTACTCACAGTCAAAAAAAAAATAACACCGGAATTAGATGTTGTACTTTGCAATACTATAAAATATATAAAAATATATACTATAAAATATAAAAATCATTAAATTCCTTAAAAACCATGCTCTTAAGAGTCATTTGCTTTCAAGCCTTTGGAAAGACACAAACTTCAATTACAAAAGTTTATTGCTACATGCAGAGGTAAGGTGATTCTCAAGAGGGTGAAATTTAAATATATTACTGAAGCTGAAAGATGAAATTGTTTTATTTTTGACTGAGCAGAAATCCAATTTTGTTAATCTTTTTCATGACTTATGGTTTTCAAAATTGTGTTATCTGTTGGATATTTTAAAAAACTCAATGATTTAAGCATGTTACACTAAGGAAAAAATTGTGACATTTATGTTAAAAGATAAAATTGAAAGTTTTACTAAAAAAAGTTAACATATGGAAGAATAGGTTAGAAAATGGTTCTATAGAAATGTTTATAGCTCCAGATGACTATATGACTGAAAATAACCTTTCCATATATTTAATGGTAAGAGTTACAACTGATCACTTGAAATGTGTGGAGACACAGTTCTAGAAACACTTTGCTTCAAATTTTACTTTGAAACACTAAGTTGGGTTCATAAATCATGCTCAATTAAGATAAAAATATCACTCATATGCCACTGAAAGTTCAAGAAGAAACAAGCTTGTCCATTATCACTACTGTTATTCAATATATTACTAGAAATATTAGCTTTAGCAATAAGAGAAGAAAAAGAAATTGAAGGAATTAGAATAGACAAAGAAGAAACTAAGTTATCACTCACTACAGACGATATGATGATTTATTTAGAGAATCCTAGAGAATCAAGTAAAAAACTATTTGAAATAATAAACAACTTTGGTAAAGTTGCAGGTTACAAAATAAACCCAAATAAATCATCTGCATTTCCATATATAACCCTAACCCTAACAAAGCTCAACAGCAAGAAATAGAAAGAGAAATCCCATTTGAATCTATAGTAGACACTATAAAATATCTAGGAGTCTACCTGCCAAAACAAACCCAGGGACTATGTGAACACAATTACAAAACACTTTTTGCACAAATAAAGTCAGATCTAAGTAAGCAGAGAAACATCAGTTGCTCATGGGTTGACTGAGCTAATATAATAAAAATAACAATTCTACCTAAATTAATTTATTTATTCAGTGCCATACCAATCAAATTATCAGAAAAATATTTTCTAGAGCTAAAAAAAAACATCAAAACTCCTCTGGAAGAACAAAGGTCCAGACTATCAAGAAAATTAATGAAAAGAAATGTTAGGGAAGGTGGCCTAGCCCTACCAGATCTCAAACTGTATTATAAAGCAGCAATCATCAAGACCACTTGGTACT
The DNA here is from genome assembly GCA_028658325.1 of Potorous gilbertii. NCBI lineage: Eukaryota > Metazoa > Chordata > Mammalia > Diprotodontia > Potoroidae > Potorous > Potorous gilbertii. The sequence goes on from CM053770.1 coordinate 504,489,044, forward strand.
AGCTAAGAAACAGAGGGGTATACCAGTGGAATAGGTTAGGTACTCAAGACACAGTAGTCAATGAATATAGCAATCTACTGTTTGATAAACCCAAGGACCCCAGCTTCTGAGATAAGAATTCACTGGTTGATAAAAACTGCTGGGAAAACTGGATAACAGTGTGGCAGAAACTGGGCATAGACCAATGCCTATCGCCATATACAAGAATAAAGTCCAAATGGATATATGATCTAGGTATAAAAACTGATACTATAAATAACGGGATCAAGGAATAGTGTATTTGTCAGATTTATGGAGAATGGGGATATTTTTGATCAAACAAGAGATAGAGAACATTATGAAGTACAAAATGGATAATTTTGATTACATTAAATTAAAAAGTTTTTGCACAAAAACCTCAATGCAACCAAGATTTGGAGGGAGGTAGAAAACTGGGAAAGAATTTTTGCAACTAGTTTCTGTGATAAAGGCTTCATTTCTAAAATATATAGAGAACTGAGTTAAATGTACAAGAATACAAGTCACTCCCCAATTGATAAATGGTCAAAGTTATGAACAGGGAGTTTTCAAAGAAAGAAATTAAAGCTATCTATAGTCATATGAAAAAATGCGCTAAATTAGAGAGATGAAAATTAAAACAGCTCTGAGGTACCATATTACACCTATCAGATTGGCTAACATGAAAAAACAGGAAGATGATAAATGGAGAAGATGTGGAAGAGTTAGAACACTAATGCATTGTTGGTGGAGCTGTGAGCTAAACCAACCATTCTGGAGAGCAATTTGGAACTATGCCCAAAGGGCTACAAAAAGTGCCTACCCTTTGACCCAGCAATATTGCTTCTAGGATTGTTTCTAAAGAAATCATAAAAATGGGAAAGGGTCCCACATGTACAAAAATATAGCAGCTCTCTTTGTGGCGGCCAAGAACTGGAAATTGAGGGGATGCCCAATCAAATGGCTGAACAAATTGCGGTATATGAATGAAATGGAATACTATTGTACTATAAGAAATGGCTTCAGAGAGGCATAGAAGGACTTATATGAATTGATGCTGAGTGAAAGGAGCAGAACTAGGAGATCATTGTATATAGTAACAACCAGTATGTGTGAGGCAACTCTCCTGGCAGACTTAGCCCTTCACAGCAATGCAAGGACCTAAAACATTCCCAAAGGACTCTTGAGGCAAAATATCATCCACATCCAGAGGAAGAACTATGGATTTGGAACCCAGAATGAAGTAGAATATTTTCTCTTGTGTTATGTTTTGTTTTGTTTGAGCTTTTCTCATGGTTTCTCCCATTCATTTTAATTCTTCCATGCAACATGACTATTGTGAAAATGTCATAAGAATGACAATACACACACACATATATCTATATATATACATATATCTATATCTATATATATGAATGTATGTGTAGAACCCATATAAGATTGCATGCCATCTCAGGGAGGGAGGGGGATAAAAACTTATGGAAGTGATTGTAGAAAACTGAAAACAAATGAATTAATAAAAAATTGCCAACACTAGTTATGGATTCATGTGGGCTACCATCCTCAAAAAGAAAAAAAAGTTCAAGAAGAATTTGCTGAGTTATCAAGCAACACAGGTTTATAACTTGAGTTTCCTAAAAAATTGTTAAATGAATTTTGACTTGAGATTAGGACAGAATTTCCAACAACCTCTGAAGTGGCCTTCAACATACTTCCGCCACTTTGTGATAGGTATTTATGTGAAGCAGCATTCTCAGCATTGATGATCAAAAAATCAAAATATTGATCAGCTGTGAAAAATGTTGAAGATGCTCTGTGTATCAAATATTCTGCCAAGATTTAATTCTTAATGTAAAAATAAACAAGCACATCCATGTCATTAGTATGCAAAATTGCTTTCATCATTAATAAATGGCAAAATTACATGTATAACAAAGAGCTGTTTTAAAATAAATTTCTATACAATTTATTATTAGCAAATGTTTGGTTTCTATACCTATTGTATATACCTGTATACCTGAAATCATGTAAAAATTTCTCTGATAAAGGAGTCACGAGTGGAAAAAGTTTAAGAAGCATTACTCTCAACCAAAAAATCATTAAACTTGGTCTCTGGTCTCCCCTATTAGAGCTCCTCGAGCCCATGAATTATCTTTTGCTTTTTTTGTATACTGCCACCATTTAGCAGAGTGCTTGACACTTCATTGGGGCTTAATAAATGTTTATTGATCGACCATTGTGATGGGACTTTGGCCAAGTAATTTTTTTGTCTCTAAGCTTCAGTTCAATAAGATGAGGAGAATGGACTAGATGAGCTCATGGGTCCCACACAACTTCTAAGTTGAGCTCAAGGTCCACATGGTCAGTAAGTGGCAAAGTTCTGCCTCATTTCCAGTCCCTAGTTGTTTTCTGTACCTTACTGCTCTTCTCTGGTATATTAATTTTTCCAGTCCTACCTACTGTCAAAGGACCAATCCATAAAGTCTTCCTCTTTTTCTTCCAAACATTGTTGCATTACTAGCACTTGTGATGATCTGTGAGCCTTGGAAATCCTTGTTTTCACTATTACAATGAACCCTCAGCTCTCATCCCTCTATGGTGATCTAAATGAAGTTAGAATTATAGGAATCTGGAAATTCATTTTAGGGGCATCCTCTTAAATTTGGTTATGATCTAAATGGTATCTTTTCAGAAATAGAAGTATGGTAATAATAGTAAGTAGAAGGATGGTAAAAAATGATTTTCATACATGTAAATTTTACATGTAATATCTTAACATCAAAAGAAAGCAGGTGGTATTATTAGACCTATTTGACAGATGAAGAAACTGAGATTAAGGGACTTGTCCCAGGTCACACAGCAAACGGAGTGTTTGGGGTGGGATTTGAACTTAGGTCTTTCTGACTCTAGGTCCCACACTTCATATAACTCCTTTACTACTCAACTGCCTAGAATTGTATCCAACTTTATTTTTACAGTGCTTCTCTCCTTTTAGATACTGGCCACATGGAGAAGACCTGTGAGATTGAGTGCAAATGGGATATGGATGAAAAGGAATTCTATTGCATGAGTGAATTTGGTAACATGGTTACTCCCATTCAAATCCTGGTCATCCTTAAAGCTATAGAATTACAAACATCTAGGACTTCAGTGCAGGGCCCTACTAAGATGGCACTTGGTAGAAAGCTACTATCTTGATTTTAGGAAAGATAGTAACTGATATTTACATTGAGCTTTAAAATGTGCAAAGTGTGGAGACAGCAGTTAAATGGAAAGGATGTTGATCTGAGACTCTGAGGATCTGGGTTCAAATCTGCCTTTAAGGTATAGCTATTTTTGTGATCTTGGGCAAGTCACTTAAATTTCATGGGGCTCAGCTTCCTCATTTGTAAAATGTGGGGGTTGGAGAAGATAGCCTCAGAGATCCCTTTCATATTCCATGGAATATACATGATCAGGTTTGAAGCTCACACCAACCCTATGACATACTACGGGGAATTTTCTCTTTTGTGCAGAATAAGAAACTGAGGCTTAGGGAAGTGAAGTGGCTTTCATCATAGTGTACATCAGTCATCATCAGGGTCACAGAGCTAATTAGTCAGTGCTAGAGGAAAGATTAAAGCCTGAGTCTTCCTTTAGCAAGCTGTTGACTTGCTTTTCATTATTTTCTTGCATCACTCTCATTTCTCTTCCCAATTTTTCCTCCACCTCTCTTACTTGACTTTCAAAATCCTTTTTGAGCTCTTTCATGGCCTGAGACCATTGCATATTTATTTTGGAGGTTTTGGATGCAGAAGCCTTGATTTCCTCTGACATTATGCATTATTCTTCCTCATCTGAAAGGATGGAAGAAAATACCTGTTCACCAAGAAAGTAACCTTCTATAGTCTTATTTTTTTCCCTTTTTGGGGCATTTTACCAGCCAGTTACTTGACTTTTGCATCCTTTGTCAAGAGGAGGGTATACTCTGGGGACCTGTAAGTTCTCAGTTCCTCCAAGGTGGCACAATCAAGGGAGAGGAATTTACTCCTCTTTTGACCTCCATACTGGTCTGGGAGCAACCAAAAACTTTTCTGCCCAGAATCTAAGAGCAGAATTCCCTCTCCACAACTGCCTCGAGTTCCACCATACCAGCACGCCTCCTCACACCAAGGCCAAGCTCAGGGCTGAGATTCAGATCAACTGCTCAATTCCCCTAGAGGCATGAAGTGGAGGGCTCCAAAAATGGATGCTCCCTCTGAAGTGGCTACTGCAGGCGGTCCAGACCATGTTCCCTTCTCCTGGGTGAAAGTGCTTTCTCACTGACCTTTGAAGCTGCCTGTGGCATTTTTGGGTTGAGCAATGTGAGAACTGCTGCTGCCAGGGGCTGGCTCCCTGAAGCCTGTGCCAGGTCCTGCCCTTTCGTGGTCCATGCTGGGCTGTGCTCTGCTCTGTGCCTGGTGAGATAGACATTTCCTGTTGGCCTTCCAGGCTGTCTTGGGCTGGAAATCTCTTTCACTCTGTCATTTTGTGACTTCTGCTATTCTAGAATTCATTTAGAGTCATTTTTTTACAGATATTTTATGGGCTATGTGGGGGAGCCTCTACAGGTTCGACTTTCTACTCCACTCTCTTGGCTCCCTCCCTCCCCCCCCAGCCTTCTTAATTCCAAGTTTATCTCCATGATCCTCTGAGGATGGGAAAGTGAATGCTTAAGTGAAGACAGTCCAAGGTAGACCAACCTTCCAGCAGAACCAAGGGGAAAAGGGAATTGACTATCAAATAGCTCAAGCCAGTTGAAGTCACTGAGAGATCTGGAATTGCAAGAAGAAATCAGTTTTCTGCTTTTTCTCTCCCTTCAAACTTGTTTTTTTCTTCTTTTTTTAATCTTGAAAGTAGCAGTGAATAGAATCGTCCATGATGTAGAAGTGCTTGGTGAAGGCATCTGGCTGGTCTCTCTGCGGGTCAACAGTCATGGGCTGTACAAGACAGACTGACTCTGTGTCACCCCAGATGGTTTCTTCTGAGTTCATGTGCCTGTATTGGATTTCTCCAGTTGCAATGTCGTACGCAGATTTCAAATTTGGTAATTAAGCTCCCCAAAGACAACCTTGCATGTATGTGAATCTTACTTCATACCAGCTTTTAATATTCTGAAAGGGAAAAACTTCAGAATCTTTTTTCTGTTGTGTCCACTGAGAGCATACGGTTGATGCAGGAATTCCCTTCACGTAAACCCACAGGTAGAACTTAAAGGGTTGCTGCAGAGAGAATCAGTGACTTTCCAGTGGTCACACGACTTCTAAGATGGCAAGAGTTGGATTTGAACAACTCCACCTCCCGACTCCAAGTACTACAAGCTATTTACAACTCCATGTTTTCTCACCTACTTTTTGGTTACCAAAAAATGGGGAAGATCTTCATAAAATGTAATATGCTTGAGAGTATGTTCAATTTAAAGCTCATCCACACAGATGTTTCTTTCATTTCTGGAATGAGCAATCTAGAAACAACACTAATGCACAGATGAAAACACCCCCACAATTTTAAAAAAAAGCTTTATTTTAAAAAATATTTTCCCAATTACATTTGTAACATTTTAAAACATTTTTTAATTTTAAAAATTTAAACATTTTTAAAGTGCTTAAAATTTTGAGTTCCAATTTCTCCTTTCCTTCCCCTTCCCTTAGATGGCAAACACTTTGATACAGTCTATATATGTACAATCATAGTCATGTGTGAAAGAAGACAGACCAAAAGGAAACAAAACACATGAAAAAAAACAATGAAAGTCCTTTGGAATCATCTTGTATCAATATACTGCTAAGAATAGCAATTCAGAGTTTATCATTGCTTAATATTGCTGAGTAGTGTACAATAGTGTTCTGTTTCTGTTTACTTCACTTTGCATCAGTTCATGTAAGTGTTTCCAGGAAAAAACACCATTGCTAGCAAAAGGAAAATATACTGGGGTAGGTTCAGAATTGAGCTTTAAGTGTCTTTTCCTTTTGAGGTCTTCACAGACTAAAGAATCCAACTGATATAGTGCAAATCAATCATTGTGTTACTAGCTTCTTTTACAACACTCCCTTCTCTTTCCCACCATCTTTCACTTGGCTGACATCTGACCTGAGTCATTTATGTTCTGGTTCTTTTTCAGGCAGCAGGTATATAGTAATGGGTCATATCTACCACAAGAGAAAGCAGCTTTCCACTGCTTTGCTGCAAGTGTTACAAGGGCGCCTAAGGCCTGGAGATGGATTGCTCAGGAGCAGCAGCAGTTATGTGAAAAGATTTAACCGCAAAAGGGATGAGAAAATCCAAAGGGCAGCTCATACCAAGTGTATCTGAACACTCTTGGAAAGCTTTTCGGAGGCATTGGCTCTGTTGGGATTCAGTGACTTGGAGGGCATCTGCCTTCATTCAGCCTAGCCTTTCACTAGCCTGGGCCCCCAGTGCTTCCTTGGGAACCCTTTGAGCTCAGCCCTTCTAAGTCAATCAAGGATTCCTTCCAGCCCTGCTAATGCTGAGGATGTTGTTGTCAATGAATATATTAAATGGTTCTAAATTTTTTTAAGTCCTGTAGACATTCAAGTATAGTACAAGACAGTGATTCACAGATCTGTGATAACTGGCTTATTTGATCCTTCAGTCACTGTTTCATATTCACTTTAGTTTTTAGGGTTAACTATTTTTTACTATGAATTAAACATTATGGTTGTCTAAGAAAGATAATTCATAGAAAATATTTTGTTATTCAATTAAAAAAATTATCCATTTTGTGGCATAACTTATCTAAATCAGTAATGTTACTTAACAATACATTTGGCGTTCCTCAAAGTTTTTATCTGTATGAGGAACTCCTAGTGTGGGGAGATTTCTGCTACTTTTGATTGATGAGCAGTTATATAGTCTTGAGAGTTTTCTGGGGCATTGAGAGGTTAAGTGACTTACTGATGGTCACAAAGCTAATTTTTCGGAGGCAGGACTGTTCTTTCTGACTCCAAGGCTGCCCCTCTTCACCGTCCTGCCTCTTTAGCATTAAATATACTAGTCAAAGAAAATTTAAATGTGAAACTTTTTATATTTTTCAGGTCCCCAAATCAAACCATCAGTGAAATGTTTCTTAATGGCCTGTCATATGCCATGTATTGTGCTGGCTTTGGGGAGATAAGTATATAGAATTCATTGCTTTGGATAAGCATTTAAACTTTTTCTTTTTTGCTTCCTACAAACATACCATCTCATCCCAAACTCCATCCTTAATCCTGTCACCTTACAAGCTAACGTTCTATATCTTTCTTCCCTTTCTCACTTCCCTAGCAAAACACCTAGAAAAAGCCATCTACATTCATTACCTCCACTTCCTCTTTTCCTGCTCACTTTTCAGACCCTAAAATTTGGCTTCTAATACCACCACTTGATTGAAACTGACTTCTTCAAGGTAACTAACAAGTCTAAATTGCTAAATCCAATGGATTTCTTTTCCCCCTGAATTCTACATATATTCTCACTTGAATGGCCCAAGGTCATTCTCATAGCCCTCCTACTGGACTTCCTAGGAAGGGGAAAGAAGGGAAGGCAATAAGCATTTATATAACACCTATGAGGGGTCAGGTACTATGCAAAGCATTTTATAAATATTATCTCATTTTAACAACAACCCTACAAGGCAGACACTGTTACTATTTTACAATTGATGAAACTGAAGCAAACAGAGGTTAAGTGACTTGCCCAGGGTCACACAGCTGGTAAGTATTTGAGACTGGATTTGAACTCAGGTCTTCTAAAGGCCCAGCACTGGATGCCATTTAATTTCTTCCTTGATTATACCCCTACACCAGCAGAGGGCTCTATTCTCTCTGTTACGTAACTTCATAGATGTGTCCATCTGGGCTCAAACACACCCATGACACCTGGGACCATAGACAAGAGCCTCCATATCTCTCTTGTAGTTGACCTAGAGTAGATTGGGAAACATTCTTCTCGTTTTCCCTCTCCTCAACCAGTAACTGTGCTTAATGATCCAACAACACAGATATGGAACTAGAGGTAATAGATAATACTTTGCTCCCTACCAATCACCATTACAAATTGGACTTTTCTCATCAAAAGGAGAAAGCTGGGAAACCATCTTGGCAGCCACCATTCCACCATTCCAATATGGATGGAGATTTGGAAGACCTCATGAGGCCAAAAGTAGCGTTCACTATACAGTATATTCTTTAATTAATGCCATTTACACAAAAGCATTGCGCAAGATTTTTTTTCCTATTCCCTTCACTAATGCCAATGCACTGCCTAATCAGTTATCCGGATAGGTGCCAAACAGAAAATTAAGTGAGTGAAATCCCAGATTGCTTCAGGGAATGACTCTAATTTAGATAATCATCCATGTCTGCAACCAGAGCATAAGTGAAACCACATTTTGATCTCTTTCTCTTTTGTCTTGGCGAGCTAAGCTTCTAGGGCTTCACTCATTGTGTGTGTGTGTGTTTATGTATATATGTGTGTGTGTGTGTGTATATATGTATTTAAGTATACACATATGTGTATACATACATACACACATATATGTAACCAAAATTTTAGTGCAGCATTAATCTTTAATAATGTTATGAGTATGAATGTTTGTTGTTCTGTCATATCTGACTCTTCATTATCCTATTTAGGGCTTTCTTGGGCAAAAATACTGGAGTGGTTTGCCATTTCCTTCTCCAGCTCATTTTACAGATGAGGAAACTGAGCCAAATAGGGTTAAGTGACTTACCCAGGGTGACACAGTAAGTGTTAGTAAGTTAGTAAGACTTGAACTCAGGAAGAGGAGTCTTCCTCACTCTAGGCCTGGCACTCTATCCATTGTGCAACCTAGCCACCCTAATTATAAATGCTACATATGTACAAAAAACATTTGAAAGGTTATTTTAAAATAACAGTGTTTTTTATCATGTTCAATATAACCATTCTCTTGTGCTCCACATCACTACAGTCAATTTTGGAATTTTGTAAAACTTTGATCAGTTGCTGCTCAGTGACTGAAAGAATTGCATTTGTAAACTTAGTCTTAAGGTCATCTAAAGAAAAATGGTTTGTTACATACATGACGGTTTTTGATGTGTCTACAAGAAAATGTCTAATGGAGTTAGATAAGCAGGTTGAGCAAACAAAAAAGACTTCCTCTACTGGTGTGAGAAAATGTCATTCAGAAATTGTTCCACATATCTGTCAACTCCATATTATGACAAGGTGCTCAGTCTTAAGATTTTAGAAAAATTATTCAAAATTCACAAAAATATATAAATGTAAACAAATTTTCCTTAGTCAAGTTTGTTGCATTTTTTATTTCCGAAGTTTAAAGATTAAAATTGCACTAGGACTTTTGGGACAGCAAACACACACACTTCCAACCTTATTTTCTCTTCCAAGTCCCCGTTTCACATTACCTGCAAATCCCATAGAGATTTCAAACTCTACATTTCCAAACCAGAATTCATTAACTTTTCCCCAAATCAGTATGTCTTCCAAACTTCCTTACTTTTGTTGACAAGGTGCCACCATCCTTCCAATTACCCAGACTCGCAATTGAGGAGTCATCCATGACATTTTCCTCTTCTTCATGCTCCATGTCAAATTAATTGGCAATGTCTTATTTTACTTTATCAACATCTCTTGCTTCCATCTCCATAGCTGACACCCTCATCACCTTGTCTGCACCTCCCAACTTGTTTTCCTACTCCCAGTCTCTCTGGGCTAACCCATCTTTTGAATAACTGCTGAAATTATCTGCCATTCCCTTCCTTACTCAAGAATCTTCAGCGGCTTATTGCACTCTCTGGGATAAAATGCAAACTCCTCAGTTTGGTATTTTAAAACCTCCATCATAGCTTATTTGACCTAACTCTCCACTGGAAACATTATGCCCTAGTCAAAATTGTAACTTGTAACAAACTAGTGTAACTTGCTGGACCTAGAATTTGGCATTCCATCTTCCATAATTGTAGCTTTGCATACATAGGCTGTTGTTTCCTTTACCTTGGGCCACAGTTGAGTTGGAAAAGATTCCTCTAGAGGTCATCTAGTTCAACCCTTGGTAGTACAGATGAGGAACTGAGAAGTCCAAGGAAGTTGTTTGGTCCAAGGTCACATAAGTAGTGGCAGGTGGGATTTCAACCCAGGTTCTCCAGTGGCAAACTGACTGCATCTCACTTGGAATATGCTCCCTGTCCATCTTAGAATTCTGATGTTCTTCCAAGGGAAAACTCGGGGGCTTCTTCCTTCAGAGGGCCTTTCCTGATGCTCCTAGATGCTAGCTTGCTCTACCTCCACAGATGAACTTCCTTTTCCATGTCTGTTTATATATTGTATCCCCCAGAAGAATGTAAATTCCTTGAAGGCAGGACCCATTTTCCTGCGTTTTTTGTATCTGCTTCCCACCATGCTTCACACACGTGCAGCTTGTTGAATTAGACTAAACATCTCTTGACCTGCTGTCTGTAAAGTAATATGTAAGGTCACCATGGGGTCTATGACACTGAGTCATGCTTGTCTAAACTACCTGGATCCAAACATTGCTAAGGAGAGGATCTCTTTATGGAGAGCAATAAATACTGACTCCATGATTTGGTCTCATGTAAGATGGCAGGGATTAATTGTATGGCAATAGAGTTCTGCTAACCTTTTATTCTAAGTGGGTCTTAACTCATTTTAACTGGTGCTTCAGTCTTATATTCTCCAAACTCTCCTTCAACCTATCACACAAAGGAAGTGGAAAAGGTTGATTAAATTTGTTGGGAAAAGAATTACTAAACTCATGCCTGTTCTCAATGTTTTTATTTCCATGTTCTTTAAAGGATGTGCTTGTGTTCCAAGGACTAAAGCACTTTATACCCATCACCAATGAAACACTCAAAGGCCTTCACGTTATATTCAATAGTACCATGTTTCAAGATAAACAGGTTGAGTTAAAGTCTATATAAGATCACACATCTAGAGTGAGACGAGAACTCAAGAGGTCATTTAGTCCGATCTCTCACTTTAAGATCAGGAACTTCAGGCCTGGGGAGGCTGTGACTTGACCAAGATCTCAGTCAATTTCAGGGGTACAATCTGAACCCAGATTTTCTGACTTCAGAGCCAGGACTTTTTCCTCTATAATTTCTTGGCACATTCCTATTTTAAGATACCATTTTAATGGAATGAATGATTTATATTCACCTTGAAGTCATTTTCCAATGTGAAACAGAGCAATCAATTATGACTAAGCATTACAGGTAAAAATAGTTCTCTGTAATTTTATCTGTGTGCGTGTAAAAATACACACACATGCTATGTATTGCAAAAACTAATTTAGAACATTCTCTTCACCTTTCTTGAGTGACATTAGACAAAATGAGAGCTTATCTGTTCTGCATATTGCATTTCATTTCCCATTGTAATAATGAGGAATGATGTAAGGTCTCCTGTCAAAGGACCAGCCTAGCTGGGTTCAGAGAGGCTCATACCCAGCCTGCCTTCAGGATTATATTATTTCAGCCACAGAAGTTGTTAAAAGATCATCAAAGTATTAAATGATTGAGTAGCTGCTATCAGTGTTAGGGAAAAGGCATTGACAAAATTAAAGATGCTTTAAGTATTCTTCTTCAGCAGAACACTGTAAAAGTTGCATTCAAATGATATATATTTGGATATAGTTCTAATTTCCATTCATCTCCAGCAAAATCTAGCCTCTTCTGTATTATCTTTCTACCTTGTTTACAAGGTAAGAATGTCTTTTGTTTGGATTATGAGATTGGATGGACAATCTGGAGAACCTGTCCATCATCATAAGATTGATATTGGGCAGATACTGTAAGTGAACAGTGAACTGGGGCCCAGAATTGAAGAGACTGGATTGACTTTGGGAAACTGCAATGTTTGTTCTTCCACTGATTCCATGCTTCTTGAAATAAGAGTTAAAAATACAAACAAAAGAAAAAAACCCAAGTCCTAAATGATATTAATACAGCATGTTTTTCAAATTATGCCCCCTCAGGGGCTCCAGAATATTCAGGTCATTCAAAAAACTTTCATATATAGTGCTTTCCATTAACATATTTAAAAAAAAACAAACCCTTGCATTTGATATACCTGTACTTCTATTTTAGAGACTAAACTCAGTGCTCAACAGACAACAGCTTTGCAATCATCTTAATGAGCACATGCTAGAGTCCAACTCTGCAGTACTTTTAATATTAATGCCCAGAAAAAACTTAAACTATAGCTGTGTTGATTCTGGCAACACAAAACATATCAAAACCTTGGACTTACCAAATGGAAAAGGAGAGAAAGTCAGGGAAAGAAATTTTATTTTTATAATCTAGGAGGGAAATACAATGAAAAAAATCCCACAAAACCCAGTAAGTCTGTAAGTATCAACTCCAGTGCATTTCAAATATAGGTAGAGATTTTATCTTTAGAAAAGCATTTTTGTAAACTCATAGCCAACTGTTTCCCTTCCCCACCCCACCCCGACTTTTGCCTGTAGGACAATCAACTAATATAAATCTTGCACATTTGGGTTTGCAGAAGAAACCTTATCGAAACTATGAAAATCATCATTATGAAATGTTTTGAAGGATTTTGAACTTGAAAGCTGAGGAAGAAAAACATTTACCAGAAATATTTAGTTAAGGAATTGTCATCATACAAATTGAATATTCACAACTCCCCAAGTCATAAGTAGAAATATGTCTCACAAGCATGGACTTCTGAGTGTACATTATACTACATGAAAGACTAAAAGCAAATTATCTACAGGACATCTTACTGAATGGTAGAATATATCCCAAAGCACAATAAGAAAAACAGTCTTGGAAACAAGTTACTTGAGATTCTTTAGGTAAGCAATGTTTTTCAAAAATTCCTTTGGAATGACTAAAATTCTATAGGTGATAAATTCCATATTCTACAAAATGCCCATGTATCCTATGATGATATAAAAAATAGAAAAAAGGCATTTGCACTATTACATATAAATCTGCCATTAATACACTCCTAGTCTGAGAACTCCTGTGAAAATTTGTCTGTTACGTACAATTTGGCATTATTGCCAAACATCTACGTAAACTATATTAGCAATCAACCAACCAGTGTTTCATTAGAAACTGCACCAAATCCAATGTCAAAAACATTACTTTATTTGTCTAGGATGAAATGTCCTATTAAGTACAAAAAATTACTCTTTAGAGTTTGCCACAATTATTAAAAACATAGCAATCTATTGCCTACGGGTAGGAAAGTTTTTTCCGCAACAAGTTTTAAATGATTAAGTCCCATATATATTTTTATATAGGTATATATATATGAATAAATAGTACAGAAATACTGTGATGTAATGCAAAATAATTTCATAACATTAAAAACGTAGGGTTCTTGCGTCAGCAAATGCGTACAATGTGCAGCATCAAAAGTCAGGCCACAACCTTAATGCAATGACTTTTATCTTAATTATCTTAAAAAGCATAAACGTTGTTTTCACATTGAACAGTTTCTTTAATTTAAGTGACAACATCTCCATAAACAAACAAAAAAAGAATGGTCTAATAATCTAACAATAGAGAAAATCAACCCCAGAATAAGCTGTACACCTGAGCCTGTAATAAGAAAGAGCTGTGAACCATAGCTATGTCTTACACTTAGTTTTAGGAAACTAAGAACTGGAAAGGGTCTTGCATAGCGGGAGTGATATTGAACCTAGGGAAAGGTTTTAAAAAAAAATTCTCAGGCAAACTCCAGATCTTAGGAGAACAAAGCTAATGTGAATTAGTGCAAAATCTAGTAATATTTTTGCAAGGCTGCATAAGCCAAACAGCAGATTTCATTACAGCTGTTAATATAATGTAGAAAAAATGTGGTTTAAGCACAGATCATTAATAGCAAGAGAAGCTTGCTGCTAATGTATGGAGAACTTCAGTTGATTTCACTTTCCTTCTACTTTTCCTTCTCTGAAGAAAACAAATGTGAGCTATTCTAGACTTAGGCAAGCAGTCTTTCATTCCTGTGGGATACTTTGCTTCCCACTCCATGGACCCCCAGCATTCACTGATGTAGCAGGTATGGCACCTCTGTTGACTATAGTGATAAAGAATTAGGAATGACAAAAGGCAGGGCCACCTTCTTGGGGAAAACAGTCATATTTACTTTTTCTGTCCTTTACTGCCCTTTTGGAGTCCCTTTCCACCCCACCAAAGCTTACAATCAGTATCACACATTCAAAGACACTTCCATCTCTGGGAGAAAAATTATCTCCATTTATTTTGTTTCATATACATCCATATTTTGAATTTTAATACAAAAAGAAAAAAATTAGAATCTGACAAATGTTTACAAACAAGATACCTTCAAATAGATTTTACTCATTTCAGTCTGGTGCAGAGTAAATGACAAATTGTATTGTTTTATTCAAGGCAACAGAGTCTGTAGTCCATGACCACTTATAGCCCAACCTTTATGCAAGCTTAATTTTTATCTAGCATGAACAATAAACTCACTGTTGATTCCCAGTTTTTTTTGTGTATGTGTGTGTGTGTGTGTGTGTGTGTATTTGTGTGCACATGTGTACATAGCAGCTCCTTTCATAGAAAGAAAAGACATCTAGAGGTCTCTTGTACTTTTACCTACAGGAATCATGATAAGATACAGAATGGATTACACGTAACCGGGGCTGGATTTTTTTTTTTAAGAAAAAATAATTAGCTGACAAATGAGGGCAGCAATAAAAAAAGCGTCTTTTTTGCAACAATAAATAAATACAGTCAAAGTTTTCTGTGTGACTTTAGACCAGCTTCTTCACTGAAGAGCAGACGTGGCATTTCCATGGAGTTAAAACTTGACCCCATTTATCTTTATTCTCGCTTTCTTTTTCTCTCTTTCAATAAACAAAGTTTTCTCACTTCTGCCACAATAGTAAAACATTTTGATCTTGACAAGAAAATGGTGCTGATTTTGTTTTCCTTTGTCCGCTGGACAAAAAGGCCAAGAATATAATTTGACTTTTGTGACCAATAAAAACGAAGTTTAGGTCAAGTCTTGTCAGGAGAACCTGACTAAAAATATCTGGCTTCTTAATTTTAAACTTTTCAGATAACCAGATTCTTGCTGTGTTTTGCATTAGTTTAACACGCTGAGTTCTAAGAAGCTGTAGACTGCAGTTTGTTGTTATGAGACCTGCAGAATACAGAAAAAAGGGAACCATTAAGCACCCTTCATTTTAGAGAACAGTGAGGCTCTAAGCCAATGCCAACCAGGGTCAATCAGTCAGAGGGAAGCAGCCAATACTATGGAGACAATTATTTCTGACATTCAGAAATTTTTTTTTAGCCTACTGAATTAAGATTTTTTTTTTACTGTACACTAAACATGATTTCTTTTCCTGGAAAATCCCCCAAGACTTAAAAATATATTTTACTAATAAACGTTACAAAATTTTTAGTCATAGGGAAAAAGACATTTACAGAAGCATCATCATTATCGTTAAAAAATATGTACAAACTAATTTACATCGATAGGCATTGTTGGGGATGGGGGCAATCTGAGATGTAAAAAAAAAGAGCAACATTTAACAGTAATTAAAATCACATTTTTCTAATAAAAATTCAGACAATCTCCTTTCTAAACTTCACAGTTTTATTCACAACTGTAGTTGGTATGATGAAAATACTGTACAGAGTTTCCAGGACTAAGCCAACAGACTTTATGTTGCAAGACTTTTTTTAATATAGTATTCCCAGAATTTACAATAATTTTTTTTTAATACATTGTTCAACATGGCTGCTAGGAAATGATTGTTTACTGCTATACATCTTTAAACATTTAAAAATTCTGTTAACTAATCTGAACTTTCTGGAGGCAGGGTTTGAATTAAGTAAATGACATGGTACAATGAAAGAATGAGTGACCCCCAACATCCAGCTCTGATTCCAGTTAAAAAGTTCAGACTAAAGATATCACAATCTGTAAGAAAAGAAAGAACATGGATGGTGTAAATGAAGAAGCATAACAAATAAAATGCAGTAAAGAAAATAATGTGCAAATACTTAATGCTGGATATCATAAATGAAAAAGGGGGGATGAGGGAATGGCAGCAGATGGCAGCTTGGAAAATCATTGAAACTGACAATTAGAGCAAGATTTTCAACAAAATGACCCCTAAGGTCCTGGTCCTTTCCAATTCTAAAATCCTATAAATTCGAAATACTGGTGATTTACTTCCAATTTAATTTTGCTCATTCTCATAGAAATTAGAATAGCTGTCTATATTATGACATTAAGTGGTGCTTGCAACAGGCAACATTTAGGTTTTTTTATTTCTCTTACAAATCCAAAATTTCCCCAATTTTGCTACTAAAGGATAGTTTTAAATACTAGAAAACACAACTGCTTTCCAATGGAAATTACTAAAACTGAACTGTAAAAAATAGGAATTAAAAAGAGTATGATGGAAGTAATACAATTTTATTTATTTAGGTAGTATAACCATTTTTTTATTGTACATGGTCAATATGCTGAATTATGCTCTTATTGAGGGTTTGGAAACTCTTTACAGTCTATTTTTCCATTCAGAAAAGAAATGCTACAAATATTTCCTCAAAATAACCAACTCCAAATTTCCCATGATATTTTCAATTCTTAAATAACAGTGCAATGCTAAACAGAATCAAAATTACAAAGTAAAAGAGAAGGAAACATTCAGGGGTGAATGCACCCATGATTTAAAAATAGATCAAACTGAAGTTTTGTAATATCCCAACACTAAACTTGTTGGTCTGCTAAAATCTACCTTCAAAAAAAGTGTCCAAGAAAGCCTTCCTTTGGGAGGTTGGCTCCGAGTGTTCTAAAGAGTTGATTTAATTTTGAGCATGAACAAATCTGAGAGACTACAAAAACTGGCTTTTTTTTGCTTACCTGCTTGCCTTGAATCCTTTTAATTTCTGTACAAAGAATGATTCAAGAACTTCTGCACATTGGTAAAAAGGGGAGTCACTTGGATTGTAGTAACGACAGTTATCAAAAATTTTGGTCATATCTGCCACAAATTCTGTCAGCTTTTTGTAATAACGCTTCTGTATTCTTTCTTCCATGGTGGCTAGATCTTAAAAATACAAAAATAGGAAGTATTATTTTGAGAGAACTGAACATAAAAGTTTTTAATGTATTACCAAATATGATCCTGAATATTCCTTTCAGGCTTAATGTGATGCATTTATTGCTGAAGTAGGCATGAGAAAATATGAAGGAAAAGAGGGCTTCTTTTCTCCAAAAAATTAACTCCAATTGTTTTCTTGTAGCCTTTTGTAAAAAAGCCTTTAAAATATCATTGAATCATACTTTATTTTCCAATAGCTCCATTCCTTACAACCACCATGTTGATGGTCAGTTCCACATTCTTTTCTAACATTCTGAGCTGAAGATAAATTTTTGTGTCAACACTAATTTCAGAAACTTAGATTTTTTTCTCTCTTAAATTTGTGCTCTGGAATGTGAGCAGTGATGTTCAGGAGTTGCTTCAGCTACAACAGTGGGAGTGGAAGAGCCTAGCCCTCGCCATCACTAAACCTGCCTGAGCTCATGGGTAGTTTTTTTAAGATAGCTTGTCATTTCAGAAATTCGTCTAGAATTTAAGTTTAGTAGATTGCAGAGAAGGCTCCTCTAAAATCAACTAGCCATAGATAAATGCTTTCTCCCCCTTTTCACAAAGAAATGTATAGCACTGACCTGAAAAACTGTATTCTGGATTTCTATAGCCATAGAGAAAAATAAATGTTCAAAATTCATGTTGTAGGGTATGTGGGAGAAAAATTAGGTTGTTTGTTTCATGATCTTTATTTTCATCTAACTACAAGATTTTAAGAGAAAACATAATGCACTTGCCCTTGAAATTAACTTCCCTCTCCAGGTATACTTCTACAAAGTCTCATTCTGACAGTTCATTAAAGTGGTAACTTGGGGTTCTTGAAGGCTAAGCATATAGAAGGCCTGCTCTAATCCATTTTATGACACAGGAAGGCTTAAAATTCCTAGCAAAAGTTAAATCTGATGCCTAGTCAAGCACGGAATGTCTTATCAAAAGGAGGCAGGTGATTTTGGTAGCGAATTCTGTGTCTGATAAGTCACCATGATCAAAGAAAAATACAGACTTGCTTCCAATTTTGTCCATATTCCTTCCACTTCTGCAAAGAGGGTGAAAGAATGGCAGAAAAGGGGCGAAAAGTGCTAAAAAAATCACAGTTGCTACACTTAAGATTTCAATATTCATTTGGTGATGTTGTTCAGTTGTTTTAAGTTGTGTCTGACTCTTTGTGACCCCATTTAGGTTTTCATGGAAGAGATGCTAAGAGTGGTTTGCCATTTCCCTCTCCAGCTGATTTTATAGATGACGAACTGAGGCAAACAGGATTAAAAGACTTGCCCAGGGTCATACAGCTTTCTGAGGCTAGATTTGAACTCAGGAAGATCAGTCTCAGCACCGGATCCACTGTGTCCTCTAGCTGCCAGTGTCAATATTCATACATTGATTAGCTTATATGCAGCTATTTTAAATACCAAGCAAGAGCTAGAGAATTTTAGTGTCTGAATTAGTTGAGAAGATTAAAGTCATCTAAGGAAAAAGTCCATTTTTCCAAGTCTCAGAATTTCTTTGTCAAACTTAAAAAAAAAAAATACACACACACACACACACACACACACACACACACACAGCCTCTCTTTAATCTCTTGCATCCTGGCTTCCACTCTCATCTTTTTACTTAAACAGGTCACTAATGACCAAACTGCCAAATACAATATAATTCTATTAGCATTTAATACTGTTTTCTCCTTATTTTCTGTGTTCTGTCTATCCTTAAGCTTCACAAACACTTCATTCTCTGGATTTTATGATTAGAATGTCTTTCCTTTTTCTTTGGATGACTGCTTGTATCCTTTAAAATGCCTTAAAGTGGTTCTGTCCTTTGCCCTCTTCTTTCTCGCTGCTCTCTTGGCACTTTCATGCAATCAATTATCACATGTGCCTAGAAGACTTTATGTAAATATTGATCTGCAGCTAAACTGAACAAGTCTCCTTTATAAAATTTATATGTTTAATTTTAACTGGCATTGACAAATAAAAGCATTTAAAGAATGCCAAAACTCCTCAAACACAAAAATTATGCATCATTATACATGAAATCATATGCTTGTTTATTCACTTTTTAAAATCTAATTTTATTTTCGGTTCTGAATTCTCCCTTCCTCTTACCTTCTCCTATTTATTGGGAAAGAAAGAAAGACAAAGCCCATTATAAATACATTCAGTGGAAAACAAATTCCTGCATTATTCATATTTAAAAGAAATAAAATGTCATATGTATTATGTGTGTGTTCATCCTTCGTTGCAGAAGACCATGCCCATCAGAGAAATAACGACATGACTTGTACTTGACTTTGTTTTGAGTGAGGGAGGGTTGTGCAGGTCACCAGCCTCATTTTTCCTCCAGAGCCATCTGAATTCAGTGACCAGATATTCATCAGGATGACTGGAGATGACCCAGGATGAGGCAATTGGGGTTAAGTGACTTGCCCAAGGTCACACAACTAGTGAGTGTCAAGTGTCTGAGGTGAGATTTGAATTCAGGTCCTCCTGACTCCTGCACTGGTGCTCTATCCACTGCACCACCTACCTTCTCCTCATATATATTAAGTTTAAGGATGAAGCAATGGAGCTGTCCTATACATTCAATATGAAATTTGTTGCTGTTTAATGTTATCTTTATGTTCATTTTAGTAAGCATGTGGTTGTTTTGAAGCTGTTTTGTTCACTCTGAATGATTTCATGTAACCCTACTTTCTCTGAATTGTTCAATTTATTCATGTAGGGTAACATTCTATTCTTTTTCATATACTACTCTTTACTCAATTATTCCCCAAATGTTGGGCACATATATTATTTTAATTTTGCTATTACAAATAAAAATATTTTTGTTCATCTGAGTCCCCTCCGTTTTTCCTCCCCCTCTGTAAATAATGTACTACAGGCATAAATCTAATAGTGGGATCACAGGGCTGAAGGGCATAGACATTTTTGTAACTTTTATTACATTAGTTCCAAATTATTTTCTAAAAAGATCAAACTAAGTCACTGTTACTTCAACAGTATATTGGTCTGTCATTTTATACAGAGGCATGTCAGCATTTAATTTTGTTCTGTTTTGTTAACTTTGTCAATTTGCTAGGTTCAAAGTGTGTTATATTTTTTTCTCAGAAATGTTCAATGTACAAGATTTCTTCCAATCTTTATTTTTCCTCTTATATGCTAAATGTACTTCAATTCATATATTTTTTCTCTTATTATTTCTTCTAAGTTAGAGCTGGTTAAGACCTTTTCGTCTACCCATAACTATCAAAGATACTCTATTCTCTTCTATTAAATTAAAAAAAAATTCATTTTTACCTGCTTCTGCTGAGTCTCCATGTCTGCCAGGGAATTTATCTTGGATTCTCTACTAATACTTCAAATTTTACATATTAAAAAGTGAATCCAGCATCTTTCCTCTCAAACCTATTCTTCCCTCTGACTTTATTATTTTTGGGGTACTATCACTTATTCACACAAGCTCACACATGAAAAACTTAGTTATCACATCCAAGTGGTTACTAGGTGCCATCTTATCTACTTTTGCAATTTTTTTTGCATCTACTCAGCATAAACTATTCTCCTTTTTCCTTCTTTTCCCAGGGATGTTGGCATATAAGCAGGGTGCTGCCGATGCAACTGCCCACATAGAAAAGACAGAGAAATTTCCTGATGAGTTTTGATGGAAGTGCCTTAGATAGACTTTAGAGCAAGTGTAAGACATTCTGTAACTTTTTGAAATGTTCTAGTCCGGTGGTGGACAGGACCTTCTTTGGGTGGCTGCAGAGGGATAACCAGAACTAAGGGTGCTTTCAAAAAGTCATTTGGTGACCTCAGCCTCTCTCCTGGCTGGACCTCTGGTCTTGGCTTGACCCCTTCATTGATGGTATCCAGTTAGAGGTATTACTGTAAGGGGAAAGACCTTGGGCCCTCTCTCTTTGAGGGTACAATGTGGCCCGATGAATATGGTCCTCTGTTCTTTGCTAGCCTCAGTGTATCTTCTTTTGTTTTAGATAAAGGGATGGTAGACTGGCCATGTGACCTTGAGAGTTTCAAATGATCAGGAATGAGGTTCAAGAGTCTTATTCCTTCCCCTCTATTCCAATCCTAGGATTGTCCTTTAATACTACCCACACAATTAATGCCATCCCAATTTGTCTTTTTACCTCCTCTCTCTCTTTTTATCTTTCACATCTTTGCCAAACTCATCTTTCTTGTATGAGTCATCCTTGTGTTAAAACCAAAACAAAACACTTCAGCAGTTCTATATTGCCTGAATAAAGTCCAGCCTCTCTGTCTGATACTCAGGGCACTCTGCAATCTGTCACCACCTCACCTTCCCCACCTTTTCTCAGTCTCTTCGCCTCCATGCACACTATGGCTCAGCCAAAGTGGAGCTTTCTCTGCCCCTCAAAATGTCCTGAATTTTTCTGCCTCCACATTTTGGTTCATGCTGATCCCTGTGTTTGGAAAGTCTTCTGCCTCTGCTTTAGATTGCTAAATATTTACCTGTCCTTTAAGGCGCAACTTAAATACCATTGCCTCCATGAGGAGAGGAAAGGAGAGAAGAGAAGAGAGAAGATGAATGTATTCGAGAGACTTTATGAAGGTTTTTATTTTATAACAGACCTTGGCAACAGGTTGTATATGAAGGATAAGAGAATGAGGTGTGGAGGAAGACACCTAGGTTGCCAGCCCAGGTGAATAAGAAAATGGTGGTGCCCTCAAGAGGAAAAGGGAAAGGGGTATGAGGGAGAAGATAATGAATTCAGTTGTAGATGTGTTGAGTTTAAGATGTCTATGGGACATCCAATTAAAAATGTCTTACAGTCAGTTGGATGCAAACCTGGAGATTAGCAAAGATGTGTTAGGGTTGGATAAATAGGTCTGAGAATCATTAGTACAGCAATGATAACTGAATCCATGGGAACTGATGAGACAACCAAGTAAAGCGAAGTAGAGGGAAAAGAGAAAAGGGCTCCTGATGGAGGCCTGTGGGACGCCCAACTATAGCAATATATGACCTGGATGAAGATCCTGTAAAAAAGAATGAGAAGTGCTCAGACAGGAGGAGAACCAGAAGAGTGTGACAAAAACCTAGAGAGAAGAGAGTATATCAAAGAGAAGAGGGTGACTAATGTTGATCACCACAGAATAATAAACTGGATAAGCACTGAGAAAAGGTCATTAGATCTGGCAATTAAAAGATACTGATTTTGGAGAAAACAGTTTCGGTCGAATGATGAGGGCAGAAGGCAGAGGAAAGAAGAAAAAAGTGGAGGCACCTTCTCAAGGGAGTTTAATCAGAAAAGCAAAGAGAGACATGGGATACTATTTTCTAGGGACAGATAGATCAAGTCAGGGTTTTCTGAGGACAGGGTAATCAAGAGCATGTTTGTAGATATTAGGGAAGGGAGTGGAAGGGGGAGACTGAAGATATGTGACTAGGGGTTGATAAGGTAGACAGCCTGTGCTGGAGAACACAAGATGGACTGCGTTCCCTTGTGCACATAGAGGGGCTTGACTTGGCATGGAGAAGGACCACCTTATTATGTGAGATGGGGTGAGGAGGAGATAGTGGCAAGAGACATCTAAGCAGTTTGAAATGAGGAGAAGGGAAGAGGAGGTACATTTCTCGTTTAATGACCTCAATTTTTTCTTTGAAATATAAGGCAAGTTGTTGGGTGAGAGGGTGGGTGGGAAGGCAGGCTCTGAGAGATCTGAGGAGGAATAAAAAAGATAAGAAGAGCCGCTCTGGAGGGTGTGATAGTGAGTTGATAAAGGAGAGATAACAGAGTAGGACTGCCCAACAGCATGAGGCGATGTAAGACAAATTTATGGGGGACTCAGTCAGTCAGTCTTCATCTTAAAAGCTCCTTGACAAGGTCCTAAAAATGCAATGAGATACTTTTTCTATTTTACCGTCACCAAGAAAACCAAGAAGAGACCTTTTTGCCAACAAGAATTCCTTCTGAATGTTTATTTTGTAATTCTTCTAATTATCGTGATATTTTTAAACACTAAATGAAACACTACTTTGCAGGGAAGTGATGTGTTGCATGGGTAAAAGGAGTTTGCTCACAGGGAGTTCCTCATATACTGATTTTGGAATCACAGATTTTGTTCAAAGAAACGGAAGAAATATCGTACGGTAAGAACTGTCCCTTCTCTTAAGCTGAGAAAGTCACCTCTTTCATTACATGGAAACCAGTATAAGGCTAGTCATTATGAGTATAATTTGCTGGAGAGAGTTAAGCCTCAGGATTCAGCTGACTTAGCCATTCACTATGACCTTTACTCTGTGGAATTTCCCCAATCTATCTGAAATGCCTTAACTCAACTACAGATAACTGAGTTCCACTATTTAAATTTAAGAGTGAATATCTCATCCGTAATGCCAGGTAAGACATACCTTCAGAAAGGCCTTATTAGAAGGATTTTATATAGCAAGTCTGAGGTCTTCTTTTTTTTAATACCAATTTTAAAAAGAAATGGCCTTGGACAGGAGAAACCATTAGCATTATGCTATTTTATCTGAAAACAGATAAAACCACAGAACCACTGCCACTTAAAAATTGGGAAAGCAACAATCTATTCTATGTAGACAGTATTGCATTTATTTAAGTTCTTAAGTACAACTCAGGAGAAATGTTTCAGTTACAGGGAATGCATGTGAATGATCACTTTTTACAAATTTGATAACATTTCCTGCAGAGAATAAGAAGATGCTCTCATCTGACTGAAGCACTTACCCATTGGTTCCTTGATAACACCATAATAATCTGGGGCATCATTAGGATCCACTGGCTCTAGGAAAGGCCATGCCATCTTGTGAGCCTAGGAGAAAAAAGAGACTATTATGAGAAGTAAATACTGACCCCCAGCTAAGCCATTAGTGACCCAGAGAACTTTACGGAATTGGATTTAACTTCTCATTTTGGCCAGAACATAAATGAACTTGATTTGTCTAAATCTCAAAATGAAGGATGCTTGTTTTCATCCTGAGTTTGCTGCACCTCATCCCCTTCTCACTCCCCACATTAGACAATTACTGCATAAGTGGGATCTAAATGATAAATAACACACGTTTTGAAAGCAAAGAGTTAAAATTAGATATAATGGTGAAAAGGATCCCATAGCTGGAAATATGTTAATTCATACTCTATATTTATAAGCATGCAGGTAAGCCTTCATTTTGTAAGATACCAAAATTACTGAATCAATAAAAATATTGTGGAAATCTATTCTCTATTTCTGAATATCTATTATTTCTCACTACAATTCAAAGTCACAAAATGATTCCAATTGATCATCTGAAGCAGGCCTTTAAAAGAAAATACTTAACAAAGAGTCCTGCAGGCCCAGAGATGAAGGAAACGAGAGATCCACAGGCCTTGCCAGTGATCCTACCTAAAGAAGCAGTGAATTAAAAAGTGTACTTTCCTAGGGGCTTTATTTAGTTTTTGAACTCTCCCCTTGGGCCAAGTTGTCTTCAGTAGTTTCTAAGTATAAACTTACCTAACCTATACTCTGGAGCAGCTAGCCTGCTCCTGAATATACTTCACATATCATCTACCCTGGTCAATTTTCCATTTTTCACAACATTTTGGGGCACATAATGTACTTCTCCCTGCTATATCTAGTCTCCTTAGAAGAGTAGTGGAATCAGATCAATACTACTGTTACCTTTGGGAAAGGAAAAGAAATTAGCTGTTCTATTCATTATCCTAGAGATTCTTCAGACTAAATCTTTCCTCACTATCATTCTCTAATATGTATGGTCTACTCCCAATTGGGATGTGACGTTGAAGGCAGAGAATGTTTCTCTTTTGTATTTTATCCCTAGTGCTTAGTAAGTTATGGTAGCTTAATTAGTACTTTCATTAATTCATTATTTCTAATTCTATCACTGGTAGTATCTGTCTGTAGCTGGTTATTTATAGGGAAGCTTGCAAACAAGTTGAGTTAAATAAGCTGTGACCTAAATAGCAGCTTCCTTTCCAATCATATCTGTAAAATGGGAGACCTGACGCTATTTACTGTGTGGTCATTCCTCACCTGTAAGGAACGTAGCACTCGTTT
The DNA here is from genome assembly GCA_028658325.1 of Potorous gilbertii. NCBI lineage: Eukaryota > Metazoa > Chordata > Mammalia > Diprotodontia > Potoroidae > Potorous > Potorous gilbertii. The sequence continues at coordinate 504,514,248 of CM053770.1, forward strand.
TAATCCTTCATAATCTTTATCTGTCAATGGACTGAGTACTGTCATGGCATCCTCAGTTGATTGGCATTGTGGACAGACATACTCATCAATGAGATCTGCTTCACTTTGCAAAATACCAACACAGCGCCCATGATACCAATTTTGACATCGGTCACAACCAATGTAAAATCTGCAAGATCCAAAACAGAAAATGTAAGTTCTAAGATGAAAGGACAATGCTTTTCACAATTCATTCAAATGAATATTTTATATCTGAAGATATACTAAACATTAGGATAAAACATAGTTCTAATATGGTTTTCATATTGATTGAAGACTGACATTTATTTAAGAGCTTGTTAATTTAGTATTTCCTATAGTAAAAAAAAAATCAAATAACTAAATTATCAAAAGTATTAGTATCATTGCCTTATGTTGGAGAACAGATTTAGAAAAACAAATTTAATTTAATTGATTTTAAAGCTCAAAGTACAAAAGAAAGCTCAAATCTCTCAATGAATAAGATATCAAATGGGAAGCTACTGCTGGCCACCCAGCTGGCAGTCAGAAGCCTACAGTCTAATAACAATCTCAAAGGCTATGCTCAAACTTTAATTTTTCTAATCTAAGATAAAGCACCATTTCAAACACTAATAAAATCCAAACTAGATATTCTTTTTTAATCTGGTTAATTTATATTTAGAAAAATCAAATCTACCTTTTAAACCGCATATTCCCAATACATCTCAAACATTCACTATAAAGCAACATCAATTTTGAAAGGGGAGGGGGAAGGGAAGAGAAAAAAATAAAAATTGGGAAGGAACTTGTAAAAACTTGTAATAATATATGCAAAAATATCCTTCTTTTACATTGAAAAATAAACAAATAACCAGTCAGAGCAGTTTGTCTTCCTAAATTATTAAATAAGATGCTCTTATCAGAACTCACTGTGACTCATCATAAGGTGTTCTGCAGATACAGTACAATTCCTCACTGCTGCCCTCTTGTGCCCGTTTACAATCATTACAGATGTACACATCCATTTTCTTAGCCTCCTTTTCTGTGATGCCAACACATTCTCCATGATACCAGTTAGTACAAAGATCACAGCCAATATAGAACCTAAAAGTATTCACAATGAAAATGACAATGTAATTGTCATTTTGAACTGCATGGCACTTTTATCCCTGTCTTCCCTGTTACTGATGCACTCTCTGCTTGATGGCTTTCTATAAAAGGTCAGACTGAACTTCCTGAATCCAACCACTCTACCCATGGAAAGAAGAGAAAGCTACAGCATCTGACCCTGTGTCTAATGTGAAAGTATTCACTCACATCAATTTCAACAAATGCATGCTTTTCAGTAGAATGTAGGTCTGAATTTTGGAGAAAACAAAAACAAAAACACAACACACTGATGGCAATGTCTCCACTAATGAATGTGCATAAAACTGGAATAGGCACAAACCCCAAAGCCAAAGAATCAAACTTACATCTATCAAACCTATCCCACAGAAGCCATCACAATGTCAGGGCTATTTCTTAGATAGGTTTGAAAATGTATCTCAAAGTTAAGTTTAAAAAACAGAGCAAAGCGCAAACACCACGTAGAAGTTATGCTACTATGGAGGACATGCAGGGCAGCCAGTTGTGTGTATGATACATATAGACAACACATGATAGGATGGAGAAAAGTGGCGAGAGACATAGTACGTGAATTTCTGCCAAATATTCTAAATATGTAAAGGAGTTTCATCTAGTTAAAATCACAGGTTCCTTAAAATAAACTAAGTTAGAGAAAGACCATTCTTTGGAGGATATTTTTAGATAATATGTGGCACATAAATGCAGGCAATGTGCAACAAGTGTGCAATGAAAATGGAGATAATAAAACAAAATAACAGATTCAATCTAAAAAACAGATGTGGCCTTGCATGGAATGGTGTGAAAATAGTTATCTATTAACATAAGATGTTTTATATTTGTTACAGATGTAGAACATATTTGTGACTCACTTGTGGTTATTATCCATAACTTTTTAATATACGGATTCTAATAAAGTGATGTACTGATTAACACTGGTGACTGGCAAGGTATAGAAAATAATCAGTCAAAGGAGTGAGCATAATTATGGTGAGAAGGAGCACTTGTACACATCAGATAAGACCCTGGATGGGAATGGGGAAAACCTTGGTTAACTGAGTTTCCTCAGCAGCAAACCAGGGATGATAGTATCTATTGCTATCTACCTCACAGGGCTGCTGTAAGGATTAATTAAGATGATACTACATGGAAAAGCATTTTGCAAATCTTCAAGAGCTACATGTCAGCCAAGATGAGGTAACTAGCATCCCTAAGCACATCGGGTCACATGACTTGGACAATGCAACTGGAGGAAAGGAACCAGGTGCCAAATTCTAGAATAAGCTGCCTTTATGAGCTGAAGACAAAAATAAAGGTTAATTCTCATCTCTCCTCTTTTGCTCTTTTCTTTCATTTGTACAAAGACTAATAGAATCTTAGGGGAATTACTGCACAAGCTCTCCAGGAGCTACATGTGTTGCTTCCATGGCACTTTGATAAAATTATGCTGGAAGCAAGTTTACATCTCAAGCTTTTAATATAAATTTGCATTAAAATCCCCAGTAAGCCTTCTGTCAAAGCACTAACAAAAAATGTAAAACTTAATAGATAATGTTAACCTTACTAAATAAACATACTAATTTATTCCAACTAAAAATATGGCATGAGTGAACTTGGCATAATTCAATGATCTTAATGCCAAAGAAAAATGTGAAGTATCCACACAAAATAAATGCAATACGACCTTGAAGAAGTTATCATTCAGGGGTACTTCATTTTATGCAATGCATTTCTGAAATTTTAAATTTAAACTGAATGTTACATAAAATATTTAAAGTGCACAAAGTGCTTTTCATATACCTTTCGAAAGGTACAAAAAAAAAATCTCCATTTTGTATTTTGGAAATCTTTATTCATGGACTCTATGGGAATTTTTACAGAAGTAGATAAGAGTCATATAGGATGAAATGGCATGAAGGGGTTCCATGGGCAAGAGCATATAAGTATTGACAGAGGGAAATCATAAATATATCAAAAACTCAAAATTTCATAGCTTATTTTAGTAGACTGGATTTGCTTAAAGTGAAGCACACCCATACTAGACCAAAGGGATAAATTCATAGGGTTAACTTTTTACATTGTACACCATATATCTATAATGAATGCAGATAATAAACAATGAAGATGCCCACCTAGTCTCACCTAAACAGAAAGGGTTTAGATTCCAAACATGAATTTATGGCCTGTTCTACTGGGAAGAATGGCAGAGGGAAGGAAAAGTGATATAAAAAAAGTATTTGTGATTAGAAAGCATTACAAAAGCAGCTTTTGGTTCCCATTTAAACATAGTACAGATAAAACAAGTTTAGAAATTTTTTAGGTACAGAAAGTCTACTAGAGTAGAAACTATCAATGTTAACTTGAGTCTTAAAACCTAAAATTATAAACTCTGACAGCATAACCAAATGCATTCAGTGGGAGCAGAATGTTAATCAATTTTTGCTTAATCAGATTTGCTTGACATAACAAATTACTACAAATGTAACCAAAAAAAATCTGATCTACATACTAGCAATTCAAGAAGAAAATTAAGATACTTTCCTAAATGATGATAATTCATCATATCATTACAAGTGTGAAGAACCTCATCAAATAGCTCATTCTGTATACCCCAAATTACAAGTTACACCTTTCCCTCTCCCCTCCACCAAAAAGCCAAAACAAAACAAAAATAAAAAACAAACCCAAACACCTTCATTGACATTTTTTCCAGTCAGAAATGAAGAATATTCTGGAGTCTTTCAAAATCTTGTGACTATATGAAAGTATAGCTTCACAATGCACTTGATAAATAGGAATTTTATAACAATAAAACAAAATTAAGCTACTAATATTATTACTAATCAATAGTACCACTCCCCCACAGAACAGCACCATCTTTCAACAACTAAGGTCTGATAGTAAAGAAAAATGAACTTTAATCTCAAATGTAAGAAAAGATTACAGACACAGCGCTCTCAATTTTGGATTGATCTCTAGAAGGACCTACTGATTAATTCTGGAATTAAAAATTTATTTCTAAGGCACACTTAATTGTTCTCTAAAGGAGAGAAACTGATGAGAGAAACGCGAGAGAATAACACAAAGTATGTTTGTTTTTTTGGACAGTGAAATATGATGAAAAGACAAACAGGCTAAAAATAAGAATCGTAACAAAATCATGAATTTGCTTTTCCTTGTACAAGGTTTTGATTACCAGGTTAAAAAAAAACCATACTGACAATTTCACTCTTGTAAACTGCTTTCAAATATACACTAATATTGCTACCCCCAGCCTTTAATAGATATGGTTAAACAGATACTGAAAAAAGAGAATTCAAAGAACTGGACCTACTCACTTAGACTCATCATAAGGCGTTTTACAGATACAGTAAAGCTTTGTGTCCTTCTTAGTTTCCTTTGAGGTAGTGGAAATCATTTTCTTTTTCTTGGATTTGGAAGCTGAAGTCTCTTTCTCCTCATCTCTTTTTCTTTTCTGGGAAGATACAGGTATGGGCAATGTAGGAGTTGATGTGACATTGACCGAATGCTGTGGTGGAGGTGGCGGTGGCGGAGGTGGTGGGGTTGGTGGTGGAGGTGGAGGTGGTGGTGGTGGGGTTGCTACTGCAGATATAGCTGCAGCTGCTGCAGCCTGTGCTTTCTCCTTTTCTTTCCTAATTTTATTGAGGTCTTTCTTTAGCTCTTCCTGTAGAAAATGAAATGTAACAAAAACGGTCATTAGGATCATTTAAATAGGATTAGAGAAGACTCCATCTGTAATCTCCTTTGATTCTAATGTTCAAATGTTTTAGTCTAGGAGGCAGGAAAGTTCTTTGTTTCCATCCTCCCTCTTGAGGCAACTCAGGCCCATTTAAAACTACTATAAAATTGCGAAATCATTTATAAAGAGAAAAATAATATTAAATAACAAAAACTTATAAAGGCATCCAAGTAATACTGACTACATGTCTAAAACTGCATTCACAGTTGTGCACACACAAAGACTTGATACAGAAGTTTTCACAAGAAAAGTTTTGTGTAAACTTAAAGCTCTATGCAGCTAAGTCCTAATTAATGAGAATAATGAATCCCCTGAATTAGTCAGTCACATTATACTAATTCAAACAGCATATTTTCATTGAGTTGGAACCAATGACCATATTTTACATAATTATAGCTTTAAATAGTATAAATTCAAATACAAGCAACTACTTCAGGGGATTCATTATTTGTGTCAACTGGGGACCTAGCTTTATAAACATGATTTACTTATTTATGGCTCAGGAAAAAGGACAGTGTATCTTGGTAGTATTTTCTCCACTGACATGGTCTTCAGGCAGCAAGGATCTGCTTTCTGCTTGGAAGGTATCCTGAAAACTACCTTGTAAAGTAGATGATGCCTCCTTCCCAAAATTACTTTGTATTTACTTGGTATACCCTTCTATGTTTCCACATGTTGTCTCTTCTGATATAAAGTAAGCTCCTTAAGGACAGTGACTGTTTCATTTTTGTCTTAGTATCTACAGGGTTCAGCACGGTAACTAGCAAAGAGTGGACACTAAATAAATGCTTGATTGGTTGCAAACCAGGATTCATTAAATGGATTCCACAGGAACAAGATTATAAATGAAGATTGCATTCCTGACCTGGGACTTAGTATAAAATAAAGGGATTATGACCAGCAATGTCATAAAAGTCAAGATATAATAACTATAAAATTTTATAATTAAATGTGCAATTACTCCAAATTCTAATAAAATGGACACAAATACCACACTCAGTCACTTGAGTGGCTTTAAGACACAATAAAATTCATCAATAGTATGTGAGCAAAACAAATCAAATGTATCATGTGACCCATCCAAAATGAAAATGCATCCCAGAACCACTATTATCCTTTGGTCGGGACCTGTGATTTCCTTAGGGTGGTTGTTCCCTCTACCTTTGTAGATTAGTAACTTGTTGGTAATTTAAAAGTCTTAGAAAGCTGCTTAAGTGCACTGAAAGGTCAAATCATTTGTTCATGGTTTCCTAGCCAGAGGCAGTCATTGAACCTAGGTGCTATTTCTAAATTCTAATTCTAAACCTAGGTTTCCTATCCATTACGTCATGTTGCTTCTCACTAATTAAAATATTTAAACAAAAATTTTGCTAGTCTTCTCTGAATTTAGGGAAATTATTTGAATAGCACCTATCTTTTGTAAAATAATCACTTAGTAAAGTGTGAATTTATGTCTTATTTTTCTCTAAATAAATTTGAAAGGTAGAAGGAGAAAATTGAGATAGCAAAAGAGAATGAGGACTGGTCAGATAGGCAGGAGGAGATCCAGCAAAGAGCAGTGCTAGGGAGTGCTAAGGGAGAGGTGAGTAATACCAATTCCTCATATTCAATGCATTACAAACAGAATTCAGAACAAGCCATCAGCAGCTTGGCAAACTAAAAAGCAATTCTGGAGAGGGTTTTTTTCTTAGGGAGACAGGGATGGAATCCACAGGTGAAGGAGGATGAATAAGTGGGTGCTAGATATTCAGCAATAAAGGTGATGAAAGGTGTAGGATAAATGGCAGCTTGAGGGGATGGTAGCATCTGTTTTTAGGATAGGTCAATTTTTCATCTAATCTAGCTTGATAAAATGAAAAGGACCCCTATAAAAGTGTTATTTTTAATATATTCTATATATCCTCACCACAATCTTACTCTGTGCCTTATTGCTGGGGAAGATGACTCAGGGATAGCAAAGCTTACACCAGCAAAACACAAGTTTTGGTACATTCTATCAAAATTGTAAAGACTTCAAAAACATGGTCGTGGTGTCTGCATGGATGAGGACCAGCCTTTTTTTTGCCACAGCAATTCTCAAAGACCTACCTAAGTTACAGAAATGCTTAAGATTAACAATTGCTGATAAATGTGTGCTGAAAGCAAATGGGACATTCCTTTGCCTTGGTGACTGGGAGGATGTTTACTGGCCAATTGTATTGTGCCAGGTGACATCCATGATTCCTCTCACACTCTTTTTCTCTCCCACTATCTGATCTGTTGCCAAGGCCTGTTACTTTAATCTCTGTAACATCTTTCATATACATCCCTTTCTCTCCTCTTATACTGCCAACACCCTGGTGCAGGCCCTCATTACTTCATACTTGGACTATTGTGATAGGCTGATGGGGGGTTCTGTGTGCCTCAAGTCTCCCCTCACTATAATCTGTCCTCTACTTAGCTGTCAAAGTAAGGCATGTCTGAAAATAAAAGATGGATATCTTGTTCCAAAAACTCTAGCGACTCACTATTACCTCTAACATCAAATATAAAATCCTCAGGTTGGTATTTAAAGCCCTTCATAAACCCCCACCCTTTTTTACACCTTGTTTACCCCTTTGACACTGGTCTCCTTGCTGCTTTTTGCACAATACTCTGCACTTCCCAATGCTAAGCACTTTCCCTGGCTGCCTCCTATGTCTGTAATTCTCTCTTGTCCTCAACTCCACCTCCTGGCTTCCTTCAAGTCCCAACTATCTGCAAGAGGCCTTTCCTGATGCCCCCTCAATGCAAGTGCCTTCCTTCTATCTATTCATTCTAATTTATCCTTTCTATAGCTTATTTGTATATAGAGATTTTCATGTTATTTTCCCCATTAAACTGAGGTCCTTGAGAGCAAGGGCTGGCTTCTGCCTTTCTTGGTATCCCCAGCACATACTAGGCATTTAATAAATGCTGCTTCAACTTTCTCTTTCTACCTTCTAAGTATGGGTGTCCCTAAGGTTCTGGGCTTCTGGCCTTTCTTCTTTCCCTATTTCTGGGTGATCTTTTTATGTCCCATGTATTCAGTTATCATCTCTATGCCAATGAGTCTAGTATTATTCTTTCTCCTGAATATTGCAAACTATCTACTAGAAATCCCTACCTACATGTTCCATCTATGTTTTAAATTAAAAATGTTCAAAAGAAAATTCATTACTTTACCCTCTAAACCTTCTCTTCTTCCTAAATTCCCTATTTCTATTACTGGCTTCATTATCACAATCATCTAAACTTGAAACCTTGGAGTCATCTTTGAATTTTCTTTCTCCTTCATTCCTCATATTCAATGCATTACAAAGTACTAGTGATTCTATCTCCACAATATATATCAATTCTCTTTCTCTACCATCCTAGTTCATCACCTCTTGCATGGACTGCTGTAGTAGCCATCCAAGTGATCTCTCTGTTTTTAATCTTTTAATGCTTTATGTCATCTGTCATACAACTGCCAAAACAATCTTCCTAATATACCAGTTTGATTATGTCAATTCTTTGTTCAAAGTCCTTAAATATCCATAGGATCAAATACAAACTCTTTAAGGTCTCTGTAGTTTGGCTCCTATCTACCTTTTCGTCTTCTTTTTCATGCATCTAATTTCCAGTATGGATTATTAGTTCATCTCTGAATTTCTTTTTACACTGTGCATATTTTTGCAGGACATCTCTTATGCATACAGTGCATTACTTCCTTATTTTTATCTTTTCTTCCTTCAAGGCCCTCTTCCATGAAGCCTCTGCTCATCTTTCCAGGTGAAAGTGATCTTTCTTTCCTAATTTCTTAGAGTACTTTCATTTACATTTCTTTGCTGTTATCACATTTTGCCCTGTATCATATCTGTGTACATCCCCCCTCCCATTAGACTTTAAGCTTCTTAAAGGCAGGGATCAGAAGGTTGTTCATTTTTGTATTCCTCATCCTTCCCTCTAAATATCTGCTGATTTAATAAGAGGAAAGATTCATTCATGTTCCAAGTAGCAGTGTCAATTTACTTTATTCTAAATTGTTTGTCTCTAGATCTACAGAAGTCAAGAATATTTTGGAGTCACAACACATAGACTTGAGGCAAAGCTCTCTGAAAAGAAAGAAAAATGAGTTTCAAAAATCTGTCTAAAATTAAGGAAGATATAAATCTGAGCAACAACCAAAGACAAAGTTGCAGCTTTTGCCCTGTAAATTTTCACCTTGACCTTCTAAGAAAAATTCACTGATGGATGAATTCTTAGAATGATCATGACAAAGATAATAAGTATCTTTGTTGATGTGCAAGCATTTAAGCTATAAGGCAAACAACCTTATTTCTTTTCTTTCCTGAGCCTAGGAAGCATAAAGATGAACGATTAACAGTAACTAGTATATGTAACTAGTCATTTAGGAGTTTTTAGAAGTTTAGAAGGTAGTTTGATTTTTTCCCCATAGACCAAAGGAAAAAAAAGGTCATATATAGTTGGAAAGTATAAAATATAAATGATAGTTAAAGTAAAAGATCATTTTTCACGTTTGTAGCAACAATAGGCCAAATATCCCAAAGGCAGGAAAAGAAAGTTCTATAAAAACCAGTTTAATTTTCATAACATATAAGCTGTAGATACACTGTATTTTAACATACCACCATTTACACATTTAAGTGAATGTTGTACCTCAAATTAGTTACCTTGACAGAATAGATACTTATTTCAATAGCACTGCCATTGGTTAAAACACTTTGAGAATGCCTTCAACATTAAACACAGTAACAATGTAAGAAAAGCCAATATGTTACCTTAAGGCTTGTTTGTGACATTTAATGCTATTATTTTGATAGCCAATGTAATTTTGATTTCTTTTGGAACAGCTTTTGTCTTTTTTTTTTTTTTGGAGGGGGGAAGTTAAGGCAATGGTGACTTGCCTAAGGTCACAGAGTCAGTAAGTTTCAGAGGCTGGATTTGAACTCAGGTCCTCCAGACTCCCGGGTGGGGGCTCTATTCATTGCGTCACCCTAGCTGCCCCTTTTGTCTATTTTAAAAAAATCACTCCCCCCCCCCCATCAAAGAACAAAGATTTGCCACCAATAAAGATACTCAAATGAATGTGTCAAAAGCTCTTAAAGGAATTCAGAATGTTTTGACCACTTCAAACAGAATAAATTTCTTCTGGTTTCAATAGAATAACCAGATAATTTTGGAGTGAGTAGCTGAAAATCAATGGAAGGTATAAGTTCTGGTATGTTGGCTAAAAACATAAAATCACTCTATAATTATAACTCTTACAGACTTAAAAAGTTAACTGAAGGAAACAAGTGTTAACTAAAAATTCAAGGTAATAGTTTACAAAAAGAACGGATATCTGACATAAAGGGAAAATGAAAAACACTTCTTCCTACCTGCACTTCTATCTGAAGATCTTTGTCTAGCAGCGCTCTCTTTTTCAGTATTTCAGCTTTGAGTTGTTCTTTGTGTTTGAAGAGCAGAGCCGACAGCTTGGTAGCGTTCTGCTTGCTACGCTTCTGTTCCACGCTCTCTTCCCGTTTTCGTTTCTTAGCTGCCTGTTTTTCTTCTTTATCTATCTTATCCAGAATAAACTTCATCACCTGGTTACAGACTATCATTCTAAGAAAAAATATACAAGGTACAAAATGCTGAATTGATGGGCTGCTATAGGAAAAAGGCCTAAAATACATTAGGTACCAATGACTTTTCTAGGTGCTTACAGTCAATATATGAACTCCAATTATCTGGTCATTTTTATTACCTCAATATTCAATATCTTCTGCCCAATAGTTTATTATTTTATAGCAAAATGAAAGAAATTCACAGAATATACCAAGAAGAGAATGAATTTTAGTTCAAACAGAAAATATATGAAAGCTATTCAATAATCAGAATTCTTTCTTGGTGTGCTAGTCAAAGGGAAAAAAGATGAATACTTTGACAGAGTACCCTTTTCTAGTACTTAAAAACATTTTTCCTACCTCTGATTTTCTTCCCTTTCAGCTGGAGTCATAGTCTTCTTCTGTTTTAAGTGTTCTATCACAGCGTTGTGTTTCATCACCACCTTGAAGACAGCAAAATTCAAAGAATTTACAGAATTAACACTAACACTAGAAGGCTGAAGTACACAGAAGGTGTTCTTTTTAAAAGAAAAGACTTTTGCATAGGTATAGTTTATTTAAATATTAATTCCAAAAATTTCAGCTTCTTCTTATGTAAATAAAGATTAAAGGTTAAAATTTTCCTGCTGAATAAAACTAAAAAATTAAACTGCAGAAAATCTGATATCGCTACTACTCCTTTTTGCAGATCCAGTGTCCATTTTTATAAAAAATAGTTATTGTAAATTTTAGATTAGATATGTGCTTTTATAAAAAGAGGAAACTTTTTTCACATTAAGAAGATGCAACTATATCAAATTAAATTAATGTCTGAAAAAAATTTGGGAACAGTTTAAAAAATATAATGGAAAATGACATATTTGATTTGTCTAGAAATAGGCTGTACTTTGTACCCAAAGAGTCAAAGTGAGAGGCCAAGTGGTATTGTAGTTTAGGCGTAACTTGGTGTAAAGAAGACCTGGGTTCCAATCTTGCTTCAGACACTTAGTAGCTGTGTGACTCTGGGAAAGTCACATCCCTTCTCTGTTTCTCTGTAAGATGAGAGGACTGGACTCCATGGTCTGTTCTTCAGGTCTCTCTCAGCTCTAAATCTATGATCTCAAATCTAGTCTGAATAAAGCCAGTAACTGCCCTTTTAGAACCAGAGCCAGCTTAAGCCTCAATGATCTACCATCTCCCAGGGAGGGTAGATCTTCGAAGGCTGTAGGGGCCTTGGTCACTATATCTGCCTTTGAGGCTGTAAAGCAAGGAGGCCAATTCTTCTGGACAGAAGCTCCAGTAAATGCCAAGGGGTGTTCCCTTGTCTAATCACTTAGCAAGAGGCATCTCACTGCAAAGCCCATCATTTCTCTTTTCCCCCTCAGATATCTAATTCCAGCTGAGGACCCACTGGGGTGGAATTCCTGGGGCCCTCCCTCCCCAAGAGTCTGTGCAATGCTTTTCGGGTTCTGATTTATACCTGAAGAGAGAAGAGTTTGGGGTTGGTGTGGGCATGTAGGGTTCCCGAGAGCTCTACAGGAGAGAGTATTAGAAAGGAGGCAAGTGGTGGTGGTGGTGACAGCAGGGTTTTTCAAATTTTACTAATCATGCTGCAGCCTTCAGTAAGGAATGAGAAAACAGGTGTGTGTGAGGGGTGGTGGTGGAAGAAAGAGGACAACTGAGAATGAGCCATATGTTTAACCTGTTCAGTTACAAAATCCTCAACTTTCTATATGTCTGCTGTTATAAATTTCTCCACATTCCCATGATTCCCTTTAACTTATGCAGGGCAGAAACAAATTTTCTGGAAAACTTCTTTTCTTCACAACAACCTTTGAGGTAGGTAGTGCAAGCATTATTCTCCCTGTTTTACAGATGAGAGACAGTGTCACATAGTGGATAGAGTGCTGGTCTTCGAGTCAGGAACACCTCTGTTCAAATCTGACTTCTAATACTAGCTATGTGGTTGTGGGCAAATGCAAATCATGGAGCTTCTCTGAGATTCAGACAACTCTAAAATTTGTCTACTAGGACAATCTAAGAAACAACAAATCCCTAATACACTGAGTGATGAGGAAACTGAGGTTGAGAAATTAAGTGACTTGCCTTTGGCCATACAGCCTTCATGTGGTAGAGGAGGGATGTGAATCCAGTTTCCACAACTACAAGTCCAACTCTTTTCCCAGTGAACCATGCTAACCATTTCTCCCAAATAGGTCAATAGTTTTTTTTTTCTAATGTTAATTTGGATGAATTGTTTTTCAGAATATGGCTATAAGTACATATTTCTTATAAAGAGGTCTCATTTTTGGAGTGTGACCTATACTGAGGTCTATGTAATTTTTTTAGTAACACTCAGCTTCATTCATACTATAAACTATTTATAGGAGATGAGGTTGTTTATATTTTACTAGTTGTAAAAGATTCAGAAATTCTTCTGTGCTAGCCACTTTTATAAATGGCAATTTATTGAAAAAATTGGGCTTATTTATTCTTACTTAATCTTTTAAAGATTCATTTAGTGTTCCTGTTCAAAAGCAAAAAACAAAGAAAACAACATAAAATTTTAACCTTAGACATCTTTTAAAGGTAATTGGTATAAACAGATAGATATCTAATATAAAACTTCCATCTCAGTCCAAGGTCTCCATACTGAATCTGTTTGCTTCCTTCCATTATAACCCCCAGAGGTTAAATTATGTCCTCTGGAATCCTTGTTAACCAACTTCATCTCAGACCTGTCTTCCTTATGTGATTCTTTAATCTTCTGGCACTCATAAAGACCTGGCTTCCCTCAGAAGAATCTACCTCTTTGGCCATCCTTTCAAGTACTGATTTCATATTCTCTCCTGTTAACACTCTCTTGGGCACTTCAACTGCTCCCATGGGTTGAATTTACCATATTTAAACAGACAACTCCCAGATCTCTATACACTGCCCCCTTCTTTCTCTTTAGTTCCAGTCTTAGGACACCAGTTTCCTGCAAAGAGCATAGAGAATTTTTGTCTTCATATCCTAGGGTGATAGGATATGTGCTTGTTACATGGTTGATATTTTAATAAATCTTTGTTGAATGACTGGATATATCTCAAACTAAACCAGTCTAAAACAAAACTCATTAATTATCTTTCCTTTTTAAAAAGTTAAGCAAAATACTATAGCTCACCCATCTGTTTTTTAGAAAGGAGGTATATTTCCATTACTTTTTTCCTGTCTTTCATTGGTTTTTTTCATTGCTCTGAGTAAGAACTCATTATCTTTTCCCCAAACCCATTGTCTTATAAACTTATCTATTCCTGTTGAGAAGACTATCCCTCCTTCTAGTTAAGTCTGCAAAGTTATTTTTTGATCAGTCAAAATATCCAAACAGTTGCTAAGTTGTGTTGATTCTACGTCCATTAAATCTCTCATCTCTGTCTTGTTCCTTCTAATAACAGCCACCACTCTAGTTCAGATATTCACCATTTCTTGCTTTGACTATTGAATACCTTCCTAATTGCTCTTTCTGCTTTAAGGGAGAGACTACCCTTCATATGGCTGCCAAAGTGATATTCCTCAAAATGGTCTTGAGACAAACTAGCCTGTGAGCCTCCCCATCACAATGTCCCCTACAGTCATACTAGTCTGCCTGCCATATCTCCTTTGTACAGACTATTCTCTCATTATATGTACTTAAAATTCCTGGTTTCCTTCACTCAACTGAAGTGTCACCTGCTTTCTATATGAGGCCTTTCCCTCACCATTCAGCTGACAGTGTCTTGTTCCCAAACTTACCTTGTATAATTTGAATTTACTTTTATGTATACATATTTCCCTAATACAATGCAAGCTTCTTGAGAGTAGGAATCATTTCCTTTCTGCATTTGTATCCCCAGAACTAAGTAAAAAAGGTATTTAATACATGTTTATCTATTAATTGAAAATTAAACCAAGAAGGAAAAAGAAAAACTGGAGTATATGCTCCAGAGTTGTTGATGTGCCACTGAATATGCAAAATTAAAGGAATTATTTATTTAGAAATATGTTTAAGTGAAGGTTACTTATAAAGATTTATCTATCATTTTATAGCTATAATAAAATTTACATATTTATAATTTATAAAAGAAGGGGGTTGGACTTGAAGAGTTCTAAGTCTCTTTTAGTGCTAAATTCTACAACATGATCATCCAGTGCTCAAAAGCAGGCAGTAAAGATCTATATGGCTAAACAGAAATCTCACACGGAATAGAATGTTGCATAAAATGGGGGAAAAAATTCCCTTGTTTTTTGTGAAAACGTATATTTGTTAGAAGGGCTCTGTTATCCCCCTCTCTTATCTGGAAAAAATAAATGCATGTTAATTTTTAAAAAATCCTTGTATTCCTAAAATGTAAAAAAAACACAAAACAAAACCCCAAGACTGATTGACTGTTCAGTGACGTAAATTAGGGCCTTACAATAAGAGATGCTAAGTAAAGCAGAAATGTCTAAGTATGAACATGGCAAGAGATTAAGACTACCAAAGTTCTTCTAATTAGGGAAGATCTTTGATCTTGTGGGTAAGTCTCCCTAATAGATATAGTAGAGGGAGAGCAGGCCCTGAAGCCTGGAAGACCTGGGTTCTAGTCCTACCTTTGTCATATAATTGTTTAATGACCCTGGGTAAGTCACTCAACCTTTCAGTCTAATACTAAATGTTGCAGAGGATGTACTGATCTTTGTTGGCAGAGGAAGTTTTTTTTCTCTGGAAGCTCCCTATAGGATGTGTCCAGTTCCTGTCCCTATTCATTTCTCTAAGTGAAACTTTCAAAAACTTATGATTAAACTTTTACATTACTCCAAACACTCTTAGGTAACCAGGATATTCTGTATCAGCAAAAGAAGTAATAATTTATAAAATAAAACGTGTAAGAAATAAGGACAGACAAACTCAACTTTTTTAAAAGCAGTCACGTATGGCTATGATAAAACTAGGTAAAAGAAAAACAGACAACATACATTTCCAAGTTTATGTAAAGGAAAACTGTTCAAAGATTCTTGCTTAGGAAACAAACGGCATATAATCAAGAAAACTAAAAAATCCATACATTTATTCGCCTGTGGAAAGTGGTCTATTCACAAACACAACTCACTCCTTCCCCTCTCATGCCACATTCTAGTTCTTTCTATATGCTCCTTTCATTGTACCTTCTTTCTATCTTTAATATTAACAGAGATTTGGCTTCCTAAAGATGGTACTGAATGTCAGATTACCTTTCTATAGCATTGGGTATATCTTTTTTCATGTTCCCCACTCCCTACCCCAACACACATACACACTGGTCCTAGAAGGAGAGTAGGAATCCTTGTCCTCTACTGCTACTTCCAAAATTGCCCTTATACTGTCACTCCCTTTGAGATTGGCTTATCCAATATAGATTCTAGTGGCAGTTCTCTCTCTCTCTCTCTCTCTCCTTTTTTTAAAGTACTCAGTACCTTTCCTATCTTTCTCAAGGGATTCAGTACCCTTCTTTTCCATCTTAATTCCTGTCTTCTTAATTATGGGACATCAACACATGTGATGTTTTTTCAAACACCTTAATCTTCCAATTCCTTAGTTTTCTCAACCAGGGGTAGTCACACCTTTGATATCATTATCACCCACAAGGGATTCACTCCTAGGAACAAAACCTCCTGAATTCTTTTATATGATCATAATGTTACCATTCCATCTCTATGCCTTATTGTTGTCCTAAACTTGTCTTCTCTCTCACTTCTATGTCTTAGCACTCTCCCAGATCACCACACCTCTGCTTTTACTTCAATTTTACTCCATTCTCTATGCTGATTGGAGAATTAACCAGTTTTACTTGACATTGTCCTTTACTCTCAAATTCCCTGCCCCCTTATTTTTGCTCAAGCCTTGCTAAAGCTTAATTCTGAATTATACCCACCATCAACCTCTCTCCTTTGTTTCTACACATGTGATATGAATGAAGCTGGAGGAAATAATACAATTAAGATGATTTGGTCCACTACAAATTTATGTTATCTATTCTCAACCAGATCATCATAAAAAAGCAATTTAAAAAATCCTCCCCAACTGATTCTCCATCGCATTCCCCACAAAAGCTGTTAGAAATTTGCTCTTCTCGAAAGTCTCCCATACAGTGCCTCCACCTATCCTCTAAGCTGAGGACTTCACTAAAAGAATCCTTTTGTCTTGTTTTCTCTTTTCCCTATTCCTATATCTCAAAACCCTTTGACATCAACTCCTATTCTCTCTCCTTCTTTCTACCTGGGACTTTCACTTGATAATAATTCCCTAATGAAGAGGTCAACTGTTTCTTTACCAAGGCCAGCTTCTCTATATGCATCCTTGATCCCATCCCGTCTTCTCTAGTAGATTGCCCCCCCAATCTTCCCGCCTTCAAACTCTGTTGATTCCTTCTTTGCTGTCTACAAACATGCTTGTCACCTCAATCCTAAAAAAAGATACCACTACTTTATCCTATCATTTCCTGATTTTCCTCCCTTTAAATCTAACTCCTAGAAAAAGTCATTTCCACTTTCTTCTACTCTCTTCATTTCTTAATCCTCTGAGCTTATCACTCAACTTAAATTTTTGTCTCCCTAGTATGATGTCTTAAAGGCTAAGCCAGATGGTCTTTTCTCAATTTTTATCCTTCTCAACCTCTAGATGATATGAACACTCTCCTCTGGGATACACTTTCTCTTTCTTGGTTCTTTTACCTGTTAAGCTTGCAACTTCTTTTTGCTGATTAATCGTCCATATCCTACCCACTCACTATGGCTACGTCTTGGGTCCTATTCTCTTTTCTTTGTCTACATTCACTTGGTGACTGCTTCAAGTCTCATGGTTTTAATTATCAACACTATGCAAATAACTACTCAATCTACATATTCAGTCCTAGGCTCTCTCCTGAGCTTGCCACGCATCTCCAAATGCCTACTGCACAGAATTCATTACCTTTTCTTCTAAACCCACTCCTTTAATGAGTGTACTGTACTTACTTTTCTTAAGGGCACTTTCATTCCTCCAGTTACATAAACTCCAAATTTCAATATTATCTTCAACTTCCCACCCTCCCTCACCCCACTCATCTGACTGTAATTGTGCCCTTCTTACTGACCCTCAAATATGACTCTCCAATAATTTCCACCTCTGTCTGTGCTAGCTGTTTCCCATGTACCCTTCCCCCTCCTACCTTCATTTCCTGAAACCCCTTGTTTCCTTTAAAACTGAACACAAGCATCACTTTCCATATCAAGCCTTTCCTGATTTTCCTCAGCTGCTAATACACTCTCCGCTATCTCCAGTTATCTTATTTATTTTGCAAGGAAAGGTACACAGAATGGATCCCAAACAAAGAAATCCCTTCTGTTAATGAAAGCTGGCAACTTCTCTGCAACTTACAGTTTCAGGGAACTGTCCAGAGTAACTCATTCAAGGCACCATGTGTTGGAGGTAGGATCTGAATGCTGGTTTTTTCAGGCTTCCGTTTTGGGTCTCTATACGCTATGCCACATTTCCTCTTAGTTACTTAGTATATCTTTTATAACTACTTACATACACACATATTATATCCTTTGATAGAACCTAAGTTTCTTGAGGGCAGAGACTATTTCATTATTATCTTTGTCTTCCCATGATGGGAATACAAACAATGAGTCGAAATGTTCTATTTACTTTTGCCTTTAATTTTGGAACTTTGTCCTTACTTCAGAAGTTAAGAAAACTCCATTAAAGTTTGGTTAGTTTTAAGTTAATTGTACTGAATTAAATTTTATTTACTTATGACTTGGTTTCTGAGTGTTGTGGGAACAGAAAAACACTGTGTAGTATTAGGAAGCAATTCAGTTTGCATTTAGGCAAAGTTACTACTAACTAATCCACTGAAGAAGGAAAACAGCAAACCACTCCAGTCAGTATCTTTGCCAAGAAAACCCATGGACAGTACGGTCCACAGGATAATGAAGAGTCAGACATGACTAAATGAGCAAACAACAACTACTAACTTTAGGCAAGGATAAGAAGAGATATGAAGGGAAAAGGAGGAGCTGGATCTCCTTAATTTACTCAGTCTGAAAGTACAACAGCCATTCCTGGGCTCAATCTCACTGCTGACTGGTATGGAGATTATGATCTGTTTCTCCTCAGGGCCAATTTACCCTACTTTTGGAAGCCTGGTGGCCCCCACTCCTCACTTTTGCAGGATTCACCATATTGGTACTGGACAGTGCAGACTGCTGATTGACTCTAGACCTGTTTTATCTCAGAACTCCTAAGTCTAAGTGATGTTCAAGCTTCTGCTTCCTGCAGTAGCAAAATTACACGTTTGTGCCACTGTGTCTGGCAATGTGTACTGAATTTTGGGTTCTTAGGAACAGATTTCTCAGAAAACAAAATGTTTCTAGAGCATGCAGAATTACTTCTCGGTTCTCTAGGTTTTAATATTCACAAGATTAACAAGAGAGGCCAAGGAGAAGGAATGGACTTGAAAATGTTTTAGTAATTCAAGAAGTCAAAATAGGCTGTGAAGTGTACCACTGCATCAATCCTATGGAGATCCATTTCTTTAACGAGGGTTTAAAAGTAAAATAATATTCTTCTGTGTTTTCCAAAAATTCTGATGGCTCTCACATCTTTTTTATTTCCTAATTTTACCACTTTAAAAGAAGTTTAGTCTAATTCTTTGCATCTTTCTACTTATTATCTTCTTATACTAAACATTAGAGAGATGAAAACACATGGTAAAAAAAATGTGGTCCTGTGAAATGCGCAATTTCAGTAAATTAGATGAGGTTTTAGATGTAAACAAAAAATTCTCTCCTTAAGTGCTTCAGGATCAGTTAGCTAAGGAAGCTAATACTTAATAACTAAGAGGACTTCATGGGATTTAAATGGACTTACCTTATTCAGAAGACATTCCAGTGAGACTGCTTTGTATTTGTGCAAGAAAACTATTACTTTCTGCAAAAATTCTATTCCAATGTCTCAATGAAGTGGATAGGTGACTTTTGATTCTTGAAAGCTAAATTAATGGAGCATAGTTCTGGTAGTCCCTGATAATCTAGAAAGATTTTTTGCATATGGGTATGGCAATAAATTGTGCATCTGTTATCCAATCAAACAACTAAATTTCTTAAGAGTCAGAAAGTTGGCTACCAGGTGATGAATGACTGAGACACAACAACTCATGAAGAGCAAATAAAATAGGACCAAGAGAACTTTCACAGACATGGATATTAATATCTCTCTGCACGCACACACACACACCAAAATAATGTCAATGAAAACAATTCTAAAACACTTTAGAATTCAGATTAAATATGAACCTATCTAGGCTTCAGAAGACAATGTTATATTCTCGGTATGGAGGAAGGAGGCTAGAGGTCTACTACCAATAGAATAAGGTAAACATTATCATCAGTGACTGGCAGAACTGCTTTGTTTTTGTTACATGGGAGAGCTCCGTGTTGGTGGTGGAGTATTGGGGAAATGAGAGTGATATAAAAACAAATATCAGTAAAATATTTTTTAAGAATATGACTAAACATCTATGTAATGTTAACTTTCTTATGGTTGGGATACATGCTTCATTAAGACAAACTCAAACTATCTCAAAATGAAATGAAACTGGATGTGAACTTGTTTCTAGATTCCTAAATAGCTAGGAGATATGACAGATAAAGAGTGTTGGACCTGGAGTCCAAAAGACCTGCGTTGAAATCCTAACTTTGGACACTTACTAGCTGTGTAACACTTAAGCTTTGTCTACGTCAGTTTCCTTGTCTGGAAGATGTGGTTAATAACAGCACCTACTTTGTAGGGTCACTGTGTGAATCGAGTATTTTTAAACTACAAAATGCTGCCTGAAGGCTGTTATCGTTACTGTTACTACCTCTCTTACACGTCTTCATTAACACTAATCAACCCAAAGTTACAAGTACTGTGCAAATCTCTTCTTTTTAATCATCCACCATCCTGTTCTCTTAAAAATGAAGCAGTTATTTCCCCATAGCACTCAATAAATACGTCTAGACATGGCTGCAAATAGTTATTTGTTCACTATTTTTAGGCAACTCAGCAGCTTACTCAAGGTTTAAAGGATCTTGTTATTAAAAATGTTATAAGGAAAGTTGATACCAATAAATTGGAAACATTTAATTTCATGAATAAAATATTATAGAACTATAATCCACGTTACTATTTTTAAAAAATAAAAACAAGTAAGGACTTGTGATTCTACCTGCTTCTGGATGATTTCACTTTGATTCGAAGCTTGGAGGGTATGTTCACGTTTAATTTCTATCTGCTGCTGTTTCTTCTTCTGCTGCTGTTCCCTGAGTTGTTGAACCCTTTGCAGCTGTTCTTGCACACTGGCTGCTTGCACAGTGACCACATTCTGGATCTGATGAGCCTGCACAGGGCTGGTTTGCTGAATCTGAATAGGTAACTGAAGTTTGATTTGCCCAGGAACAACACCCTGCTGAGCCTGTATCTGAGCCACAACATGTGACTGAATCTGAGAGAGAACCTGAACTTGCTGTTGTAGCTGAGGCACAGTAATGACTTGTGTCTGTGGCTGCTGGATTTGTAGCTGAGGACGGGATGGGGAGGTTACAGTAACTTGATTCAAAGCTTGTGTTGTTGGGAGAGTTTGTATGGAAGATTGAAGCTGGGGCTGTGACGGCTGCTGTATTTGGGACTGAATCTGAACCGATGTATGTGGCTGAATTTGAACTGGCTGCGAGGCTGTTGTCTGCACTGGGGACTGACCTACAGTGGGTCCATTGGACGAAGCTGGTGGAAGTACTCGAGCCTGTGGTGGGCTTTGGACTCGAACTGGAGACTGCCCTTGGACCTGGCTTTGAGATGGACACTGTATTGTGACTTGAGTTTTATTTGAATGTGTCAGGACAGGCTGTGCTTCAGAAGTGACAGGGGATGAAGCTGTTGCTTGGGTCTGGACTTCAGTGTGAGTCTGGGCCTCAGGCTGGGCTTGTGGCTGGGGCTGAGCTTGGCTGGGGGACTGGGGTTGAGTTTGAGTTGGGGTCTGGGGCTGAGCCGAAGGTTGAAGAGTCTGAGGTGGGGCTTGTGGCTGACTCTGACTTGGCTGCTGAGCAGGTGGTAGGGCTTGGATGGGCTGAGCCTGGGTCTGAGCTGACTGTGTGGTTTGTTTCTGTTCACTTGTAGCTGTAAAAAATAAAAAACCAAACATTCCCATTATTCTAGTCCTCAGAACTACAGCTATTAACTTGAAAAAAGATATTTCGGGGATAGAGAACTCTCTATTTTGGTTTCTAAGAGCTCTCATTTTTACTTAGCTTGGTAATGGGCAGCTAGCAATTTTAAAGATGTTAAATAAGCCCAAATCCTACCTGATGTTGAGGTGGAAACTGTTGTCGTAGTGCTGGCTGCTGTAGCTGTCGTAGGTAAAGGGGTGAAGAGAAACCGCTGAATGGTACCGTTTGGCATTGCAGCTTGCATTAATTGTTGGCCTGGCCCTGGAATCACTGTTACCCCTTGAGGGATCAGCTGCAGTTGTCCAGTAGTTTGCCCCTGTCCTTGAATTACAACAGTCAAACCCTGACTTCCACCCTATAAAAAAAAGTCATCATATAAATGCATATTGCTCAAAGAATGAGCTTGAATACATGTTGATCATTTAGACTGATGGTATTTTTTGTTATCAGAAATACAAATTGACAGTCTATGGGTAGTTACTGTTGGGCACTTTAAGAGGAAAACAGGATGAACACAAAATGCTTAAAACTACCCCTTACACTTTCACATATATTAAAAACATGTTCATACTGGAAGAGTTCAAATACATATACAAGATACATATCTGTACATCAAAATATATATATATATATACATATATACATATATATATATATATATATATGTATATATATATATATATATCTCTCTCAATCATATGATTCAGGTTATAGACATGGAATTGAAAAACCCAAATACACAAAGAAGATATATATACTAGCTCCAGAAAGTATTCAATAATGACTACATATCAAGGAGTATGGACTAAATAATTTCATACTATAACCATCTATTTATCCTCAATTTGAGCAATTCTATAATTTCACCTCATTTTACATAGCAGAAAAATGAAAAAATAAGCAAAAAATGCCTCTGCATGGTATAGATTATTAAATCTATGGATTTTTCTTGCAGGAGAGTCAACCAAGTTCTCATTTGGAACCGATTTAGAAGTATTTTACATACAATTTTTATTAGATTTCCTTAGGTTTTCAAGACTATGATAAATTATAAACTACAAAGAGAGAGGGGCAGGGAAGGACCATGAAAAGTAGATATTCTGATAACAGCAGAAAGTGATAGTTGACAGCAAGGGAAGTAAAAAACTATAAAAAGTAAACACAGGAAACTAAAAATCACTGGCTTTGGGGACATTTAATGTAGGGACAAATGGCCTAGCCCTTTGCATCTCAATAGCACATCACTATTTCACCAGAGTACAATGCAAATGATGAACCAGTATTGCCAAGTGTTAAATTATGTTCAGGATAACATGCTTAAGAAGATGGCCAAGTATGTAATGCATTTCGGAAAATTTTATCCCAGAAACATCATGAGACATTACTACTTTAACTCAACCACCTTCTGGCAAGGTATATGGTTACTGCTACCAAAACTTTTGTCCTGGGGCTTTATCTTTTTAATTGATGAGAGCTTACTTTATTTACCCAGGCTTGTGGAGTAGTAAGACAATATTCTTCCCTCTGAGAAGTCCTGGATCAATACTTCTATCCTTAGCTACTACTCCTTTCTAGGTGTTGTTTTCCCCTCCATAAGAATATAAAATCAGTGAAGACAGGTACCAACTCTCTTTTGCTTTATCATACCTAGCATTTAGCACTATTAATAAATATCTCTTCAATCATTATGTAAAGTGATGAAATATCACTAACATCTAGCTAAAATATATAAATTTCAGAATGTTTAACACATGCTGAAAAGTCTATTCTGAGGACAAAATTTGGTAGCTTTCAAATTAATTATTTGAAGAGGCAAACAACTCTATTATTTCTTATACTCTATTGTTTTGGAACTAAAAGAATCAAGAAGTTGTAGAGGGAGGGAATGACTTTTTGAATGATGTTCCATAAACATTTATTTAGGTCCTGCACACAAAATTTCTTGGGCTTAAGGGCTATACTGTTGCCGTTACCACCATCATTATTTTAACTGTCATATATGAGTTATACCATTGCTGCTGCTGCTACTACTATAACATGTAATGCAATTCTGTCTATACCACTTCAAGGTCCACAAAGTCCACATACACCTCTCCCTCTCAGACCTGTGAGGTAGACAAAGTAAGCCCTATTTATTTTTCTCCACTCTACAAATGAGGAAACCTCAAGCTTATAGAGAAAGGTGATATGGTACAATGAACCTGGTGCCAAGAGTCATGTGCTAGGCTCTGATGGTATTCTGTAGAGCAGTAACATACATGGGTCCCATTTAAAGATTTCAAAGAGTAGTTGCCATTATTTACCTGGCCTTGTGTTAACTGAGTGAGCTGAGCCATTGTAAGTTTCACTTGTCCTTGCTGGGGCCGAGGAGGCTGTGGGGTGGAGGACGGGGGCTGTATATGTGGCACAGGTGCTCCTGACGTTACTACCTTTTGTCCAGTGCTTGAAGATGCTGCACTAGGACTAGACACTGCAGTGGAAACAGGCTGCCCCCTGATGATCTGGGTTACTACCTGTTGAGTTTGACCTGTAAAAACAACACAACATTAAGAATACTAGAAATATACTCTGAGCATTTTGTTATTGTTAAGAGACAGTATGACAAATCAGATTATCATATAGTCATTTCCATCTTCAAATAAGACTAACATATATTACTAACTAAGTTGTGCAAACAGAGACTCAACTGGGTTCCTCCATGCCAACTTCCCACTCAACTGCCTAATCTATTTAAAATCTCTCTCCCCAGCAATTACTGTTTTCAACTACTATCTATATATCTAAGAATGAGGAGCCATTCCCCACGAAAAGCCAATTTGAACACATTTTCAATCTTTCTTATGGTATCCTAGACCCCCAATTCTTATTAAAAAAAACAAACAACCAAAACCACCTTTTTACTGACCTTGTTTGTTATATGTTCTACCTTCTCGTTCCCCCTCCCCAGTTAATCATCCCTTCTAACAAAGAGTAAGACAAAAAAGCAATTCCACAAAACTAATCAACACATCAAATGAATCTAAAATTTCATAAACCATCAGACCATCCATTTAGGCCCTTTTGCCATCTGCTCTGCCACGAACACTGTTGTGATACTGAACCATCTGGATCAGCAATGGTACAGGTGAGTGGACCTCCAGAATTCCTACTCTAGGGCTCAAATATCCCCAGTGAGTATAAATTTGCATGGCTTTAGGCCAGATTAGATTATGCTTTATATCCCATTTGGCAGTCCAACCATAACAACTTGCCATCTGCATGGATGCTATATGCACATTTTCCCAACTTTAGCTTACTACCATTTGCTCTGGAAATGGTCATCAACTAGTTAACAATGCTTATGGATCAGGTCACCGTCTATCATTCCCCAGACCAAGACTCTCTTCTCTGGTTATCACATATCTATGTATGTTGTCTCTTTGTATAAAATGTCTCTGCTTCTCAAGGGCAAACTGTCTCATTTTTTGTATTAATCTTTCTAGTGGCTGGCAAACGGTCATGCTTAAATTGCTTTGTACATTCATATATAATATGTTCCTCATTTATATATACAACATTCTACATCCACAAACCCAAATTTGTGTAATGGAGCTGCATTTCCCAACTTTTCTCTGAAGTTAAGTTGTTCATTGTTAAGGCATACAGTTTCTATTTTTTTTGTTCTTTCTATTTACTTTGTCATAGTAATTGTGTACATGGTTTTATTGGTTCTGCTTATTAATTTTCCTGTGCTTCTCTGAATCCTTCACAAATCGTTTCTTATCATGCAGCTTTTTCCCTATACTTATGTGCCATGATTTGTTTCCTATTCCTCAATCAATGGGCAATTACTTTGTTTCTAGTTCTTTACTGTTACAAAAAGGGCTACAATGAATATATATATACATATATTATCTCTAGGTAAAAGTGTTGGGACATTTTAGTAACTTTTCTTTTAAAGTAACATTCCAAATTGCTTTCTAGACTGGACAGACTAATTCACAACCATATCAATAATAGTACCAGTGTGCCTGTCTTTCCACAGCCTTTCCAACTTTGATTATTTCCATCTCTGCTTATTTTTGCCACATTTCCAGTTCAATCTCTGTGTCCACTTCTACAACAGAAGCAAGAAAAGATCAAATAGAAGCAGACTATTCAAAAAAGCTGGATTTAATCAGTATTTTGTTGTTGTTATTTAGTCATTTTCAGTTATAGCTGATTCTTCGTGACCCCATTTGGGGTTTTCCTGGCAAAAATACTGGAGTGGTTTGCCAATTCCTTCTCCAGCTCATTTTATAGATGCGGAAACTGAGGCAAACAGGGTTAAGTAACTTGCCCAGGGTCACTTAACTAGTGTCTGAGGTCAAATTTGAACTCAGGTCTTCCTGAATCTAGATCTGCCATTCTATCTACCACACCACCTAGCTATCTCTTCAGTTGTATTTAATATAGAACAAATCTGTGACTTCAAACCACAAGCATTTATCAACTATACAGCGTGGGCCAGTACATCAGGGATATAACGACTAACGTGAGTCTCTGCCCTCAAGAAACTTGCGATCTCCTGGGGGAAGATAATATTTATATAAACAAGTTATATACCACACACACACATACACGCACACACGTGATAATGTTTTTGGAGAGGGAAGAACACTAGCTGCTTATAAGAATCTGGAAAAGTTTCACACAGCAAGTGCTTAATAAATGATTATTGAAAGATGTTAGAAAATGGTGCTTAATTAGAGTTTTGAAGGGAATAACTTGCGGTGAAGTTGTGGACTCATTTCAGGGATGGGGCAGGGTCAAGTGAAGGCATGAACATGGAAGATGGAAGGGCCTGTCTAATATGACAAGAAGTTGAGTTTGGCTGACTACAGAACACAAGAAACAGAGTATTATTTAAGTCTGAAAAAGTAAGTTATGGCCAAATTACGAAAGACTTTAAAAACTCAACAGAGAAACTTATTTTAGAATCAGTGGAATTTACTGAATGACATGGCCAGACTTACTACTTTGGGAAAATTGTTTTGGCAACAGAACGGAGACAGGAGATATCATCCTTCAATGGCAAAGACTGCAAAGCCTTCTCCTCATAACAACTATAAATCATGTTTTTAAAGGGTTTACTTCACATTAATCCAAAAAAGTCAAACAGCATATTATCTCCATTTTACAGATGAGGAAGCTAAAGCTTTTTGAGGTTAACTGACTTATGACGACAGAGCTAAATAGTTTTTTAAAAAATTAATTATATTAATTTTTAGTTTTCAACCTTCACTTCCATAAGATTTTGAGGTCCAAATTTTCTCCCCACCTCTCCCCTCTGCCCACCCCAAAACAGAATGCACTGATTACCCCTTCCCCTAATCTGCCCTCCCTTCTATCATACCCCTCCCTTCTCTTATTCCCTTTCCCTCTATTTCTACTAAGTAGTTTTTTATTTATGAATCTGACAAATATCAACATTTTCCTAAAGCCCTCTACTCTGTCCCACAAGAAAAACAACTCAGGAGAGAAATCCAAATATACAGGTTGGTTTTCTTTATTGTGTAGATTTCAAATTTAACACAGTAGTGCCAAGACTGCTATGCTTACCTTTGTGCCTTTCTGAACTTCCTTGTGCTAGCTTATTTTTTCTAATGGTGCTCTTTGCTCTTTTAGAATCACTGATGCTAACCTAACAACTCTGACCCCTACCATCGCTGAAAAAAAGCCCTTCTTTCTCAAATAAGTAGCCACCATGCAGAACAGAATCCCACGTGAGCCTTGTACCATTCTGCATCTATCAGTCCATTATCTCTTTGCCAAGAGACAGGAAGCATCGTTAATCTTCTGGAATCAGGACTGATCATCAGTTTTGTCATGTTTCTTTCCTTTTACAATATTGTCATCAATATGTAAATTGTTCTCCTGGCTCTGTCATTTCATTCTTCATCGGTTTAAACAAATACTCCTAAGGCTTGTCTATATCTTGTCCTCTTTGTCATTTCTTATGGAGCAAGAATATTCAATCATATTCATACACCATAACTTGTCCACCTATTTGATAAGCACTCTTGGTTTCTAATTCTTTGCTAAAACAAAAATGCTGTGTAATATTTTTGTACATGTAAGTACTTTTCCTTTCTTTGGTATCTTTATGCCTAGTAATGATACTGGCAGGTTAAGGGGTATAAACAGTTTAATGATTTGAGCAGTGTTTTCCATAATGGCTGAACTAATTCAAAGTTCTACCAACAGTGCATTAGTCTGCCTGTTCTTTCACATACCCCTACAATACTTGTCACTTTTCTTTTCTGTCAGCTTTGCCAATCAGACAGCTGAGAGGCAGCCCCTCAGATTTGTTTGGAATTGCATTATCTTTATTTTAGTAATATGGAACTTTTTAAAATGATTATTGAGAGCATGCCTTTAATCTTTGGACAATTAACAGTTTATATTCTCTCATCTTTTTACCTACTTGAGACTAACTCTGGTTCCTTCTTATTAGTATCAATTTCCTATATATCTTGGGTATGAGACCTTTTTTAGAAAAATTAACCACAAATTTCTCTAGTTAACTCCCCATCTTCTTTAAAAAATTTATTTTATTTTTAACTTATTGAATAAAACAAGCACTTCTATAACATAGTATAATTTTAAAAAAGGTGACTTGAAACTTCAAATTTATTATATTTAACTTGCTACTCCTTTGAAATATATAACAAAGTTATCATGTAACTTCTTTTGTTTTACCATTTTTTCTTCACTCCCAATCCTGTCCTCCTGGCTGGGCCTAGAGATTACTACCATTAAATACACAAAGGTATGTATGTAAATTCTATACGTACTTCCATTTATCTGCTTTCTCTGGAAGCAGATAGTATCTTTCTTATGTCCTTTATTTCTAATTTGTACATTTATAGTAGTCAAAATGACTCAGTCGCTCAAAGTCACTCTTAAAACAACACTGCTGTAACTCTTGGTTCTGCCCGTTTCACCCTTCAAGGCCTGTGCGACATCTCTTAAACATTCCCCCTCCTCTCCTCTTACATGTCACCATTCCAGTGTGGGCCCTCATTTCCTCATGCCTTGACTATTCAATATCGCCTGTTGGTTGGGTTTGTCTGTCTCATCTCTGCTCCTTCCAATCCATTTTCCACTAAAGTGATTTTCCTAAAGTGCAGGTCTAATCATGCCTCCCTAGCCTCCTCCTACCAACTCCAGTGGCTCCCTAATGCCTCCAAAAGCAAATATAAAATGCTCTACTTGGCATTCAAAGCCCTTCATAACCTAGCCCCCTCTTACGTTTCCAGTCTTCTTACACCTTACCGCCTGATACATAATCTTTGATGCAGTGACACTTGTCTCCTGGCTGTTCACAAACAAGAGACTCCATCTTCTGGCTCCAGGTATATTCACTGGCTGTCCTCCCACACCTGGAACACTTTGCTTTCTCCATTCCAAGACCCCCTAGGCTTCCTTAAAATCTCAAGTAAAATCCTACGTTCTACAGGAAGCCTTCCCTAACCCCTTTTAATTCAAGTGCCCTTGCTCTATTATTTCCTATGGATCCTAAATATTGCCTTGTATGAAAATCCTGCACAAAGTCCCTGCTTTATGTAGTACATGTTTGCATGTTGTCTTCCTCATTAGACTGTAAGCTCCTTGAGGGCAAGGCTGTGTATCCCCAGCATTTAGCGAAGTGCCTAGTACACAGTAGGTGATTAATAAATATTTATTGACTGATTAAAATAGTGGGGAACTCTTGTATACCTAATATCTTCTATTGAAATGCTTTTCTATTTTTCTCTGTTGTTGTTGCTGTTCGACCAATTTTCAGTAGTGTCTGACTCTCTGTGACCTCATATGGGGTTTCCTTAGCAAAGATACTGGAGTGGTTTGCCATTTCCTTTTCCAGCTCATTTTATAGATGAAGAAACTGAGGCAAACAGGGTGAAGTGACTTGCCCAAGAGCACAGAACTATTAAGTGCCTCAAGTCAGATCTGAACCCAATCTTTCTGTCTCCTAGCCTAGCCCTCCATCCACTATGCTACCCAGCTGCCCCTTTTCTATTTTTAAACGAATATTTTAAACTAATAATTTAAACTAATACTAAATAGTTTTCTGATGATTACTGCTTTATAATATAGTTTGAGATATAGTATTACTGTTAGGTTTCCTTAATTCCCACATTCTAAAGTGGGAATCTCCCCTTGAGAGAAGAGGAACCTTTTATTCCTTCATATAAATATAATTTTTCTAGTTCTACAGAGTAGTATCTTTGGTAGCTTGACTGGCATGGTACTGCCAATGTGTAAATTGATCTAGGTATTATTTCCATTTTTACTATACAGTCCAACCAAGATCAATCAACATATCTCTAATTACTTAGGTCAATATTTCTAGGCCAAACATTTTAAGAGTGTTTTATAGCTGTATTCATGTAGTTCTTGTGTGTGTCTTGGAAGCTAGATTCCCAAATACTTTATACACTTTATAGATAAAGGGAATGGAATTTCTTTTTCTCTTCCTATTGGGTTCTGTTGGCAATATCTAGAAAAGCTGATTTTTTTGGGGAGGGTGGGGTGAGTAGTCTACATCCTTATGTTTTACTCAATTATTATTTCAGTTAATTTTTTAGTACATTCTCTAGGCTTCACTAAGTAAACATTCATGTCATCTGCAAAAAATGATAAACCTGTTAACTCTTGGCCTTTGCATAGTTCCTAAATTTCTTTTTGTTTTTTTTTTTAAAGGCTATAGCATATTTAATGTTTAATATATTTAATTTAAAATATATAAATATAAAATTTAAAATATTTAATATGACTCTTTTTAGAGTCATATTAAATAACTATAGTGATAATGAATATCCCTGTTTTACCCATGAGCTTACTGGAAAGGCCTCTAATATTTTTCCACTACAAATAATGCTAGCTCTTGATTTTAGAGAAATCGATTTACCATATTAAAGGACAGTCTACTTAATCTGCTTTAAAATTTTTTGTTTTCAATTTACAGATATTGCATTTTGTCAAAATGGCTTTTTCCCATCTGTTTATAATGCATATGATTTCTATATTTTTTTGTTTTAGAAGAACATTTCCTTATTGTGCAAAAATATTTATCTATTACTAGAATTAGTTCTGTGAATTTTGATAGAACTGATTTGCAAATCTTCTTGGTCCTAGTTTCCTTCCATTTTTAGAGGTCCTTTATGGTTTGTTTGATTTTTTTTTCTAAGATTGGGTTAAGTTCTCTCTTTCTCTATTATCCTAAGTGTTTTATACTTCTGCAAACATTTTTATTTGTTATTAGTATGTGCATACCATTTTATAATATTTTGGAATAATTTCCCTTATTTTGCTCTTTATTATATATATTGTTTTTCATTTTAAATATAAGCAATTTGGGTCTCCTTGCTTAAAAGAATAGATTAACTAATAATTTGTGCATTTTATTAACTAAAAGAAAAAAATCAAGTCCTAGTTTTAAAAAAACCAATTTGGCTTTCAAATTTATTTTTTCTTTTCTTTTTTTCAGAATGTCTATTGTGTGGTATTTGGTGTTCAGAGTTATAAATTCCATTCCTTCTTCCCCAACCCTTGGAATACATGGGTTGCATCCCAAAGGTTTTGTTATGTGGTCTCAGTTACGTTATTTAATGAAGTTAGGTTGTTTCTATGATTTGCTCTTTAACCCATCATGTTTTAGGATTATTCATCTTTCATTTAAATTTCAAAAGCCTTTTTGCTGGTTCAAAGTTTTATTATTCAGTGGTCAGGAAAAATGTTTTTTAATATTTCTCCCTTTCTGAGCTTCTTATGCCCTACTACATGGTCAGATTTTATAGATGGACTGTGCATAGCTGGTAGACATGTATATTTCATTTAGCAATTAACAAGGAGCTGTCATTTCTAACTTTCCTAAAATTCATTCAGGCCTGAAATTTGCTTCTGAATAGATCTGTGTAGGTCTAAAAAAAAGGCACATCAAGGTCACCTAATTATAGTTTTGCCGCCTATTTCTCCCTGTAATTTGATTATTTCTCCCTTTTAGTGCTTAGGTTATTATGCCATTTGGTACATATATGTATTGATAATATTTAATAATTTATGATGGCTTTAATCAAAATGTAATTTCCCTTTATTTCTTTTAAGGGAGTCTGTTTTTACTCTTTGCTTGTCTGAGATAATGGCTTCCTTTGCTTTTTAAATTTTGCCTAAAGTATAATAAATTCTGTTCCAGTCTCTTATTTTAACTGTGTATCTTTATTTCAAGTATATTTCTTGCAAACAAAACATTGTCGAATTCGTCTTTCTAATATACTGCTACGTTACTCTGCTTTTTAGGTAGTTCATAGCCTTCATGTTTAGTTATGACTTCTAGTTGTGTGTTCCCTTCCTCTCCCCCATCATAAAGCTCTACATGTTTTCCACTTTTCCTCCTACCTGTTTTACAAAGAAAGAAAGGAGCACTGTGAGAAGTATCAAGATCAATTGTAGCAATCTATAATTGAAGTGGTCTGTTTTTAATCCTTTTATCAAATCTAAACTGTGATTTGATTATTTTCTGTTTTAATCTCCCTTTTATGACCACCCTAAATTGATTTGCTTGTTGTGATGACCCCCGTCCCCCCCAAATATACCTTCCTTCTTATACCATCCCTTCTCTTTTTGGTGCCTGTTTCTGTACTAATGTGTGTGTGTAAGTATTTCTCCTTATCTGATTTGGCAAAGAGTGAGATTATAAAATGCCTGCTCCCCTGCCCATTTTTCCATGTTAGTCTACTCTTCTCAGGCACCCCATTTATAAGAAATAGCATTTTCTCCTCCTTTCTTCCTTTTCCTTTCCTTTCTTAAAACTACAAAATAGAACAAAACCATACACAAGCCCTCTGATGATGTTATTTATTTTCTATGACCCTGGAAGATAACTGAATTTCTAAGAGACACTTTTTCCTTTTCCTTCATTCATTTAGTCCCTTGCAACTGCCCAAATGTATTTGCCATGTAGGTTTCTTCTGATCCTTATGCTTACAACTCAGAATTTCTACTATCTTTGTACTTGTGATCAAGAACGCTTTAAAGACCTCTATTTCACTAAAGGTCTATCTCCACCTCCCACCCCCAATAGAATCATACTGAATTTTTTGAGTTATTACAACTCATTACACCAATTTACACCAATTCTTGGTGTAAAACTTTCATCTTTGTGGAATGTTGTATTTCAAGATTTTTTTCTCCTTTAGTATGCTAGCTACAAAGTGTTGGACAATACAGTTTGTGATTCTTTTGCACTAGGACTCTTTCTAATTGAAGTATTTTTCTTAGAACTGGAAGTTCTGGATTTTGGCTATGGTGTTTTCTGTTTGGGTCTTTTGTTCAGAAAGTAATTAGTGATTTCTACTTGTGATTTGCCTTCTAGTTCATCTAGATCTGAGCAGTTTCTTTTATGATATTTTTGAAATATTATATCTAAATTTTATTTTTTGTCATGATTCTCAAATAATACAATGGTTCTTAAATTCTCTCTCCCTGACCTGATGGATTTCTAGTAGATACCTGACATTTTCTTTTATTTTTTAAATGTTTTGAGTTTGTTCTAAGATTGCTTTCTGTTTTCAGAGTCACTGAGCTCTGTTTTCTCCATTCTATTTTTCATAATTCACTTCCTGAGTAAAGTTTTTCTACCTTCTAAGCTATATACTCTTTCAATTCCTTTCTACCCCCACCAAACTCTAATCTCATGCTTTATCTCTTGCTTCATTTCTCCAACAAGCTTTTATAGTCCTTGTGGCCAATGCATCTGTTCCTATCTGAGATTTTAATTGAAGGATTACTTTTCTTCTTCTAGGTTTACCTCTTGGCTTCTCTTAATTCAAAGTTTCCTTCATTGTATTTAATGTTTAATCGGCTTAACTGTCACTTTCAAGTTTCAGATCTTGGACTAGGATTTTTGTTGTGGGGACAGTTACCTCTGGCACTGTTAGATGGGCTGAAAAGGCCTTATTTGATCTTTTCCCCTCTGTAGTTTGGATGCTACTGCTCATCTGCATGGGCTGGCAAGTAATTAGGTCCCAATCCATGCTCCAATTTCTGGTTTGTCTCAGATCTCCTAGTGATGAATTGGAGACAGTGGTCTTGGACAGTCTGTCATTGTATGATCCCTAATCAGTTGATTTTATCCCTTTCTGTGGTTCTGAGAGGGGCAAATGGAATGCTAAAGATGACAATAATTACTGGTCTCTCGCACAATTTTCTTGGCATTGGTTCTTAGTTGCTGAGTTAACCTTGCCTCCTGTTGTGGCTCTCAACACTGACAAATGGATAGGTGGACCCTGCTGTGTATGGTGACCCAAAGGTGCATTTTGGCTACAGGTCTCCCATAACTGGGTCTTGCTGGCTTTTGACTTTCCTTCAGAGCATGGAGTAAGTTCAACTATTTATGAGAGCTTATTCCAGCTGCTCTGGTGCAATTACTTTCTTCCAGGATTGATGTTTGCCTGAGCTGGTGATGCCTTTCTTGGTGCAGCCTCTCTATTGCCAGTGTCAGCTTTTGGTGCATTTGAGGACCTTATTTTTAATTTGCTTCATTTCTGTGGTTACCAATGCAAAATTTAGGCTCTCTATCCATTATTTCATGCACTATCAATCAATAAACATTTATTAAATGCCTGGCCCTTTTCTAAGTGCTGGGGATACAAATGTAAATGAAAACAAGCAGTCCTTGTCTCAAGGAGTTTATAATCTAATGAGGAATTACAATACACAAAAAGGAAACTGAGAAGTGGAGGGAAGAGATACCAGTGCAGTGGAGAGTTTTGAAGAAGTCTAAAAACAGCACAGGTAATACAAAAAGGGGAGAAAAGCTGTGCTGAGACACCTCTTAAAATAGAGGCCCTAGAGTTCATATTTTGGTTCTCCAAAGAAGCAGAGGGGATTGGTGAACTATATCACCAGTCTATCTACTCTTCCAATAGTACATTTCCCAGCTAACATCTTTTATACCACTTCATCGTAAAAGTTGTAAACACATGTCATCAATAGTACTCAGCTCTGGGCATTTTCTTTGGCTGTTCTTCATTCGTGTAATGCTCTCCCTCTTCAATTTCACCCACTGACCTCCCTCTTAAGTATCAATTAAAAGTCCACCTTCTACAAGAACCTTCCCCAACTTCTTCATTCCAGTACTCTCCTTACTTACTACTGATCTTGTATATAGCTTCCCTTTGATATATATTTGCGTGCATATTGTCTTCTCCATTAGATCATAAGTTCCTTGAAGGCAGGGACTGCCTTTTTGCTTCTTTTTAGGACAGTGCCTGCCAGACTGAAGGCATTTAACAAATGTATACTGACCGATTTTCTGCAGCATGATTATATCCATGCACTGCCTTTTTGGTCGCTGATCATTTTAATTTTTAGATTACGTAATTTTCAGCCTATTAACGTGATCAGAAGAATACTGGAGTTAAAAGGATGGGACTCTGAATCAGGAAGCAGCATGGCATCTTTGAAAGAGCAATGAAATTTCCCAAACAATCCAGATAGTCTCATCTTCTTTTAAGTTCTGAGCCTAGACCATTGTTGATCCATAGTGTTTGTCTGAATGTCTCAAAAGTTACCCTACAACTGCCTGTCACCATCTGGACAATGGGCATTCTTCATCTGACTGGTCTTTTATGTGTTAAGTTCTAGCTTTTAAATGGTGAAGGATTTCACTGAGGAGGCCTTTGAATATTTTGGGGCTTGATGCAATCATCACTATGTCATTTGCAAAGAGGAACATTTGAAAGACTTTACCCCGTAAAGGAAATCTTCCTTTGTCTTGGAAATTTTCCATGTGAAATCTGTTCAGAACATCTTTTATGACAGTGATGAGCATCTCTGGTGAACATGTGTCTTCCTGTTTTATGTTTTGTTTGATATAGAGTAGGAGGATCAATGACCAAAACTTTGTGCTTGCACCTATCAAGGCATCTTATATTAATGGATGCATGGGAAACATTTTTTATTGGATGAGACCTTTCAAGGTTCAATTTTACTGTAATGAATCAAATATTACAAAAAGAAATCAACAGATACAGCAGGATAATGTATTTTTAATTCCTTTCAAGTCAATTGTATGGTTGTAAAAAACCTGATCAAGAAAAACTGAGACTGTTTCTTCTCATGTTTTTATCAAAATCAGGGAGACTTAAGCTTTGAACGTCACCTTATAGACTTTCAAGCTGCGTGAACTTGAAGGGTGATGTGAAGTCCTGTCAGCTTTGATATCCTCATCTGTAAAACTGAGGTAATAATAGCGCCTACCTCACAGAAATCACGAACATCAAATGAAGTAACATCTGTTAAGTGACTCGCAAAGTGAGTGCTAGGTAAGTGTTAGTCGTTATTGTGATTTTTTTTTTTTTGGCTTTCAAAATCTTTTAGAGATAAGCAAGTTTCCACAAAGGTCCTTTTTATCATTTCTGGAGTAATGATAAAGTATGTGATTTCTCCCCATTCTCTCTCCCCATATGGGTATCCTTCTCCTCTATCAGATACCTTGAAAAATCAGTCTGAATCTTAATGAGGTCCATGAGGTCCTAAGGGCCCAGGAGGAACAGGCTATAGGCAGCCCTCTCCTTTCCATACCCTAACCATTTCCCAGTTCTTACTAGGTGCTGAATTATCTTTCCCGAGCAGATGCTGTCACCATGCCCACTCCCCCCACCCCTTTGTCAATATCCCATTCCTGCTTGAGGTAAGCCGGACCCCTGCTTCACTGCAACTCTTGGGCCTACCTCACACTTCTCAATGATCACTGGTTGTTCACAACACTTGGATGATATAAAAACTTTGATGACAGAAAATTAGAATCCTTTCTGTCAGATGTTGAACAACTAGGCCTTACCATCTACCCTATTGCTGTACCTTTTAAACTACTGGGCAATGTCATATTCCCTGCAGTTGAATCCTTCTGTATATCCCCTAATAAGTACATGAAGGCAGAAATTGCCTTACTTTTTTATTTGTATTTTCAGCTTTTTGAACAGTACTTGGCACAATAGCGAATGTGCTTACATGCCATCCCCTCTTTTATATCAGTCTCTCAATGCTTTAAGAACTATGTTTCCTTCGGCATGAACTGCTCTGTGTACCTGTGTACTCTGTGTTCCAGCTATGATTTCTGATTCCATTTTGGGTGCTCTCTCCTCATTGTTAGAATATTAAGCTACTTGTTGCATTCTTTACATAAACAGAAGTTAAGAGTATTTCGAATAGTGCATGTTTAATAAGTGCCTGTTGAATGATTAGATCACATGGTAATAGGGTACTGAGGTAGTAATAATCTACTAAATATGGTAATTCTGCCACCATAAAGATGAGGAGCTCATGATGCAGAACTAATCCATTTTTCATTTATTTCAACTCCTTGCAGTTTTATCTATAAATATTCTTATAATGATCTGGCTTAATTGGGTCTCATACCAAGCTTTTTATAGATTAATTTTCCCTTACATCATTCTTTGCTGTTTTGCCAGATGATATTGCTTATACTCTTCTATCACTCTCTATTACAATATTTTGCAAATAAATTTATATTCTAAACCCATGTTTCATTTTAACTGCCAAGTCATTTGTTTGTTTAATGGTTTTTCAAGTCAAGTGAACTTCCCTTTTGGTCTCTTTGTGGTAGTGATTATTTTATATCAGTTAAACTTTTATGGAAAATGGTTA
Organism: Potorous gilbertii; assembly: GCA_028658325.1. Lineage (NCBI taxonomy): Eukaryota > Metazoa > Chordata > Mammalia > Diprotodontia > Potoroidae > Potorous > Potorous gilbertii. The sequence continues at coordinate 504,551,643 of CM053770.1, forward strand.
TAACTGGTTTCAATGGCTTTCCTTTTTAATTCAGAACTCATGTTTTCATCAATAGAGTTGGAATTACATGCATCATCCTTTCATCTTTATTCTTTCTTTCATTTGGGTGATAATTCTCACTTGCAATATAACAAGTGTATGAAATGAGTACATATAGATACTAAATTCAGAAATGAAGTTAACCAGCTGTTTCTTGTTTATTATATAGCCAATTTCATCATTATGTGATGTTTGGTATTGAAACTTCATTTATGGAAAGCCTCAAATCTTTGACTTCTTTCCTTTCTTAATTCCAAACCATCTTTTTCAACATATTTCTCACTGTCCTCTCTTGTGATCACCTTTGCTTTCAAGTTACCAAGTATCACTGTGTATGTAGATCTGGTTTAGAGCATCCTGTCAAATTAACAGAATTTGTCTTCACCATCTCAAACAGATCACAGAATCACACCACTTATTTCTAGCACTGGAAGGGACTGGCCAGGAGAACCTAGGAGCTACCCTTCTACTTAATGGCAACTTCCCTACGCTTTCTTGTTTCAGATATAGCAAATATGTCATATTGTTATGTGTCAGTTTCTCCAATTATATATCAGCTTATTGGTTAATGGCTCTCATTTAAATTAATACATATAGATGATTTAAGAACCGTGAGATTCTTAACCCTTCTTGGCTTCTTTCTTACCACTTACTCTGCCAACACCACACAGGCTGAGCATCATTCTGGGTGACTTATTACTTATTATTATGATGCTTATTACCCAGTGGTCAATGCACTAATAATAAAATTGTACTTTTCCAATCCGGTCCTCGGATCACACATACAGTTACAGGGGGCTTTAGAGACCAAAGTGCTTGGGATGTGATCCAATCTGAACCATCTTCACTCCTCCATTTTATAGATGAGGGAATGGAGGCCCAGGCACTCAGGTTAAATGACATGCTCAAGATGCTATAAGGCAGTAATTGGCAGTCTATCACTGAGAATGTATATGAATTGAAGACTTTCTAATTTGGTAAAACCTGCCAAAGGATGGGCTTGACTAGCACGGCTTTCAAGGATGGAGGGTCACCAATGATGACTTCAGAATAAAGAATACTAGAGTGGTGGTGAACTAGGGCAAGGGAGTAGGGTATACATTTGTAGACATGGCCAACAGTGCTGCTTTGTTTTGCTTGACTGGACTTATTTGTTAAGAGGGAGGGCTCTATCATAGGAGGTGGGAAGGGGAAGCATTAGGAAATGATAACATTAAAAAGGAAAAGAGTAAATATACAACATTTAAAAAGAAAAAAGAGAACAGCGAAAGTGGAACAACAACAATAAAAATAATTTAGATTCATGCCCATGCATCTATACAAAATTACGCACTAGAGTAGGACTGCTGTAGACCTCAGGAATAGCTGACTAAACAGAATATTTTGATTCTTACAATTTGTTCACACAAACTTTAAAGTTTAGACAGAACTAAATTTAGCTAGGGTGAGACACACTAGATTAACTAAATTTAACTGGAGGTTTCTTCTGCTTCTATTGCTGTTTTAGCAAACATGAGTTCAAGAGGAGTAGTTGCTCAGTATCCTTTCACATACCACTGTTGCCCCATTCTTTCACTTTGGCTAGAAGAGATGGCAAGCAGGTAATTTTTTTCCAGCATTATAGTAAATTCTGTAACTGTTTTATATTTGTAGATAGTTTATAAATCTTTTAATTCATTACAATTTACAAATTGCTAATTATCATTTAACAGTACTTCACTCAATATCAAAATTTAAAAATCCAGCTTTTTTTGGGGGAAGATCACAGTAGAAGCACTTAATAGAGAAATATGAATTCTAACTTGTAATTTTCTATTATGGAGAATGATCAGGAGTACAGAATATGACGGACTTCATATACTTAAAAATAAAAATGAACCTACTGGCTGGAAGAATACCTTGCTGTACCATCAGAGGTGTTCGAATAATTGTCTTTCCTAGGGTTGATTGTTGGAGTGGTGTTCTAATCACTGTCATACCAGGACGGATCTGAGTCCCTGTGATTACCTATCAATGACACAAAGGGGGACATGAATTCAAATGTTTTTCAAGACTCAGGTATGATGATTTCTGAACTCAAGATCTTCTAAGTATACTATGCTTGGTAAAATGTGAGAAATGTCTGGAGAGATGTCAGATGTCCCCAGATATTACATTAATTTTTATTGAATACATTTGAATAATGCTTACTTACATTTTGAAAAACAAACAAAAAAGAACCCCCCCTCCCCCAGTCACTTTTTATTCTTCTTCTTCTTGATAATGTGTTTGATTCTGTTGAGGATAATCTCAAATTTCCCAATTAAAGCTATTTCATATAAAGTTCTTTTGCCACCAAGACACACAATGGTCTAAAGGAAAGTTACAAGACCTAATGAAGGCCATGCTCAAAACTATCCCTAGTTTCTAGGTACTATGGAAAAGCAGCATGTGGCTCCCATTTTCCTCTGAGCTGATTATAGCTACCAGTTAAAGGAGTAAGAGATTAAATTAACAAATCAGATGTTCCTTTATAGTAGGAAAGAAAAAACTACAGAATACATTGATGCAGTATTGTTGTTAGGTTGAGAGGATGTTCAGACAAGCCTCCCTGATTAACCTTCCTATCTGATAGCTATCAGTGTCACAAAAAATGATGCATCTGATATATATATGTGTATATATACACACATATATGTATATATCAACTGCTTAATGAAATACAGATATAATGTTGTGGGTTGTAATTTATTTTTATTTTTCAAATTCTTACTTGCCCACAGCATGTCTTAAGCACAGATAATCCAGTGCAAATTTGCAAGGCTATAACAAAAGGAAAATTTTCTTTTAAAAATTCCTTATTTAACACTTACTATTCAGAGGAACATACTTACTGATACTAAATGAAAGTCCATCTGGCCAATGGCTAGTGTTTAACTGTTTAATGATTAATGTCTCACATTTTAGAAATCTAACAAATAGAAGAACACATTTTTTCAGAATAATGATTTTTCATAGATTAAGTAGCAATAGTTAAGGGAAAATGAGAGCCTGGTTAGGCTACTCTGAAAAGCCCAACCCACTGTGCTTGACCGCATTTCAAGACGAGGTAACCTCAAAAAGTAGTCTTACCTGTGAGTTACTTGTGGTACCTACAGTGCCTGAGGTGTTTGGTCTAATAGTGACTGTAGCTGTTCTTGGCTGGAATGAAGTAAAGGTTTGCTGACTTGCACCTGTACTTGATGGAATGATACCCAGGACTTTCTGCTGAACCTGAACAACACCTTGAAAAAAATTAAGAATTTATTAACGATGCACTGGTGCTGCCAGGCGTCCCTGGAGTAACTACAAATTGGGAAGGTTACAGGTGGGATACATGGACTACAAGACCCAAGGACACAGAACACAGGAAAGAAAAGAAAGGCAAAACTATTTCACAAACACGAAGTAAAGGTCTTCATGACTTTTCCTCCTTACCTCCTTGTGTTGTTGGCACATTTACAGCAACAATCTTGCTATTTGCAGGAAGCGGTAGTTTGGTAATTACTTTTCCTGCCATAGTAACTGGACTGCCTGTAATTTGGAACGTCTGACCTGTGCTGGCAATGGTTGTAGCAGATGTAGCAGCTGTGCTGGTGGCTATTAGGGTATAAGACATTCAATAAGTTTTAGATTTAAGACAACCAGCAATATAGTCACTTCTAGGAAGAAGTTCCAAGGCATAAAATGTTGTATTTGTATACTTACAAGAAATTCTTACCCTTTCACTGCTTTAAATATACCTTTTATTTCAATTTTAAATTTCATCTATTTAATGATTCCTTCTACTAAAGTAAATCTGGGATTTCAAAGGTTATGCCAGCCAAGCATAAACTTTGGTAGATCCTACCAAAAGAGAAAAGCCCAGTTATAGACGTGTCTGACTGTAAGTACCAGCTCTATTAAATCTAGAGAAGCTCATTCCTGATAAATTACCTATCAAAATTGATAAAATATATGATATAAGTTGTGAAATTTTCCCTTTATTATTTTAGGACTCAGGGCCATGTTTTAATACAAATTTTGGTTAACTAAAAGTCTGTTTCCTTTTAATATTAACCTTCCCTGATCAAAATCTGGCTCATGAAATAAGGTAAGATGGCTTGGCATTCCTCAGATAGAAACCAAAGTGATTTAGTTATTTCTTAGCTCTGCCAGTTAATTGATGAAAGAAGGATTTTTCTGAGGCCTTTCCTGATAACTTTCTTGGTTATCTTGGTGACGTGTCAATATTTTCTCTGTATTAGCCTTTTTGTGAAACCTCGAAATAGAAGTTTAATCTGTAACCTTAGTTTATCTATAAGGTTTGTTTGATGAGGTTTGCTTTACCTTAGGGGGCATATGAGATTATGATTGTTTCATAAAGTTTGTTCAACTTTTATGACACTGGAGGAAGTATGGAATTAAAGTTTTATCTTTTTTTTTAATTTTTACAGCCTAAAAGGCATGTATAGGATTGCAATATGTGAAAGAATTATTTCTCTATCACTCTGACATAATTTTTCCTGTAAGAGGGCTTGTGAGACGGTCCCAATAGTGGTTCAGGGCTGACTCTATGCTTGAACATAATACTAAACTTAGGCTTTTACCTCTATAATTTCTGGGTTGTAAATATCTTTGGCAGAAGTTACCAACCACATGAACTTAAAGAGAAAATAAGACTCCCATAACAAATACATGGCTTCAAATACCACCTGGCTTCTTTTATTATTGCAATGGGGGTTAACAGGAAAAAGCTTGCTAAGTATCCTACTTTTTATACAGTTTACAAACATTAATTTAATTGGTGGTATTCTCAATTTGGGATTTTTTCTAACAATTAAAAGACTTACATGCTACTAGAGAAACCAAATCATATTAATAACAACATTCTCACCATATATTAAATTAGAAGCTACAAAAAGTTGCAATTAAGTGAAAAGATGACATAGAGGTTTCTCCTGAGAGAAGAGATTAAAATAAATTATATAGGTGGTTTCATCATATAACCAAAGAAGCAAGAAATATTATTTCTCAAGATACTTAATCATCTCACTCTGGAGCTGCAATGTTCATGACCAGTCACCAGACACTGTGAAGATTAGTGCAACAACATCTGTGCTGAGGATAAAATGTTAGGGAAGTTCCTGACAAGAAGAACTTGACAAGTTTCTTCCAAATGAGTCAACACAAAATTCAATACTCAGCAACCACACTATGAAAAAAAGGTAAAGGTGAAATTGGTGAAAATATGTTGGAAAATATGTTTCAGATTAAGAAATGTGACTGGCCAAAACCTGGCATACTTCTCTGAAGTGTACTCTCTATACCTACACCTACATACACACAATACACACTCTCTCTCTGAATATTTGTTTAAAAAGAACTGAAATGTATTGCACGAAGAGAACATAACCTTGATGAAAATGTGAAAAGGGAAGGAGCAGGCTTTCACAGGAAATTTTCTACAGAGGATCACATGTTTACAATCACACTAATGAATGAGGTATAGACAACATCCTAGTGCCATCCTAAGAAAGCATCTGATTAAGTAGAGCAAGGTGTTTCATCCACAAGAAATCCTAAGAGATGTGATGATAGAGACTGCTTTTTCCCCCAAAACACAATAGTATCAACACCAAACCAAATAGCCAGGAAACTGTCCTCTAAAAAAAGTCCAACAAAATTCTATTATTGATGTGTTCTAATATTCTTTTTTGTATGAATTAGATTGAATGTAGAATAGTATGGCTCCTACTCCCAATGAAATCCACAGTGACATAAAAGACTGTGGTCAAGAAAGAGGGTTGACTGGATTGCTAGGACATTAATTCACATTTCAGCTCTGCCACTTACTGCCTATGTAACCTTGGGCAAGTCACTTAACCCTTGTGGGCTTCAGTATTCTTGTCTGTAAAATTATAAGGGTGGGCAGGATAACCTCTTGTGTTCCTTCTAATTCTAGATCCAGGATACTATGAATCATCTTAATAGAAAAAATAAAGTGGTTGAAGATACAAAAACAACTTTTTATCCAGATTTTACATGTAGCTGGATGGGTAGAGAATTAATGTACACCCTGGAAAAGTACTATAGGAATGATGAGCTAGAATTGACTGGACTAATTCACATGTGGGAAATATGCACAGCTTGATACTGCAAAAGTCAATCCCCTCTCTTACTCATATTGGCATCATTTCAGTGATGCTGGGTAATTGTGAACCATGGAATGGCACAATCTCAGAAGAACAAGGCCTCCAATTTTAAAGAGCAATGTATCCACACAGTGTATGAAACCATGTTGCAGTATCTTACCAATGGGGTCCGCAAAACACAACTGGCTTAAAAGACAGTGTCAAGGATATGTATGGGAAGAAAAAGTAGCAAGCTGATGTACAGAGAATGAGAAACAGCTGGTGGAGAGCTTGAATGGTACGTTATCCCTGAAATATCAAAGAAAAAGAGGAAGGCTTCTAGAATGCTGGCAGATTCTCCACGGAAGGTTACAGGAAACCATGAGCAGAAATCAGACAGGGCTAGATTGGGTAAAGTCTATAGTGCCACAGACAGGACCCACAATTTTGAAATCAAAACTCCTTCAAAGTATCAAAGTGAAAACATATATTGCTAACTTGGTCAAGGAAAAAGACCAATGGGCTGGGAGTCTGCAGTCTAGGAACAGGGGTAGGGGTGGTGTCTAATCTCAGTTCTGTCATTAACTAGTAGTACAATCTCAGGTTCCACCACTTATCCTGAATTCTGATGATGCTCCATTTCAAATTGTGGATATACAGACACGGGCTTAATTAGTCTTACCTAGTAGAAAGAGGATAATTAAGATAGAGCTCTGGATTAGAAGATTAAAAGACTGTTTCTCACATAGGTTTTATGTCTACATAGACATGTGGTCTTGAATAAGTCAATTCTACTCTCACTTTCAAAACTCTTCCCAGACCTAGCATTGTGTTATAAATGAAATAGTGAAAGGGCAAGAGAAGGTATTAGTTAATAATTGAAGGATTACTTATGTTGGTAGCTTTAACAGGTGTTAACAAGATGAGAAGATACTGAATATGGGCCCAGTCACAGAATGTATTAGACATTAGGTACCAGATTACCTAAATTTATAGAGGCTTGTCTATTCATACAATGCCTAGAGAAAGGCTAACTTCCAAACAATCTTTGATTTCAGTAGGTAGAGGTGGAACACTTTTTCTGAACTAAAATCAATTGTTCACTTAATGACAATTGTTTACCTGAACTCGACTGGCCTTGTTTAACCCAGGTAGCAAATGTCTGATGGAAGTTCTTGTTCTGCTGGAATGTCACTGTGGCTGGAGACCCAACCTTGGTGGTGAGCACCACTTTGGTTCCAGTGGTGACTGGGCCACTTATAGGGGCTACCACAACCTTCTGAGGGGTGGAGACCGTGTTGGTGGTACTGTTTGTTGAAGCAGTGGTAGAGGCTGCAATTACTGCTGGTAGTTGTTTCTGCTGCTCCAATCGTTTCTACAGAAGTTGGAAAAGGAAATAAAAATTAATAAGAGTTTTTTCTAAGTCAAAGATGGATTCATAGGTCCCCAAATTAGTTTCCTTCTTAAGCTAAGAAACTCAGTTCAAATACTCCTTTTGTAAAGCATCAAACACCTGAAAATGTGACCCATTTCCTATCTGATTCTAGCTATACATCTTACATACTTTTCAAAAGCCAAATTCTACTTCAAATAACAGGAAACTCAAATGGTAGAATTTTTCTCCACATGAATAAACTTCAAATTCTCAGTCTGAAAATAAATACTTAAAATTACTACCGGCATTAGTAATCTTATAGTTGACTGGGACACTATGCTGTTCACTGATGGAATTTATAGCAAGTGCCAGATAAAACTGCAAATCATATTCATTTAATTTCCATACTAATTTATCCAATCATAAAATGCATGTCAATAACTACAGCTGTTATTGTAGAGAGTAAATTTGCATTCAACCAAGCTGAAACATATAAAGATCTTTTCTAGACTTCCTACACTATTGTGTTCAAAAATCACTTTTAAAAGTGATTAGAAACACAAATAAATGTCAGTTTATTTGCATTTAGTCTGATTCTTCTTACATTCTGATCTTTTAGACTGCTGGGTTAACCAGAACAGATACTTGTCATACCTTAGTCACGATAAGACGCTCAAGTTTCTAATAGGTTATTGTTACTGGTTGGGAATTCTTAACTTGTATTCTGTTAAATATAAATGTCTATTTTTCAAGGTAACTACTGAACATAAAACTACATCAAGATAATTACTTTCAAGGAAATGCTGAAGACATATAAAACGAAAATGAAATAAATTAATGAAAGTTGGAAAAATTCTGTTTTCACTTTGAAAGATAAAATTCCAAGAGGCCAAAACATCCTATTGGGATGGGAATTTATATTATTCCTGCTAGTTGTGAACACTGTTTGAACTATGATAGTCACATAGTATCAGATAGCATTATTGGCTGATCAGTGCTGTCCAAACAGTGGTCTTGTAGTGAGAAACCATTAACCAATTTCGTAAGATTTTTTTGTAAGCCATTTGGTTTATTTATTTAGATCTTCAATACACTAAAGAATTGTTCTGGTATGGTAGTTTTTGTATATTCTTCTTAATCATTAAAGAAACTGGGTCTTAGAAAGCTACTAAAAAAAACCCTTACAAAATTACCAGATTAAAAAAAGAACAAAAAAAAATCCTGGTTTTGTACTTTATTCAAACAAACATACATTAGTGAATCAAGGATTGTTTTCAGACAGTGAATTTGAGTGTTTCATTCATACAAAGAAGTGTTGCTTCAAACCAAACACCACAGTTCCAGTACTCAGTGCTGTAGTTTGCATGCATGCATTTTAGGTAATGATGCAAATTCGTTGACAGGTGGGACTAGTCACAGCTCCCCCACCTGCTGGGCAGCCAATCGTTGCTGTTTTAGTTGAGCCTCCATTTGGGCCTTGAACTCCTCGGCCTTCTTCTGTTCACTAACCTTAGCCTGCTGCTCAACTGCCTGCGCCTTTTCCTTCTCCACTCTGAAGAAAACAAGGAAAAATGTATCAGATCATTACACTTGTAGGCTTTTAACAGTAAGTGCTATTTAGATGATCATGGAACAAAATCACTAAACGTTAAGGATTTTAAAAATACTACACAAATTAAAAATAGGACTGTAATCAAAATAGAAAATTTAAGACAAGTGGATAACTTGAAAGTACAAGTCCTGAAAGAACTAAATATGAATAAATATCTATCATTTGAAAAGAATAAATAGAATAAATTAACAAAGGCATACTTAACAAATTAAAATTCTAATTTTTATTGCACAATCAACAATTAGTTATCTAGTCACCTTTCTGCAAATGCCCGGATCTCCCATAACTCCAATTCCTCTTCTGCTACCCAGGTTTCAATTATAACAGGGCCTGTTTGCTTAGGTGTTTCTGGCCTCTTTGGTCTCAGTGCACTTGATCGAAGCCCTTTCCTCTGAGGTGTAGGTGTTTCTTTGGATGGAAAAGAAATCAAGACAAATTAAGCTGTATAACTTTAAACACTGTGAGTGTGTCTTTTTTTGTTGTCAATACCTTACATTTGCACTCTAGCACTTTTGTTCATTTTATTTTAGGTTTTCTCCTGGAAAACCCTCCCAAAACATTTTCAGCTACTGAAATTATCCCCATACTTTCAAGGACCAAATGAAATGCCCTCCTCTGAAGGCTCCACTAATTACTTTCAAATAGATGTAATTTTGCCCTAGCATTTTATATCACTTTTATGTTATTTTAGTAAGTTTTTTGTAATGTGATTCTCACCTCTTCTGACATCTCCAAATATATATATATATATATATATATATATATATTTCTGTTTCTTACAGGTTTCAACATCTGATAAAATTTGACAATGACACATAACAATGTGATATCTCTTCTTTGTTGACTTATTACTATAGTATAATTCTCTGTATCTTACATAGAACCTGTATTTATATAGAAGTGGTCAAAAATGTTGTTGTCTGGCTGCCAGTCTTCTGTCCTGTTGGGTTATATACATAATAGGAATTCACTATAAGAATTAAAGCATTTATATGTGCATGTAAAACCAATTCTCTTTGTGTAAAATCCTTGAGAGTCACTTATAAATGAATAAATTATACAGGAATATTCACGAGAGTCAATGGAGAAGGTCAAAAAGTTGAGGGAAGTTAGACCAATTAAATATTTGCGTACATTTGTTTTAAAAAATTCCTTACCCTTTGGAGCCTCTGGAACACCAATGGGGCAAATGATTTTCCTGATGCAATATTCTGATCGAATGCCATATGGACCAACATCTCTCCGCTTAATTATTTCAGTTGTTGTAATTTCTGTGTCTGATGTTTCTATGGAGATTGAATGAAGGTAAGATTAATTACAATTCAAAATATATGGGAAGTATTGCTTACTAAAAAATAACCTCTGTGGTGCCTAGGGTTTGGAATATTGCATTAACTGTCAGGCCTGTTGTGTTAATTGCTTTTGCTGAACTCTTAGCCTTTGTTACAAGGGAAAAGTTCACTAGAGAGAGAAAAATAAATATGATGTAAAAACAAAAGGTCTACCTTCTCAAAAGGAGGAAAATCACTGCAAAGCCCAAGGGAACTTGGAAGGGAATAACTGAAAGTCAGTGAGAAGTGGAGTAAGCTAAGGTATAAAATACCTGATAGGGTCAATACATGCTGCCAGTCTAGGGCACCTCACAGGCCCAGGTGAAACACAGTATTTCTGTGAAATGGAACTATCCCGTATCAGGAAACCCACCAGGTATTTCCTATATATATTGAATTCACCTTAGTACCCTGTCAATTAGACTATATCAATCAATCAAAAAGCATTTATTAAGTGCTTACTATGTGCCAGAAGCAATACCCAGCATTGGAGAGGAAAATGACAAAAACTACCTCTAACTTTCAAGAGATCACTATCTAGTAATGGAGACGACATGAAAATAACTAGGTCTACAGGAAAGATATGCAGACTCATTTCAGAGGAGAAGAACTAGGGGGTAGGGGAATGGAAGAGCATGAGGAAATGGAGTATTGTGTTTGAGGGAGAGCACTGGATAAAGTTCCTTAGGCTATGGAGTGGTCAGGGGAGGCCCCTTCTAGAGTAGTCAGGTGAAATGTTACTATTCAAAAGTATGTGTACACAATCACTGAAGAAATGCTACATGCAACCAGCTTCCATCTCCTCTTTAACTATGGATTTGTTTCTAAATTAAGGGATGTTACCAGAAGGCAACTGGTAGCACTGAGAGAAGGAAAACTTTTTGGCAAAGTGAGGTATACAGTGGGGTATGAATATCCTAGTTGCAGACAAGTTCGATTTCTAGTAACAAGTAACTTTTCTTTACAGGAACTTTTCTATCCACATTGCTTCATATCACAAATGACTCACATAACAATTTAGATACAGAAAGACCTAGGATTAGATAACACAATGCAAACTTCAGTTTATAAAACAAATATTTTTTTAAACAAATAAGCATTTTAATTTTAAAAGTAAACACAAGACTTGCTTAAAGTTAAATCCCACTGTCATTTAACTTTGACACTAAAGTTTAAGCAAAAAAAAAAAAAAGTATAAATATACTACCTGTTCGAGTAGTCCCTCCCCCAGGAGGAGTTTTGGCTGCCATATCATCCCACCTTAAACTTGCCCAGAGTAAACGCAACATAAGACTTACTCCAGCTAATGATTTTACTGTCTGAAGTCTGTATCTGAAATAAATGCCAAAGAAACCACAACATATAAATTTCACAAAACTAAAGAGTTTTCCAGTTCTTCATCATTTTATTTAAGTAACTCTAATACAGATTCTCCAACATTTTGGGTAGTAAGCTACTCTAGAAAACCAGGAGACTGACTTCCCTTTGAGCTCTAATATTTAGTAGACTGTAAAACATTTTCATACTCTGCTTAGCATTATATCTGTGTTCTTGTCAAATTCTTTCCTCTTACAATGATTATAAGTCCTTAAAGGGCTGAGACTATCTTATCCAAAAAAATAATCCACCTAAATGACTCATATAAATTAGATTATCAATGAGTGTTATTGGATGAATCATACTGATTGAAAATAGGCAAAAGGGTTCACGAGTATGCCTTTAAACAGACAACTCAAAATGTTTAACTTGTAATGCCAAAGAGACTTTATGGTCCACATGAATGGATAAATTTATTGTACAGCTGGCACAACATAATTTAATTCCATATTAAGATTTTACATATTTAAAATGCCAAAAACCAAAACTGATACAGGAAGACAGAAAAATTTAGAAGAGCAAACCCAGAGGAAATAAAGGTAACTAGAGTGGTAGTGATGGGAGAATAAAATTGTCTGAAATACTAATTTTGAGTGAAAAAGGTTGTGCTATACAAATTTTCCGAACCCAATGAACTTCAAAGATCTACAGACATCTAACTAGTAGCCTTAGTCTAACACCTATCAACTATTAGATACCAGATAATCCTAATGCAGCAACATCTATGAAACATTAGTGACTAGAGTATCCTCAAAGAGGATCATTAGAGAAATATTAAACTAGTTACTAATGGTGGTACAAAAGTGAGCCTTGTTCAAATAATTATTTGCATGTAAAACTGCTATACATTTAGGGAAATTTTAATATGAATATGAATTAAAGTATCTCCTAAAACATTTATTTCAAAATAAATGACATTATTACAATGAACTTCATGTCATGACGATGAGAGTTTAAAAGTTCTAAAAACTGAATTTAAAGAGTGTCAACTCTTGTTCATTTCCTCCTTTTAATTAAGCCCATTGTTGATTAATTACCATGGATTACTATGTTAGCTGCTAAAATACAGCCTGCCAAAGAAAACACTGGAGGGAAAAAAACCTCACATTGTTTTTCTAACCCACTAGAAAAAGGAAAGCTTAGAGTAAGAGCAGCTCTGCAGTATCCTGGACTGTTGGGAACAGGAAAAAGTTAGGCAATGAATGAATGAACCAACTAACCAACATTTATTAAAAGGCTTCTATCTTCTAGGTATTGGGGACACCAAGACAAAAATGAAACAGTGCTTGCCCTAAAAGAGCTTACTTTCTATTAAGGAAAACAATAAGTACTTATACAAGTGTATGTAAAATAAATACAAGGCATGTTGAGTAGGGGTGGGGGTGGGGAGGTGGAGATTAGTAAAGGCCTTATTTAGGATGTGGCATTTTTGAGTAGAGCATTGAAGAATACCAGAGATTCTAAAAGGCAGATAACTTAGCAGAGTGTCTGGCAGATACTTTGTGCTAAAATACTTGTTGACTAAGAGGAGGAAGTGCATTTCAGACATGGGAGACAGCCTGTGCAAAGGCACAGAGAAAGGAATAATTTGGAAAAACTGCAAGCTTCTCCAGTTTAATTAAAGTCAGGTCTGTCTAGTCCAGCTCCTTTTTTTTTTTAACATGAAGAACTAGACTTGAAGAAGAGTTAACAGTCTTTCAGAGGTGGCATATCATCTTCATTTATTCTCTTTATGAAGGCGAAGACGTGACTAGGGAATTTCTTTATGTGGAGGATAAGAGTAGAATTGACTACCTATAAGTGACAGTTTCTTTTCTTCCCCATTAAAAGGTTGCTTATAGGCAAAGCTAGCAAAGCTGAATAGTAATAATGGCTACTAATGATAAGGGGGAAAAGGGTGGGGTGGGGTGGGATGGGGTTTTATTCTTCCTAGGTACTTCCTACAACCTCAGAAATACCTGTTCTAAATAGGCCTTTTTCAAATAGAAATACTCTTGCAACCTTAACACCCAGCACTTTATTGGGGGAAGGGGGGGAGGAGAGAATTAGCTGTTGACAGAACAAAAAGGACATTGGAAAGGGAGGTAAACGACTGAGTCCAGGGAAGGAAAAGGGCACTGAAGTTTCATCTGCTCCACCACTGTGTATGGGCCATTAAGTGCCAGCACAGATGCTGGAGGTTGCTGATTCTTGACCTAGAACTTCAGACGTACATATATTCATATATCAACATAAGAATGAATTTCCAAACCAACTATAACTTTTAGATTTTATTTGATTCGCTTCACCTCTTCAGTACAAATAAATAAGAACTGACATTTCTTTTAACTTCAATAAATGAAGCAGTATTTCACAAATTTCATTTATAACAGAATTTAGGGTAGAAAGAGATCTCATGGGCACCCAATACACTCCATACTCCAAAGAATCCTCACCAAAACCTATCCATACAGCCTCTGGTGCAAGATCTTCAAGGAAGGTCATTACCTCTTCAAGTAGCTTATTTTGCTTTCAGACAGCTTTAATTACTAGCAAGTTCTTCTTGATACCAAAACCAAATCTGCTTTTTTGCAATTTCTTTACAACCCATTGTTTCTAATTCTGCCCTCCAGTGCCCAAAAAAGGAAAGTTCAATGCCCCTTCAACTGAATAAGCCTTTAAATACTTGAAGATAGCTTATCATGCTCTCCCCAGTAAGCCTTCTCTTCTCCAAGCTAAGTAACCTTTCCCCATTCTTTCCACCAAACTCCCTATGAAATGGACATTAATCCCTTCACTTTCCCAAATGCTCTTTTGAAAAGTTTCCAGCTTATTTATAACCTTTTAAAATCTTTAACAATATTTCAGAGGCAGTCCAGCTGGGATAGAACACAGTCATCCTTATTCATGGATGTTATGGCTCTATTACTAATAATCTAAGATCTCATTAGCTTTCTTGGCTACCATGTCTCAGGGACACTGACTGATAGATAACTGAACTTTCAAACCACTGAAATGCAGAGATGTTTTTCAGACAAATTTCTGTCTATCTCTATCAACTTATACTTGTGAAGTTTTTTTTAATCCAAGTATAATTTATACTTAATGGATTAAGTATATAATGTAAGTATATAATCTAATTATTATTAGATTTATCCCAATGCTCTATCCTAGTAACATCTTTTTGGATCCTGGTGCTGTCATCCACTGTTTTATCATTTCCATCTCTGTGACACTTACATATGGGAAAGCATAAGATTATCCCCTTATTAAAGTCACTGGATGAAAACGTTAAGTGGTGCAAAGCTGAGCACAAATCTCACAGTACATCATTGGAGTCCTTCTGCCAAGATGACACCACCCCATAAGGCTACTATTTAAGTCCTGACCATTCAGCTGGTTCCAAATCTATCTAATTCAATTGACTGGATGAAATACCTCTATCAGTTTTCCATAAGATTAGCACAAAAAACCTTTATTAAATGCTTTGCATTAAAATTTAAGTAAACTTTATTTACAGATTCCCCTAATTTACCAAGCTGATCAAATAAGGAAAAATTAGTCTCATGAAACCTGTTCTTAATTTAGAATGTATTTTAAAGACCTACATTTCTCCTAATCACCTGGAAAGAGAATGTGGAAAAGAGCTATAAAGGGACAGAAATTATATAAATGAATACCAATTATCCCCACAATTGTATTTTAACACAATATAAGATAAGATTTTCAAAATCTGGCAACTAACTACTTATTTTGGGCAACTAAGAGAAATACATTCCAGCAGATCCTAATATTCATCTATGAGATTAGTTAAGAATAAAGTTTTGCCTCAACAACTGCCAGGCGGTCATGAAAGAAATTAAAATATTTGTACATTGTAACTTTTCCAGTGGGAAAGAGGTTACCTGCTGGACAGTCAAGGATACATTTTGAGACCGTTCTCAATGAAGACAGCTGAAAAGTGCAGAGTAATCCTACAAATCCATGAATTGTAATGAAGTTTTCCTTGATTCCCTGCAGGATTCTGCAAATCCTTCACTGCAGGCCCTGCAGAGAAATTGTACTTTTCAGCTGTCTCTATTGAATGTGTAATGGAGTGATGATATTTTAATCCAAATCAAAAGGCAAGCTACAAAAAATTTGGATAAGTAGTATCAATTAATAAAAGATACTATTAACTGAAATAAATTATAATTGTACTACACAGAGCTCTGATATGCACTTATTTTATGGTATTCCATTTCAAGGATGAGTCAAGTTCCAATGGGATGGGAAACAATACTTTAACTTATGAAGGAGAGAACATTTTTTATAGACAGGAGGCCTACCTAATAACTCACTCAACTGACATTTGTGATTAATGGAAGCATAAAAAGTTATGTATAAAAGCTTCCTAATGGCAACTCATATGTACCCTGGTGCCCTAGCATGTCTAACTGAACAATCAAAACTAGATGAGAGTTTCTATTATTTAGATTCTCTACCCTTCTGAGTTTTAAAGAGAAGGGAAAGAAAAAGAGCTCAAAGGCAAGGTATTTTTGACAAAGGAAAAAAGCACAGCAGCCAAGTGAGAGAGAAGTGCAGATGAAAGGTGTAACACAGAGCCCTGAACTGGGAGTGGAGAAGGAAGGGTAGTTCCAGTTCTGCCACTTACTAAATATCTGATTTTGGGTAAATCACCCCAACTGACCTTAGTTTCCTCATCTTCAAAATGAAAGTACTGAACAAAATAAGGTCATTTAAAATCTCTTTCAGTTCTACCATGTGATGAGTTTATAAACTTCAAAATCATGACTGACAATTTGTCCCTAGAAACAATGTCTAGAGTAAGAAATTCCTAAATAAGGAGTACTTCTGGAAATAAACCCCAAAGGAATCTAAAAGGGCAAGAAAAATCTTAAGAGCTGTTTTGGAAATAAATATGGGAGAACCTGAAGGAGTGTTAATTGTGCAAAAACTTGGAAGTTACCATTCCAGCATAATGATTTCCTTTAAATAATTCAAAAACATTTAAATTTACTTTTATTATGTTTATGCATTACTTAATAGAAATAAAGTAGCAACATTTCAGAAATGTATAACAATTTGATTCCATAAAAATAATTTCATCATGGCACAAAATATGGAAGCAACCTAGTTTGACATTTCTCTTCTGCTTTCCTAAAGTGAAGCTCAGATTAATTTCTAGAGTTCCAAATATCCTGACCCTTCAGCAATCCTTTTCTATTTGTGAATGCTAGCTTTTTGGGTCTGAATTCTTCTAGAATACATCACATTAATATTTCTATGTATATCAATTAAAATGTAGTGGTGTAGTCTAATTTTGCTAATTCATTTATGCATTTTAAAATGCCATTTAAAAATCCCCACAATTACTCATTTCTCCAAATGGTTTTTAAAACACATACCTCCATGTGATACCAAAAGTAGGTCTTGGAGATGGATATGGCCATATATCCAAGGCAGGTTTCGCATTGTAATTAAAACAAGGTACCTCTCGAATGCCACCTTTTCTGGCCAACTTTTTCAAGTCATCATTAGGCAAAACAAATATGCTCTTTTTGCTGCTCTTGGTAACAAATTTCCTATAGGATGGCAGAGCTGTGCCAGAACGAGTCTTCTTAGGTCTGGAAAATTTCATTAGTTTTACTTTGTCTTTTGTAGAATACTCTTTGCTCACAGTCATTGATGTTACTAATGTGCCCCCTGGAGTGGTCAGTGAATCAGTGACTGTTGTTGTAACAACAGTTTTACTGTGTTCCTTCACAGAGATGACATCCACATTACTGCCAGTAGTTGGTGTGCTCAGTTTTGTCACAGTAGTAGTGGTGGTGGTTACAGTGGACATCGCACAATTTTCAGTAGAGGAGACCACTGAATGCTGATCACCTTGGGAGGCCAATACTTCTGCAACTTTAAACACAGTTTTCGATTCCGTGGCCACAGTTGATGTTGTTGTGGTGACTTCTGTGATAACTGTTTTTCTTGTAGCATTTCCATTTCCATTTTCCATCTTGTTAGCAGGCAGACCATTCTGATCATTAAAATCACTACTTAGGTTAGACTCTTCACCAGAAGTAATAGGTGACGGCAGAACTTTTTTAACTTCTGACGTTTCAACCTCCATATTTTCTACTTGATTAATTGAGCTGCTCTCTTTACATGATGGTAAAGGTTCTATGGAAGGACCATCAACAGAAGCAGCTTTTTCGATGGAATGGTGTTTTTCCACCAAATGTTGCATACCCTTTGGTCCTTTGATTGATGTTGGATTTTCCACGTTACCTTGGTATTTACCATCAATATCTGAAGAACGAAGTAAACATGATTTTGTGTTCAAGTTACTTTTTTCATTGAAATCTTCCATGATGACATCTCCATTCATGAATGGCTTTACAGGAGCTTCCTTAACAATTAATGGCTTGATCTCATGTTCAGGAATTGTTTTAATACTATTAACCTTTGGTTCAACATTCCCAGTTCCTACCTTACTATCAGAGATCTCATTCATGTACTCATCTTTTGAAAACACCTTAAATTCATTATCTTTCCCATTAATCTGAAAAGTAGTTGCTTTGTCTTTCTCTCCCTTTTCCTCAGTATCTCCATTTTTGCTTTTCTTTTTGTCTGTTATGTTCTTTAGATTTATTTGATGATGACATTTGTTCACCGAGCTCTCTAACTTCTGCTCTTGACTTGGTTTTTCACCATTAGCTTCAGTTATTTTACAGTGTAACATGTCATCGCTGGCTCCTTCTCTGGGTTCAGGAGTTTGCTTTTCAGAAGATATGTCTGAAACTAACTTTAGACCTTCAAGAACTTGTTCCTGGTTCCCTATGGAGCATTTAAAATTACTTTTATGGCTGTTCTGAGTAAATACATCCTCCTCCTTACTGTCCTGAGTGAACATAGATTCAGAGCTCTTTTCCAAAGTGCTATTATTTTCAGAGTCACATGCTTGTTTTCCATATTTTTCTCCCAAAGCTGTTGCTTCAGAGGTAGCTGGAACATTTGCAGCACAGATACTTTCGTGAACCACTGATTCTGAAATACTTTCAGGAGGAGAAACAGTGGAATTTACTGGTAGGAAACTATTTTCCTTTTTAGTAGCCAACATACTTTTTTCATCTTGACTGACTGATTGGTCATCCACATTGAGGGTATCATGTTCTTTTGTTTTAAGCCTGATTTGTTCTTGACATTTATCAGCAAATGCAGGTTCTGATACATCAGTGATGACAGAATTTTGTTTCTGAAAGTTTGGTTCTGGGTTCTGAATGGAGACTTTTTCTAGTACTTGACCTTTTGTGGAATGTTTATCTGTTATGTCGGAGCCACTAATCCTAACAGTAGAGTTTTCATTATTTTGTGAACATTCTTGATTCAGATCTTCTGTTCTGTTATTATTCGAACCTTGTGTTTTCTCCTGATCAACCATGTTGGCTTGACCCCCTTCTTTTGCTTTCATTAATACACGTGATTCAGTCATGCTTTTTAGGGGACCCACTGAAGTCTTTCCTTCCAACTTCATTTTTTCAAGGCGTTGTTTCTCTTCCAAAGTAAACTGCTTAACTCTCCGTTCAAGTAGTCCATCTAATTTGGATGATTTTACTTTCTTTTTGTAACTAGTCCGTAGATGAAAACCCTCACTGACATTAATGACATCTACTTTAAAAGAATTTTCCTCACATCTTGCAGATGAATCTGTTTTTACTTCATCTATCTCCATAGGTTCTTCCTTGATAGGTTTATCACTTTCAGAATTTAGCATTCCTTTCTCATCTGTGAACCAAAAATATTTATATTAATACAATTTTATTATTAAAATGTATAAATAAGTGATATTTATGGATATAGTTTTATTTTTTATATTGCCTCATTTTCTTTATTTTAATTCCAGTGTGAATAGGCAGTATTCAAGTCTCTGGCATGTAAAAGCAATGCAGAATTTGGAAACGCAAATTTTTCAAAAACTTATTAATCTATGTATATGTTATATAATTTTAAGTCAGAATTCAGTTTTAAAACTTCATTATAAATTAGTACATTAAATTATTTTTGCATACAAAGAAATACTTTCACATAAGATGTATAAACCAACCGATAAGCTTTTATTAAGACTCTATAATGTATTAGGTATTGTGCTAGGAGCAGGTTAAAAAAAAAGATTCTTTTATCTTAAATTATTTTTATGCTCCCATATACTTTAAGAAAAGCAATATTCTCTCTATGCATATATATATATATATATATATATATATATATATATATATATATATATATATATATGTATGTATATATGTATGTGCTTATGTAATCATAGACATAGACATGACACAGACACAGTTATATGGATCTCCCTACAAGGCTGGCTACACCACAATCAACTTTTGGCCAAAGCTACCAAAGACCTGCTAAATAACAGAGAAGAAGAATCTGCAGTGGTGCAGGAAGCATTTGAGAAGTGAAATAATAGATGCTTGAAATAGATTTATGTATGTATATACATACATATACACATATTCACACATCTATATTAAAAAATACAAATAATCATTGCCGTACCTTTTCCTTTTGTAGCAACTACATCTGAAGACGTCACATCAACTTCAGGCTTTTCTTTAAGCATTGTACTTTCTTCCTTAGTTTGTTCTTTCTTATCAGAAATTTTTGTAGTTTTCATTTCGATTTGGTCTATTTCTTGTAGCATTTCTGAATCACTTGCTTTACTTTTCTGAGGGTTGATCTCTAATTTTACTTTTGTTGGACTTCGTGTCAAACCTTTTCTTTTATCTAGTTCACTCTCATTTTCACCAGTGTCAAGATTTTTGGCTAGAAAGAATCATATATTAAGATAATTAGATACTACCAGTATTTTAATTATTCTACATATTTATTTTTGTGTATGTGGTATAGTGAATGTTTCTTTTTCACTGTGAATCAAAACCATTTACATACTAAGGCCTCAGTATTCAATAATACATTAAAATATGACATAATCTTAGTATTAAAGTCATGGATATAATGAAATTATCTTTAATTTAAAAAATTCGTAGCATTTTACATGAACTTATTTTCTCAAAAAAATTACATGGCTTTTTACCATTTTTCCTCAGAAAATCTGTAACAAAAGCCTGGCCTTTACCACAAGCAGAACAGTAGTGACTGACCACACTTGGTATGATTTTAGAGATCACAAAAAATCTATTGTATGTACTAAGGACTGAAAATTACAAATATTCTCTTGATTTTAATCCCCTAATTAAATGCAAACACACCATGGAAGTACACTATCACATATATATTCTGTAGTATAAGAATGCCATGATGCCGTTCAAAGAACAGTATAACTGGGTTATTGTTAGGATTATTTTTGGGGGCGGGGAAGGTAGAGAGGGAAAGGGAGACAGGGGCAACGATCTTCGGATAGTTTACAACTCTACTGTGTAGGGCCTGTTGAATGAATGCAAAAACTGATCTGTACAGATAATCTACACCAAAGTGACATATTCCCTACTTGTATCATTTTTATTTAAAAATGTCCTGGTCCCACTAAGGGAATCTTAAATTACTGAAAAACTCAACAATTTTGTTTTAGTATTGGCCCCTTTTGTATTGATCATGGTTATCAAGAATCTGTCTGTGTTTGTCCTTCATTTCAAAGACCATGACATCAGAGAAATGATGATATGACTTGCACTTGACTTTGTTTTGAGTGAGGAAGGGCTCCTCCTGAGTCATCTGGGTCCAGTGACCAGATATTCATCAGGATGACTGGAGATAGCTCAGGATGAAATGGGAGACCTTGGCCTTTTTTAGGCTGGCCTTTGTAGGTATTCACTTAGAGGGAGGTAACACCCATGGAATGAATAGGTCTCTTTAAGAAGTAGCCAGGGAATGGCACTTTTAATGAACAAAAATAATAACTAAATCAACAGAAACTGCTACTAGTGATAATCACTCTAAGCCTGCCATTAAGTAGATCATGGTCTCCTTAAAAAACGAAAGACAAACACAAACTGTGAGTAGACAGAGCTACCTGAGTGGGGACCCAGCTAGCTGGGTAACTCAGCTTATCCTCTCCCTTCTGTCTCCCTCTCCCCTTCCTTTGCGCCTTTGGGGTTTACAGGCTAGATGATCATGATGAAAAAGACTATCAAAAGAAAATGTTTATTCTGTCAAATGAATTCATGGTTGGTTGATCAGAATATATAAACTTTTTTTTAAAAAAGTTCTTTCCTAAAATCTAAAAATGACAGCATATCCCCTTTTTACTTCTGTTCTGAACACTTAAAAATTACTGATATATTTGTTATGACTATAAATAACTTCTATGACTATGTTATGACTATAAATAACTATAAATTTCTTTTTAAATATTAAGTTCTGTATTATCCCTACTAAATCTATAAGTATTTTCATCATATAGTAACTGATTATCACCATGATATAAGTTTATTAACATATAATAGAGAAAAAGTATTCCACCATTGCCACCACTACAGCAGCTCAGTCTAGCCTGTCTCTTTGAAAAGCTTCCATTGCTTCCCTGGAGCTGCCACCCTGGAGAAGAGGAGCTGGCCCAAGGCAAGAGTTGAAAGAATGCTAAAATTCAACTAGATAGCACTACTCCACTACTAGAAATTAGGTTATGGGAAGTTAAGAGGGGGAAGATATCCCAGACAAGCTTGAATAGATAACTAGTTTATTATATAAGTAAAATCTCACTAAAACAAATACATTCATAATAAAACATCTCTACATAACAAAAAAAGAACATTTCCATGTGTGGAGTGATTTACTGGAACAGCTCATATAATGAATTCTTATGTAATAAAAGAATTTGGATTGTCCCTCTGATTGTAACATATTATGATTAACTTGCACACTCACTACTTACAACAGTCTGTGCCTTGAAGTAAATTAGAACTCTTAAAAGACAAACAGATCATAATGTTTCCAGCATCGCAGTATACAAAATCAAACTGTCTCCACAATTTCACCAAAATAATCTCTCTTGGGGCCAATTTAGTAGCTAGAGAACACACTACTGAGCCGACACCATTCCACCTGCTAACACAAGCCTGAAAGAGCTAAACATCTTGTAAAATACTCTTTTTACATAAATGTTAGCTAATTACATTACACAGGTAACAGTTTACTATAAAATCACAATATACAGAACAGTGTTTACTAGAATGCTATAAAATACAGTTACACTTTATTTACTCAGGATCCTTAGGGAAAGAACAATGATATCAAAGTCAGCTAGGTTTTAGTGCTAGATTTTAGTCAGAGAATTCTGTTCAGATACTTAGCTGTCTGGCCCTGAGCAAGCCACTTACAATTTTCAGAGCCTTAGTTTGTTCATCTTAAAATTTGGATAATAATAGCACCTGCCTCCCAAGGTTATTTTGAAAGCCAAAAAAATTAACACATATAAAGCACTTAAAACACTAGCTTTAGGTTAAATGTTCAATGCTTAATCCTTAAGTACTAGCTATTATTACTAGCTATATATAATTCTTACTCCTCTGTATTCTAGAACTTCATAATTAGCTATTTTGATGGAAATTTTCCTAAACATTTTGTGTACTTATCTTTTACATAAACATCATTTAATTTTTTTTGATACCATCATTACAAATATTTATTATTGTACCATGTATACATGGCACTAATGATGTACATAGGTTTGCTGGCTCTCATCTACTTAAATAAACCTCAGGCTACTTCATCATCTGAGGTCCTATCTCTTCCACTTCACTTGTCAGATGTCACTTCCTACACATTTCTATCATTCTTCTGTAAATATGTTCCCCACAAATTAAGTAGCTTTTGTTTTGTTCAGAAACTAATAAGTTTGTTAGAAGTAAATGGGTGTCAGTATTTCTGAGGAGCTCTGCTATGAGTCAAGTAAATAAATGAACCTGTGTCATTGTGCCTGCTCTTAAGTCTTACTTAGCCACTTGCTGACTCTCGACTGCTGACAGAAGTAACATCAGAATAAATGAGCTGTCGCTGGTACTTATGAACCCAAACAAATTTTGTTTCGGTGATCTGGTCTTTAGGACACATTTTTTTTCTTTTTTTTATGAAGCTCTACTATTCTCTGAGTTTTCTTATTTCTCACTTAGTAATTTTTTATACCATATGAATAAAGCATATTCTATTTAGAAAGTAGCAGAAAAACATTTTTACCTAGGCCATGGCTAATGTGGTTTCAGTAACAAAGAAATTAAAAGCATAGAAAAATTATCTGAAGTACTTACTGTCTAATATTTTTCTGTAATTCACATTAGTATTTCCGGGCAATTTAGGGACAAACCTATGAACATGTGTTTTACTAATCCAACTCCAACCACCATAGCCCGTTACTCTATATTCCTCTCCTTTTTGTTTCCAAACCTGTTAAAAAGGGAATTAATTTGATCAAGCAACACAAATGATACATTTTATAAGATAATTCATACATTTTATCTAAATAAGATCATATTCAGTCAGGCATTTTCATCTACAGAAAGGAAGAATATCACTTCAAAGCCACAGGGAGATGAAAAGGAAATGACAGGCTCCTTCTCAATGACAAAAAAATAAATACAGAGACAAAGAAAACAAATAGAAAGTAATCAGCTTCTGTCTTTGCCATAGGTAACTAAGTAACTATCTCTACCCATACATGAAATGCTACACTTACAATTATCCCAACAAGTTAAACTCAGAATTAACTAGTAAAGTAGTTTACATTTTGTTTGGATGAAAAAAATTTTTAAATGGTTAAATACAGCTACTTTTAAGATTAATAAAAGTGAATAAATGCAGTTATTTCTGTCAACCAACCAAAGGACTACATCACAAATTTCTTAAGTTACAAAACAACTAAAAATACCTTAAAATAATATACTTTAATAATTCAACTGTCTCTATCATACTCCAAAGAGGCTGTTTCAAACTTTTTTCCTTTTCACTCTTTTTTCTTCTTTTCCTTTTTCTTCTTTTTCACTCTTTCCTATCTTTTCAACAAAATATCTTATACCTAACTAAGAAAATGGAGGCCCTTTTGCCATGAGCTCTTCTCCCCTACTCTACATCTCAAAACCTTCTTGGATACTATCCCTTATTCTTTCTTTTTCTCCAGTATGATGAACTGTGTTTACCTCTGCCTCTTAGAAATCCTAGTTTCTTTGAAAGTTCAGTTCAAGTGACAACTCTCACACAGGGTCATTCATTCCTGATCCCTCTCCTTGATAGTGCCTCCTCTCACTCCAATCTAAGCTTGAATTTACTTTGTATAAATTTAAAGGTGTACATGTTGTTCCCCCAGATATAATGTAAGGTTTCTGAAGTTAGGGTCTGGTTTTGTTTTGTTTTTTTTCCTTTGTATCCCTGGTGCTTAACTTAGGGCTTTATACAAAGTAGGCATTTAATAAATGCTTGCTAATAATTGTTAAAAGATTTTTAGCGAAGATTACCTGATGTTTGATTGGAAATGTATATTTCACCCATGTGGCTTGTTGCATTGTTTCTTCCTCCTCCTGTTTTCTCTCTTTTTTTTTCACTTTCTCCTTTTCTTCTCTTTCAATGGAGGTCATTCTGTGTAATCTAAAAAGCAGTATGTTATTACAAAATACCTTTCAAAAGACTTTGGTAGTTTATGTATTTGAATAATAAGAATTTAAAATTAACAATTTATCAGAAATATTAGCCAATTACCAAGGATTCTTGAAGAATTAGAAATGTTCAATTAATATCTCTTTGTAGATTAGAAATTATAGATATTTTGGAGATGAGGAACTTGAGGTCAAATGGTTAAGCTACTTGCTCAGGGACACACAGCCAGAAAGTGGTAGAAGTAATACTTGACTTCAGGGATCTCTCAACTCCAAGTTCCTCTACATTTTCCAGACATTATGATCTCCTAATTTTGTGTTGCAGACAGGCTTAGTGGTGACTTGGGGGCTTGACACTGCGCAGAGGAGACACCATCTCCTTCACATTCAATCCTTCATATACCACTTTACAGTAAACAAAATATATCATTACTACTTATTCTCTTTTCCAATCTCTGAGGAAAAACCAACCCTAACTTCATTCTAATGCGTATTCTTTTACCTATGCCCTTGATATCATCCCTTTCCTAGATTTTGTTGTAGCAATCAAGCTTTCTTTTACTCTCTGCTACCTCACAAGTTCTTTCCCAGCTGTTTACAAGCACATTCAGGTTCTCCTCATTCTAAAAACTTCCTTCCTTGACCTTCCTACTTTATTTAGCTATCATCTTATTAATTCATTCCCATTAAAAGACAAACTTTTTAGTTGCCTTCAATGAACCTATTTCCTAACTGATCATCATTTCACTGACTCCTCAAAATCTGGTTTCCATTCCTACCATATAATCTCAAAGGCTACCAATTATTGCATTTATCAAGCCCGTCAATCTTTTCCAGGTCTTATTCCCTTGAACATTCTGCAGTACTTGACACAATGATTATACCCTTGTTCTGGCTATGCTGAACTATGTAGCCACTGCCTTAAGAGTGCTTCCACTGTCCTCTTCCCAACTCCTTATGATAGGTATACCCCATGGCTTTGTCCTTGAATCTCTAAAGTTTCTTTTTTTACTAAGCTCTTTTCTCTTAGTAATCTCATTCACCTCAAAGCTTCTACTCACTGCCTATATCTAAAGACTCCCTAATCTAAATCTCCAATCCTTATCTTTGTTTTTAAAATAATTGTCTTTATTATAAAACTAGTAATTATCAACCAAACATGGACACTTCGATGTATGAACAAAACAATCATACACGAAATGATAAAATTCAGTTTGTTTT
The DNA here is from genome assembly GCA_028658325.1 of Potorous gilbertii. Classification (NCBI taxonomy): domain Eukaryota; kingdom Metazoa; phylum Chordata; class Mammalia; order Diprotodontia; family Potoroidae; genus Potorous; species Potorous gilbertii. The sequence continues at coordinate 504,578,318 of CM053770.1, forward strand.
TAAAAGTATATATTAAATTTAATGGGGCAGCTAGGTGGCACAGTAGATAAGAGTGCTGGACCTGGAGTCAGGAAGACCTGAGTTCAAATGCTGCTTCAGATACTTGCTAGCTGTGTGACCCTGAGCAAGTCACTTAACTCTGTTTACCTCAGTTTCCTCATCTGTAAAATAAGCTGAAGAAGAAAATGGCAAATCACTCCAGTAGTTCTCCCAAGAAAACCCCAAATGGGGTCATAAAAAGTCAGACATGATTGAACAACAACAAAATTAAATTTAACCCAATGGTAACAAAACAGTCATGTTGTGTTCTCTTCTAAACTTGTTTTCTTCTATATTTGCATCTCTATCATTTACCAACTAACTCAGGTCTTTTTCTCTCCACCTTCCCTTTCACCTTTCACTCCCTGCTCCCCACCATGCCTCTGAAACATAAGTTTTCCATTGTAACAAATAAGCATAGTCAAGTAAACCTTTATCTTTCCTCTAAGTTCCAAATGGCTATAGGAAATCTCCATCAAATGGACCACAGTACCTCAAACTCAATGTGTCCAAATCTGTGTTTAACTTTTCCCCTAAATATCTTCCTTCTTTTGATTGTGTTCTTTCTACCAGTGGAATATCCATTTGCCCAATCCATGTTTGAAAATTTAGTATTAGTTTTGACTTTTCTCATATCCAACCAATAATTAAATCCAAAAGATTCTATCTCGGCAATATTTCTTGAATTGATCCCCTCCTTGTCATTTTTAGTACCATCATCCCAGCAGCTAAACTCCCTATGCTACTGAAATTTTTTTTAGTAGGTTTTCCCCTTTTTACTTTCTCATCACCCTCTGCTCTAACGTTTCACAAGACTAGGTATATTTATTTGGTCAGGGTACTCCTCTGCTCTACATCCTTCAATGAGTTTTGTACTCATCAGGCACTCAATCTTGTACTTAATTAGTTTGAAAGGCCCTCCAAAAGCTGGCACCACTCTCCTTTTCTACTCCAACAATAATAACCTCATGGTTAATAATCAGTAATGCTTTAAAGCCCATTATATGCTTGCAAAGTGCTTTCTTCACCTCTCCTTGACACAGATAATGTAGGACCGCACTCAGATCGGTGAATCCAACTTCAGTCATCTTTTCATTATACTACCGTACTTTTACTTGTCTCAAGACAACCTGACTCTTCATAGATCTATCTTTGGCCCACTTCTCTCTACCTTTACATTCTTTCACCAATTTCACACATCTCAAAAGATGCAACTATAATTTCTGAATTCTATATTAAACCATTATACTTCCATACACTCCAGGATTTTCTGCCTTGTTTAAGTTATGCTTATAACAACCCTCCCTGATTGTTAAATTATTTTACATGCTTTAAAATTTATGGTTACATTGTTAAGGAAGTTTGTCTGATTTTAGTTGGTAAAGACTTTTCCTCACCTCAGGTAAAAAAAAACCCACAAAACTTTTTTTGGGAGGGAAGGGGCAGGTTGAAGGGAGAACAGCAAATAAAGGCACATTAGAGTATAATGTGACCCTCACCAGTCCATAAGCTTTACCAGGACAAGTACCATATCTTAAATAAACTTTAATCTTCCCCAGGGCCTAGGGCAAGGTCTCTAGACACAAGATACTTCATAACTGTTGAGTAAGGTTTTTAGAACCTACTACAAAAAAAAGATTTTTTAACAAAAACTAAGGTTTAGGTGAGTCTAGATGAGACAAACTGAAAATCACTTTCAGTTCTCAAAATACAGATAAATACCTCTAGAAATAACATACATGATAAACTTTGTTATTTCCCCACAAGTAAGTAAAAATTTCCTAAGCTCCTCCAAAAGAATACAAGTTCCTTAAGGAAAGGAGCTTTTTTTCATTTTATTTTCATATCTCCGAAACATAGCAAACAGCAGGCATTTAATAATTACTTACTGGCTTAGGTTAGAGTGGAAAAAAAAGGCTACATTAGGAGCCCTAAGACTTGAGTTTGGATTCTGTTTCTGTAATTTTTTTCTACCTGAGTAAGTCAATTAACTTCTATGAACCTAAGAGTTTCACGAAATCCCTTCTAGCACTATCTGGATCCATGATCCCATGAGATAGAACAGATTAGGCACACAAATCACTTCTACAAGTGAAGTTTCAATAAGGCAAATGAAATGTAGCATGTTGGGGATAAAATAATCTGGCTAGGAAGTATAGAAATATATATAATGGAGAAAAAAAGTAAGATCACAGGACAATATTTTTTCAGAAGAACAAACATTTTTGCTCAAACTCTCCCACCCCAACATGTACATCACTAACTATTCCATAAAGCTGTGGTCTTATGAAGTTCCTGGGACAATGAAAAAGTAAGTGACTTGCTCAAGCAGGGTCACAGAGATGGCATGTCAAACTTAAACCCAGATCATCCTAACTCCAAGGTCAATTCCCTATCCAACAGAACATGCTGCCACCTCTCAAGAATAAATCATATTTACTCCTAAGTTGTTCTATATTCCCCCAACACTTTTATTCTAAAATGAGTGAGGGTAGGGTCTATACCTTTGTCCAAAAAATAAGATGGAAGAACTGAGGAAATCACAGGAAAACAGAGAACACGGTTTAACTCTTTATTCCTCCAACCCATCTAAACAGGCCATTTGCCCCTTTAACATAAACCTCTCTTCCTTTCCAAAATCACAGCCCATTTTCACTTAGGGAAGTGTCTACTGGCCAGAGTCATTGATATTTCAAAACAGAAAAGATGAGGTCTATATGTAGGACTTTTGTGGGGGGAAAAAAAATCTCAAAATACAGGAGAAATACATGTTGAGTGTTAGATCCCTATGAGATGGGGTGTCAGAGGTGATCTAATTTATAATATATCTGAGCAAGATTAACTTCTATAAAACGTCAACATAAGTGGTGAACCATTCGGTGAAGGCCTCCAGTGACAGGATACCTCCTAAGGCAGCTCCAGTTCTACTTTTGGAAAATTTAGTTTTTATTAAGTTTTTCTTCACATCAAGTTTAAATCTGCTTCTCACCAACTTCTACCCATCACTCTTATTCCTGTCCTCTGGTACCAACAAAAATAAGTGTATTTCCTCTTTCATATGACACAATACTTGTCAAATATAATATTCCATCTCCCCTTCTCTAACCAGTCTTTCCAATGAGAGAGCTAAGCATACTAATTTGGCAACCAAATAGTGCATATGTTTTTGTATTATTTTTAGTTTTTAAATTAAAAAAAAAATAAATTTGATTCACATAATATATCCAACTATAACAATCACTGAAATGACACATTTAAAATATATAAAAATATCTGAGCATTTCATACCACAATAATTTAAACATGCAAAATGTTCTGTGGTTGCTACTTCCTGAGTAAATTTAGATTAACAAACAATTTCTATCGAGGGAGAAGGTGGGTGGGTGGAATGCAAATTTGCTAATAATTTATTGATCTTAGGCAACTAGAATGACTTAAGTAATAACATAAAAAAAGAATGTATTTTACTAATTAAAATTTTTTTCCCCTCTCAGTCATGTTAACTTCCACTATTGACTAATCAGGATTATGACAGAAAATAAATTACAATTCACTTATCAGAGTGTTTTCCCTTACCTGGTATGTCCTAAAGATTCTCGCCAGATCGGCAGCATGACAACTGGCTTAATGGCACATTCCAAAATGGCCAAAGCCAAAGCAAATTCTCTAGGTTTGCTACACATCTGAACTGCTTTGATCCAATTTGACCTACATTTTATAAAGGAGACAAACAGCTGCTTTGAATTTAAATTTTAAAATAAACAAACAATTTTATATAATAAGCATACCTCCATTTAAACATTTCCGTTAAGCAGTGCAAAACTAGTCTTAATGGAATTTCTGCTTTGATACATTATCTAAAAATTACACTTTGTTGGCAAGTAGACCCAATTAAAACTTGGGTAACATTTCTAAGTTCATTCACTAACTCAATAATCATTAAAGATGGGTCTTTAAAACCATTTTGTGTGTCATAGATCCCTTTGGAAGGCCAGGGAATGTCTGCTGTCTACATTTTATAACTGAAGGAAATGTTAAATTTTAATTAGAGGTTAGCAAAAATACAGATATGACCTTTTTTTTTCCAGTCCAAGTTTAAACATCCCCTGAAATCAACCCAGCCCCCAGGCTCAGTATGGCAGCTGTTAGTCGACTTGAGTCTCTGTTACCTGTGAGAGGCCCAATTGGGATGCAGGAATGGTGCTGGGATGTTGTTTTCCAGCTGGATGATGGTTAACCTCAAGGTGGATATGGTAAGTACTTTGGACCCATGTACAGAACCATTCCATTTGAACTCTCCCGCTGGAGTCAAGCAAAATTTATGTGAAAGATGCCTTCTCTTATCATGGTCCTCTCTGTGCTGGTGTTTGTTCAGTGCAAAAGAATTGGTGGTGTACTGATTGTGGTAGACACGATACTTCCCCTCTTGACCGAGCTTGAAAAAATTGTTGATATTTCCTTTCATAATTATCTCCTTCTTGGTGCTCAATCGTGAAATTTCTCCTTGTGAGTTAACTACCAGCACCTACTCGAGGAAACAGATATATAAAAAGATTTCATTAAAGCATATATAATATGTAAATTGATTTGACCATTTTTTTCCTTTTGATAAAACTGGAGTCATTAATTCCAATCAAATATTAAATAACCTATTTTAAACTAAATAATAAATTTAAATTAAGTAAATACATATAAAATAAGAATAACCACACAGTAAATTATGTCTATATAAGGATAGCACTTCAAGCTTTTAATGTGTACTTGAAGTCAGAGGCAACAAGCTATCTAGGGAAATTTCTATTCAGTAAATATTTCCTGTAATACTTTCTTGATCTGCTACTTTACCATATTTACAGCTGAAAATTACAAAGTCTTAAGAGCTAGAAAGAACCATGGAGGTCATTTAATACAAACTTTTCATTTTTTAATAAAGAAACAAAGGCCTAGAGGACTAGGCTACTAACTTAGCTAGTTAGCAGCAGAGCTGGGACTAGAATACAAGTCTCTTAACTCTTTTAGCTGAGTAGCTTCCAAGAGTTCACAGGTTTTAAGAATACTTTAGTGCAATCCCACTTAGCAAGGATTTTTAAAAATGTGTTAGATCAAATATAATCAAATATAATGGGCCAGTTGTGGTGGCCCAATCTGAAAGCCTGAGGGAAGTGGATTCAAGAGTTGCAAACTGCAATAGGGCTAAAGGTAATCAAGTGTCTACACTAATTCTACCACCAATATGGTGAGCCCTTGGAACAGGGAGCCACTAAGCTGCTTAAGAATGAGTAAACCCACTAAGGTCAGAAATGGAGGGGGTTAATGGCTTCTGTGCTCATCAGCAGTTGGGTTGGGGCTATGAGCGAGTGCTGTATTTCTAGACTTGAGTGATACATGGAAACTGAATCAAAAAAACAAAACTACACACACGGGCACACACACATGCACGTGTGTGTGTATGTGTGCGTGTGTGTGTCTACAAGATTTGGCTGTGATGACTTCTATTCTCAGAGTATCTGGGAGTCACAAGTCTTTATGAAAAAAAATAGTACTATGCCCTCTAAGCAGAGAAATCCTTGCTCTTAATGCCATGTTGACATCATGGAATGTTATAACATATGCTATACTCCAGTGGCATGCTGGTAAATAATGAATAACTATCTGTCAAAAAAAAATGTGTGATATGCTTCTGAGTTTAATCTGCATTATTAACATTTTATCCATCACTTTAAAGTCTAGACAATGAACAAAACAACAAATCAAATCCTGATTTATACATAGCATTTGCTAATTTCAGAGGTGTAAACACACTCAAAATTTAACAACTGGCTTTAATGTCAGTTTCAGCTGGATCCAGCACACCCCTGCCCTATTCTCCAACTGTATCTAGGTTACTATACTGTACTCTAATTCCTTCAACTGCTTCTGAAAGACTAACATCTTTCATCCTCTACCTATATGGATCAGAATCCTTAACGGCTCAGCCATAATTCACCTTCCCTGAAACCAGCACTTTATCTCAGGTTTTCAGATGCCACACTAATGGTCCTCTTATTGTGTGAATAATCTAGGGCTGATCATGTTTAACACATGAAGGTTTCCCAATCTGTTATACTGATGTTTTGTGGCAATATAAGTTATTAGAAAGCCAAAATAAATTCTAAACCATAAACATTCTAGAAGTGGGTTATGGAAAATTAAACTAGTTTTTAAGTGGGATGGAACATGGATATATAATAGGAACAGGGACTAGAACTGTATTTTCATTAAACTATGGAAGTTGGAGGCAAGGAAACCCTTCCCTACAACTTTCTGTTACAGGGTTACTGACAGCACTAAGAGGTTAATCAAGTTGCCCAGGATCCCATGGGCAATATGTGCCACTGGAAGGTCTTGAACCCAGGTCTTCTCAGTTTCAAAGTCAGCTCTCTCTCCATCTTGCCACACTGCCTCTTGTGATCAACAAGACGTATTGTAAATAGTACTTTTAATTTCCCAGAAATCAAATTTACTTAAAAGGTGGAAAAAAGCAATTCAAAAGCAAATCTCCAAAAAATGAGAATTATTTTAAATTATAAAAATAATTTTTTTAAAAAAGATACACACTTCTCTGCCTTCCTTAAATAATTTATTTGCTTCATGTGCTGCCGCAGCAACCTGTTGGCTCTTCAGTTGACTCAACTTGCTGTCTGGATTTCGTAATCTTGTGACCATCCGTGTTGAGCCAGGTGTACCTTTCCCTGTTCCAGGGGAATCACTTCTTTCTCCATTAGACTTCTCTGATTTGAAATCTGATAACAAAAGTTAAGTAACAATTTGGTCAAAAGCAAAAAATGACTGATATTAATCACAATTAATACAGTAAAATCTTACCTATCTAGCATACAACTAAGAATAAGAAAGCAAGTGAAAAAGAAAAAGTAGCCAAGAGATGGCACCAAGTCCATGCACAAAAGTTCAGGCAGTTTATTACTCATAGGCAAGGCCCTTACTCAAAGGCTCTTATTTTACACACAATACTAAGAAGCTCAAAGATCTGGTTTCCAAACTGACTGTAAACTAGAAATATCAATTATAAAAGGGGGCAGGGGAACGTAAACTCTAAGCAAGCACAACTATAGAAGCAAGAAGGAGAAGCTCCAATCAGGGAATACACAGGAAAAATCTATAAAGAAGAAATAAGAGATGGCAGAGAAGCACACTGCCAGCACTCCTCACAATTTCTCCAAAAAGATGTAGAAAAATGACCATGTTCTGACTGAGAAATCCAAGAAAAAAAATGACATTAAGTCATTTTCATACAGCAAGTTGGCAAGTCTGTGGACACTGCTCAAGAATGGGTGGATAAAAAACAAAAAACAAACCAAACAAAAGAAAAATCAAGCAATCAACAGATAACTTTATTAAAGATAACCCCAATGAGACAATGATGAAAACCAAAAATTCTGGGATGCTACCCAAGTATGGGAAATTTTCTGTCTCTAACGTTTTCATCATCAAAGAGAGGGGAAAAAAGTCAATGAATTGGGAGGGAAACTTTAGAAAACCAATAAATTTAAAAAAATAATTAAACACTAAAATAGAAGTCCTTAAAAATCAGAGATGTTTAAAAATGGAAAGAAAAAAATGTCAAATAATATGATTTTAAAAGAGGAAAATCAAATTACTAGTATCAAAAACTGCAAAAGATAAATTCACAATAAATGAAGAAATAAAGGAAATTAATAAGCTATTTTGCTCAATTATATGCCAATAAAACTGATGATATAAATTAAATGGATAAATTCTTACAAAGATATAAAAAAGAAACACCTTTAGGACTAGATGGAATTAAAAGCGGATTCTGCAAAACATTTAAAGAAAAACCAATTCCAGTATTACCTAAGTTGTTTGAAAAATACAGGAAAAGAAAAAACAACCAAATTCCTTCTATGATATAAATATGGTCTTGATACCTGATCTACAGAGTCACAAAACAGAAAAAAAACTAAAAATCAGTATTGCTAATGAATACTGAAGCAAAAAATTTAAATGAAATATTAGCAAAGAAGTTTAGAGTAACCATATCACAAGGACTATCCATACACTATAAGCAGGATATATTTATACCAGGAACACAGAATTAATTCAATATTAGCAATACTATAAACATAATAGTATATATCAATAAGAACAACAAAAATACATGACTATTTCAAAAGATGCAGAAAAAGTTTTGTTAAAATGAAATATCTATTCCTGTTAAAAATGATGGTAAGAATCTTTCATTAACATGATAAAGAATTACCTAAAACCAAGAACTAGCATTATATATAACAGAGATGTTTCCAGTAAGATCAAGGGTAAAAAAGGAATATCCACTATCACAAAACTAAATCTGATAGTGCTAGAAACACTAGGTAAGGCAAGAAAAATATGAGTACGGTCAAAGAAGAAACAAAATTATTAGTTTTATGAGATGATAAAAGGTTTAATTCAGAGGACCCTAGAAAGCCAACTAAAAATTAACTGAAACAATTAACTTCAGCAAAGTTGAACCCATATAAATCATCAACATTTGTGTGTATCACCAACAAAATCCAGTAGAAAGAGATAGAAGGGGAAACTACATTTAAAATGACTACAGCATGTATAGTGTCTCTGCCACATAGAGAAACTATACAACTACAACTACTTTATAAAAGTAAAGTCAGATCTAAATAATTGTAGTGTATTATATTTTCATAGTTATGCCAAGCCAAGATAATATAAATGACAATACTACCTAAATTAATTTATTATTCAGCGCTAAACTATACTGCTAAATTTTTACTTTATAGAGTTGTGGGGAGGGGATAATCTGGAGAAATGAAAGGCCAGGAATCTCAAAGAAAAAATGAGAAAGGGGGACTTAAAATACTAGATCTCAAACTACAAAAAGTAGTAACCATCAAAACTATTTGGTACCAACTAAATGGTAGAACAGTAAAACAATTAAGACACGCAATATACAGCAACAAATAAAAACAGTAGTCTAATGTTTGAAAAACTCAGATTCTAGCTACTGGGATAAAAATTGACTATTCAAAAAGACTGCTGGGAAAAGCAATCTGGCGCAAATTAGGCATAGATCAACATCTTACACTGTAGCCCAAAATAAGCTCCCAATGGGTTCATGACTTGGACATAAACAATTTTAGAGGAGTAAAGAGGAAATCATCTTTCAGAGCTGTGGATAAGGGAAAAGAGTGCATGGTTAAACAACTGATAGAGAAGATCATAAAATTTAAAATGGCAAATTTTGATCACATGGAATTAACAAGGTTTCATATAAAAAAAGCTAGTGCAGCTACAATTAGAAAATAAACAGGTAAATCAGAAAAATCTACCCAGTGAGTTTCTCTGATAAAGGTCTTATTTCTAAGAAAGTGATTCAAGTTGATGAGAATAACAGGCATTCCTCAGTGGATAAATGATCAAATGATATGAACAAGCAGTTTTCAAAGAAAGAAATCCAAGCTACTGGTAATCATGTAAACAAAAAAATCACAAACTGCTATTTAATTAGAAAAGGACAAATTGAAGCAATTCTACAGTTCTACCACATACTCACTAGACTGGTAAAACTAACAAAGAAAATCAGAAATCCTAGTGGGGCTATGGGAAAAAGGCATATCAAATAGGTGGAACTGAGAACTGCTAGGGCCATCTTTGAAAGAAATCTGGAACTACATGCAAAAATTTATTAAACTCAGCATAATCTGACCCAGTAATTCTACCACCAGGTCTACACCCCAAAGAGATCAAAGAAAGATGAAAAGGACTCATTTATAGAAAAGTATTTATAGCTCTATTTGCGCTGGCAAAGAACTGGAAATGAAGGGAGTCCTTGTTCGTTGGGAAATGACTGCACAAATTAAGGCATATGAATGCACTGAAATTGTCCCCAGTGAAATGATGAAGGGGATGGTTTCAGAAAAATCTGGGAAGAGCTGAATTAATTGATGCATCAAGTATGCAGAACATAATAATAACAAAATAACTAACAAGCTGTAATTAACAAATAATAACAAAAATACTGTAAAGACAAACAGATTTGAAAGATGTAAGAACTCTGATGAAAGCAATAACCAATTACAATTTAAAGGACTTATAATGAAACATGGTGCACACTTACTGGCAAATAGGTGATGGATTCAGGGCACATAATGAAACATAATTTTTGAACATGGCCAATGCAGGAATTTGTTTTGCTAAACTATGAATGTTTGTTACAAAGTTTTGTTTTTCTTCTCTAATGTTGGGGAGAAGAGGGAAATGGAAAAAAAATATATATTAATTAAAAAAAACAAACAAGAACTAAAAAACAGGACAATCAACTGCATAGAGGGACATACAGTCCTATATACCTCAATAGGTCTTGAAGGAATATTGATATTGAAGTACAATACAATAATAAATGAGGTATAATAAAAGTAATTATAAATAATATTGAAGAACAATATAACAATAAAAGTATAATATAATATAAGTATAATAATACATAGTAAATGTATATACAACATAATAATACATAGTAAATGTATATACAACATAAAAATAAATGATAAATAAAAACTAAAAACTATGAGCCTGAGTCATGAAGATAAAAATTAAAGTTATAAGAAATGTATAATATATTTTAGAATAATTTCCACCTCAAAATATTTATTTTTTAAATGATGTTTAAAGGGAGAAAACCTATGAACTATTTAGTAACCTTACCCAATTATTCTTCTCTTTTAGATTTTTATTTCCTTATGTCAATTCTTCAGGTAGTTTCTAAATCTCTATATCTGTCACCAATCAAACCATTAATTATTCTTAACATTCAAAGAAAGGAGAACAATGCTGTTAATGAGTATTTTGGGGGTAAATTAGGGTATATTGTTTTGTTTAATCTAAAAGTTTAGAATAAATGTAGTAATATATTCTTACCTATTTCCTCTTGAACAGATAAAGGTGTATGAGTCTCCCTTTCTCCATTTTCAGGATCATCAGACGTTTTAGTGAAAGATTCATTCTGGGAGGAATTTAGTTCACTGCTGCTGTTGCTGTTTTCAGTATAAGGCAGGTTGGGGATAGTAGCAGTACCATTGCCATCACTCAACTTGGTAGATTCTTCTAAAAATAGAATTAATAATTTTCAGACTGTAGAATATAGTAAGGTAACTTATTCTGAGGTAACACTCAGAAGATTCCGATAAATTTCTTTAAAATTCCCACTACAAGGAGATTAAGATGATAAAATATGACAAGTGCAGCATATGAAAAGAAACTCTAAAATGAATGATTAACTTAAAATGTTTGCCTAGAACTTCTAATTGTATACAAGGTTAGTTCACTGTAAAAACTGTTTTCATAAATGAACAGGTACATGCAATATGAATGTAAAACATAAAAAAATTTATTTGTAAATAATTCTTATTTACAGAAACATGAAGTGTTCAGAGAAGCAAGAGTGAATAAATGCCTAGAGAATTAATTTTGAGCCAATACAACAATAATCACATGCTGGAATTTTTTGTGTGAAAGATTATACTAACACTTCCAGGATATTAGGAATCACTGTTCGTTAGTTTGAAGTTTGTTAGTAATATTCTAAAAGTAAAAAGATATTTTAAATAATCATCACTGATTTAAGTTCAAAGATTTAAAAATATATTATTTTTATTCTGCTTATTCTGCAGTATAAGACAAAATATCCAACGACACATTTTGATATTTAAAAAATGTGACATGCCACATGATATATAATATGTGCATTAGGTTTATCAAAAAATGATTTAATTTAAATGCCAATATAATCCATTAGGTGCTAAAGAATTATTCTGACTTTTCAAAATTTTACTAATCTGCTATTATAGGACGTACAGGGCAAAGGTGTTTTCTGGATCAGACTGATAATTTCATTGGTATTCCCAGTGAAGTTCAGCCTCTTCCTCTTCAGCATTCTAAAATCTCAGAAAACTGTTTGGGGCATCTGAGGAATTAAGTGACTCATTTAAGTTCACACTGTCACTATGTAATCAGAGGCAAAATTTTAATTCAGATCTTGAGTTCTGAGGCCAGCTCCCTCCCGTATGGAACACTGCCTTTCAAGTTTTTCTGCCTGCATTTAATTCAAGATTAAATGCATTCTTTTATATCAAAGTACAGTTTCTCACTTACTGAAAACAATTAACACCTTGTTAAGATCATGGATACATTATTGGGATATATATTATGAGTAGAGGAAGTGTGGCATAACAGACAGAGAGAAGGGTGTGGGGTCAGGAAGAATTGGGTTCAAGGTTAAATCCTGCCTCTATCACATACTGGTTATATGACTAGTCAAATCACTTTGACCTCTCAATGATTTAGGCATTTCCTAAGACTGACTATAAGTTGCAAGGAAGCTACCAACCTGTATCAATCAATCTACAAGCACTTATTAAGTGCTTACTATATGCTAGTCACCATGTTAGGTTCTGGGAATATAAGCACAAAGAACGAAATATTACTCACAATGAGATTACATTCTAATGGAACAGTCAAGACTGTGTGTGTATACAGATATGTATACATACATGTATATATAAATGCATATATGTATGTAACATGTAATAATTTATTATTCTGTTTCCATGTGTAGACATAGAATAAATTTAAAATCAACACATGCAAATATGTACAGGTTAAAACAAGGGTAGTTTGGGAGGGAGATCACTAGTACTTGGGGGGAACAAGGCAGAATCAGTAAATGCTCTCAGCAGCAGACAGTACTTGTACTGTCTTTTTAAAAAAAAAGAGGACTCAATCAGTGGTAAGAGGAGCACATATTCTAGTTATGTGGAACAAGCAGGGTAAAGGCTCAGAGACAGTAGATGGAGTATCATGTGAATGGCAGAGAGAAGCCTGTTAGGCTGATCACAGAGTGTGCAAAGGAGCATCCTGGTCACTGAAGCTGAAGAGATAGGTTGGGGCCAGTATGTATAGAGCTTGAGAAGGTAAATCAGAATTTATGTTTTATCCTAAAGACAAAAGGAAGCCATTGGAGTTGGCCAGATATGTGCCTAAGGAAAGTTTTTTTGGCAGTAGTCTAGAGGTTATGCTGGAGTGGGAAGAAATCTGAGATAGGGAGACCAATTAGGAGGCTGTTGCAATAACCAAGGCAAGAAATGAAGAGATGTTAATAATAAGATTTATCAACTGACTGGATATGTGGAGGAAAGCAAGTATTCATTCCAGTTTGAAATCTGAGACACTGGAAGGATGGTGGTGACTTTTGACAGAGAAAAGGAAGTTAGGAAGAGGAAGAAGTTTAGGGTAAAATATAATGAGTTCAGTTTTAGCCATGCTGAGCTTAAGATGTCTTTGGAACATCCAATTTGAAATGTCCAATTTGCCTACTGGTGATGCGGGACTTAATAAAGATCAAAGGAGAGACTGGGGCTTGATATTTATAAATCTGAGAGTCAGTGTCATAGAAATGACAGTTAAAACCACAGGAGGTGAAGAGGTTATCAAGAAAGATGATATATCACGAAGGAGAAGAGAAGGCCCAGGACAGAACTTTGGGAAACACTCCAAGTCAGGGATGATAAACTATCAAAGGGAACTAAGGAATGATCAGAGAAGCAAAAGGAGAGGCTGTAGAGAGTGAAGTTATAAAAACACGATACTACTGTTAAATGTACTGTCACTGAAGTTCTTCTATGTCTCTTTGGAGAAGCAATTTGGTGTCATAGAAAGAACAATAAATGTGAGGTAAGGCAGAGTGCTATATTCGGAATTAGAGAACTTAGATTCAAAGCTCTGTATTACATATTACTATATATAATACACACACACACACACACACACACACACACACACACGCAATGTACTATATTATTACTTAGGACAGATCACATGAACTCTCTGGGCATTAGATTTCTCATCTGTAAAATAATCAGGAGAGACTAGATGATTGCCTTCTAATATGAAATCTATGACTTTATGATCACAGGACCCTAAGAACCAGGTCCAAATCTCATCTCCCACACTTAGGAACTGCGTGACCACAGGCAAGTCACTTAACATCTGAATCTGTTTCTTTGTCTGAAAAATAGGATAATACCTGTAGTACTCAACTCCCAGGGTTGTTACAGGATCCAAATGAAGTGAAGATATGTAAAAGGTTTTGCAAATCGTAAAGCCCCAGTGCTGTGTTCAATTTAATCTAAGCTTTTTTTAAAATTCCATTTCCTTTGCTATTTAAAGAATGAAAGGCTGAGTATTTCTATCAATATGTTCCTATATTTCACTTTTTTTATAGATGCAGAAATGTTTTAAACTTCTAGAGGGCATTTCATGAATATCTAAGAATATTTAGGGGAAATAAGGTCAGTTTTTATTATGTTTCATCAGTACTCTCAAACTCCAGCTGAATTTAGAAAATCTACAAGCTATAGTGTAACTGACACCTGGAAAAATGGCATTTATTTTTTGTTCTTTCTGGGAAATTAAGCAAAACAAAGCTTTTGTTATTAGGCTTAAGTATAAATTCACAAAAAAAGTTTTTGTTCTAAAATCTAAAATTCAATGTCAATAGAACAAAGTTTGAGATTTTTAGTATTATAAAATGGAAGAAGCAGCCACAGCATAGTGGGAAGACTTCAGTTCCAACCTTGCTTCTGATCTATACTGGCTATATGGTTTTGGGTTAGTCAATTAAAACCCTTTGTGCTCTAGGCAATTCTATGAATAGACATGACAGAGGAAGTGTCAACATGCATTGATGGAATGAGGTTCCCCATACTTATGAAATCACAAGTCCAGTCCTTAGGTCCTATAAAACTGATGTTACTCAGGTTAGTTCTCTGTGGAGTTTGTTCCCCACTTTGTATCTTAAGTCAAAAAATATTTTGAGCTTGAGTGTAAGAAATACAAAACCCAAGTATCAGGCAATAGAGAATTAACCATCAAAATATCATATGCCAATTTTTCTCCAGAATATCACCCAAGTATTCATCTTTAATTCCTATCTTTCAAAAAATGTATCTAGTCATTATTTGGTAGTCAAATTTGTTACTAGTCTGAAATCTGCTACTTTTCTTTCTGTAAGAGCTATGGGGGCATGATTTCCCATTTCTTCCTTAGGGCAGTAACTTGTATAAATTATTAAATCCTAACAAATTAAGATTTTAAATGGTAACAAAAAATTCTACCTCAAGAAATCTATTTAAAGATTCAATTCTTTCTGAATTAATTATACATACACATATATACATATATAACCTTTCTCAAATCAAATGCCTTCTCAATGGGGGAGGAAGGGTTGGAAAAAATTTTGAACTCAAAGTTGTAAAAAAAAAAAAAAAGGAAGGTTAAAATTGTTTTTACATGTAACTGGGTAAAAATAAAATGTTAAAATTAAAAAACTGTATAACAAGCACAAGCTTTTTGGAAGTGTCTGAATGATCTAAAATATTGAATTTTGGAACCATTTCTTACTAGGAAATTTGGTATTACCACCAATAGGAAGCATCACCATCAACATTCTACATAAAAAATATCTAAGATAATGCTTAAATGCTTCTAAGATCCTTGGTCTATAAAATTAGATTATGGTATTTCTATTCTGCTACATCTGTGCAAAAATCATAGAGGTAAAATTCTTAGAAACTTGTGTACCTTACAATGAATGGGTCTTCTGGGGCCCATTTTTGGGCCCATGATTAAAAACCTATCTCCCATTCAAATAAGGTAAAAAGTTATTTATAAAACAAAATACTTCTTAAAGATAGAAGACGAAAAGAGCTATGTCTAGATAATAAATTTTAATGGTATTAGAAATACTAGTGCAGAAGGGTATAACTCAATTTCCCTCCTTTCTAATCTCAGATTCTTCTAATGGCCCAAGAAGGAAGACATATATATGTCTACTATAGCATACTAACTACCAAGATGTACATAGAGAGTAGGCTTAGCACGGGAAATGCAATAGTGGAGAAATTCTGGAGTACAGGAGAATAATTAAGATATATCACATAGACATATTGTATATTCCTTAAAAAATAACTTATTATCAATGGATATTATATCCAAGAATTTAAGAAAAAAAATCACAAAAACACTAATGGATACAGGAAAGTATCAGTAATTTGTCATGACCTATGCTTGTTATTACTGTCTGAAAATAAAACAAAATCTCACCCCCTTGTAATAACAGAGTTGCCAGGCAGGTGGGAGTAACCACTGACATCCTGGTTCCCCTCTACACTATCAATGGATCCAGTATGGCTCAGTACTGGGATATAACACTGGTACATCCCAGGGACTGTATATGAAGGCTTCATTCCTCCAGAATTTGGTGCTGTTTGGAAACACAACCTACTTCACTAGGGTAAAAAACCCCTACATTTTTTGAGCCACTAATAGAGATGCCAAGCCTCATGTAGCCAAGACCAAATCTAGAACCAGGATCTCAGACACCAGGACCTCAGACACTTGCAAAGATCCAAGTATGTTGTATGTACTGAGTATGTCAATCTCCCCAAATCTTGGTACTAGGCTAAGGAATTGGCTTCAAGTCTCAGTATGATAATGTTTCTGACAGCTTGATCAAATATTCAATTCCTATACACTTAAATCAATGTTCCTGGCTGGCTACACCTCTCCCATCTCCTGTCGGTCCCAGAGAATAAGAAGCTAACTAACATTACAGGACCCTGAAGGTTGGAGGGACCCTGTCATCTGGTATTCCTCTGATTCATGGCTAAGAAATGCCACGTTTACCTCTCCTTATTCCTATGGTTCAGTGGTAAGGCTAAGGTTTGCTTCGTCTACTACCATTATCTACTCTCTCATCACTGACCAGTACTGACCAGGCTTTCCCTAGTTCTTCTCTTCCTTTACCTTCTTAACAAACAAACTCCCTTTGTCCTAGATCTGAAGGTACTAAATCCCTCAATCCTAGCTCCTTTGACCTCTGGAATATTATGTTCAAAATTCCAAGTCCTCCAATCCCTTAAAGTAGAAGCTGCTAGACCTTGTGTTATCCTGATGGTGTTTCCACAACCCTTGAATTGTTTCTTTGTGGCTGCTTGCATTATTTTCTCCTTGACCTGGGAGCTCTGGAATTTGGCTACAATATTTCTAGGAGTTTTCCTTTTGGGATATCTTTCAGGAGGTAATCAGTGGATTCTTTCAATATCTATTTTACCCTGTGGTTCTACAATATCAGGGCAGTTTTCCTTGATAACTTCTTGAAAGATAATGTCTAGGCTCTTTTTTGATCATGGCTTTTAGATATTCCAATAATTTTTAAATTGTCTTTCTTGGATTTATCTTCCAGGTCAGTTGTTCTTCCAATGAGATACTTCACAATATCTGCTATTTTTTCATTCCTTTGGTTTTGTTTTATAATTTCTTCATTTTTCATCTGCTCCATTCTAATCTTTACGGAATTATTTTCTTCGGTGAGTTTTTGGAACTCCATTTCCATCTGGCTAATTCTGCTTTTTAAAGCATTCTTCTCTTCATTGGCTTTTTGGATCTCTTTTGCCATTTGAGTTGGTCTATTTTTTTAAAGTATTTTCTTCAGCACTTTTTGGGTCAACTTTAGCAAGCAGCTGACTTGGTTTTCATGATTTTCTTGCATCACTCTCATTTCTCTCCCCAATTTTTCCTCTACTTCTTTTACTTGATTTTAAAAATTCTTTTTGAGCTCTTCCATGGCCTGAGACCAATTCATATTTTTCTTGGAGGCCTTGGATCTAGGAATTTTGGCTTTGTTGTCTTTTTCCGTTTGTATATTTTAAGTCTTCTGTCACCAAAATAAGATTCTATAGTTTGATTCTTTTTCCGGTTTTTGCTAATTTCCTCAGTTATTTATTTGACTTTTGAGCTCTTTGTGTAGGTAGTTCTCTGCTTCTAGTGGGAGTGGGGGTGGGGTATACTGTCAGCAGCTTGATCCTCCCACAATCTGTGGGCCTAAAGCTCTAGAAATAGCTCCTGCCACTATCTTGCTTCTGCAGGCTCCTCTCCTACCTCCAACATCCTGAGACTGGGGCCAGACCACTCTGCTCTCTCACACAGATCCTACAGGTTTTTTCCACTGACTTTCCAATTTGTTCTCAATGTTTTGAGGTTGTGAAGTCTAGAAACCACCACAGGTGCCAGAGATTCAGTCCCCGTGAGGCCTGCTCAGGTCCCGTCTGTGCTGGTGTGGCCCACATTGGACTGTGCTCTGCTCCCAGCACTGTGCGATAGATGCTTCCCGTTGACCTTCCAAGCTGTCTTGGGCTGGAGGTTTGCTTTATTCCATCTTTCTGTGGGTTCTGCTGCTCCAGAATTTGTTTAGTCATCTTTTACAAGTATTTGGCTGGGCTTGGGGGAAGAGCTTTAGCAAGTCAGTGCTTTTACTCTGCCATCTTGGCTCTGCCCCACCCTAAAATCTCTCTTTTGGTGACTATACTGATAAGCTTCCATGGATTTAATTATCTCTATGACGATGACCCCATGATGTCCATATCCAGACTATTTTCGCTCCTGATCGCTAATTCTACAACACCAATTCTACCTTTCTAATTAGAACTGGAAGTCCTGTAGACATCACAAACTCAATATGTCCAAAAAACCCCTCATATTTCCTATTATGCACTTATTTTACAAATCTTCTTATTGTGTAAAGGGCACTATCATCTTTCTAGTTATTCAGCTTTAAAATCTTATAGTCATCCTCAACTCCTGGAACTTCTATTTTAAGGGAAGGACCAGGTCAGCCATGCTCACTCACTCATTCTTTTCAGGACTCTGCTGATTTTCTGGACTACTTTCTCCACCATAATCCAATCACCCTGAAGGATCCTGCAGCCTCTATGGCCCCTTCCTCTGACTGGGTCAGTTCCTCTTGGATTCTCCATTTTATGCCAGAGCTCTCTGGTCTCTGCTTCTTTCTCTACCTTGCCACTCCCTCTCCTCTTGCTTTTCAGCTTCCTTCTATGTGTAGTCTTTCCCCATTAGAATGTAAGGACCAGGAGGTAGAACCAAGATGGTAGAATAGAGGGAAGAAGAACAAGCAAGATATCTTCCAAACTCCTTAAAATAGATCTAGAAAATGCACCACACCAAATCTTGATTGAGAATCCAAAAAAAGTCACAGTGAGTCATTTTTGAAGCCTAGATTAGCTTAGGGAGAAAAACAGAAGTCTGTGAATACTGGGGACAAGGACTAGCCAGGAGTTTGTCATGTGCAACCTTCTAGCACAAGAAGAGGCCAGGACAAGAGGAAAGTCCAAACCCATATGAATTCACCATAAAGTTTAAGAACAGGTGTCAATCTGCAGTTTTCGGTCATAGATCCAGGATGGACTAAGTAGAGGACTTGTGTCTAGGTGAGGAGTTCTGGGGTAATGGGTAGTCATAGGACCTAGGAAGCATACTGAGAGATGGGTAAGTTCAGAAACCAGCAGCAGCTAGGGGACAGCTATTATTATTTAATCTTCTTATCCCTTCCCTCCTAAGTGTTTTCCTCTTCCTCTCTCCATTTTTCCTTTAAGATCATCAAGACAAAATAGAATCACTTTCAAGATTTCTAATTAGACTACTCTACAACTCTTGATGATAGGGTTCAGAAGGGACACTTGTATCATCTCTCCATATTAAAGTTTAACCAGCTTATCTTTACTTTGTCCCTTATGATTGTTTGTGTTTAGCTTTTTGTGTTTCTCTTAACACTTGTATTTGGATTTCAAAATTTCTATAGAGATCTGGTCTTTTTCATTAGTAATGCTTGGAAGTCTTGGATTACATTAAAGGTTCCTTTTTTCCACTGTAGGCTTAATATTCAGTTTTGCTAGTAAGTTATTTTGGTTGAAGGCCTAGATCTTTTGCCTTGTGGAATATCATATGCTAAACTCTCCTTTCCTTAAATATCATAACTGCTAAATTTTGTATTATCCTGACTCACTCCTCTGCAATTAAATTCTTTCTTTCCAGTTGCTTGTAGGTTCTTTTCAGTCTTTGTATATCCAGAATCTAGCACATCTGATGGCATGATCTTCTTCGGCAATGAAGGACAAACATAATCCTGTGTTTGCTGAATGGGGACTCAACTAGTTGGAAAACTCAACTCTTCCTCTCCTGTTTGCTTCCCACTTCCTTCCTTCTCTCCAAAGGAAGGTAAATTTGGATGGCCAAAAGATGCCCAGTTGACTTGGGTTTTACTGGCTCCTTTCCTTTCCCTTCCCTTCTTTTCCTTTTCATTCCGCATCCTGTCCTTTCACAAAACCTAAAACTTACTGCCCTCCAAAGCTGGGATGCTGATGGGTCCCTGCCTAAGGGCTCCTCTCCCAGCTTTAGAGTGATCATCAATTGTAACTGCTGCTATTTCCTTCCCAGCCTGATGTCTTTCTTTTTCTTGGCCCCATTAAAAAGGCCATTAAAAAGGCCTATCCAATGAATGGGCATTGCCTCACCCTAAGTGAGTACTTGCAAAGATCTTGGCCTAAAGGACCAAAGGTCTTCCAGTGCCTCCTGGATCATCTCCAGTCATCCTGATGAATATCTGGTCACTGGATTCAGATGACTCTGGAGGAGAAGTGAGGCTGGTGACCTGCACAGCCCTCCCTCACTCAAAACAAAGTCAAGTGCAAGTCATGTCATTATTTCTCTGATGGCATGGTCTTCAGCAATGAAGGACAATCACACAACGTAGTAAGTGTTAACTAATTGCTTATAAATAAGTCCAGGTGTCTGTATGTAAACCTCCACTTGACTGTGTTATCCCCTCAAGCTATCATCCTGTATCTCCTTTCCCTTTAATAGCTAAACTGAGAAAAAGCTGTTAGCACCTATTCCCCATTCACTTATCTCTCAACCCCTTGAAATCTGACTTCTCATCTCAATTAATTGGACTTGAATTTCTACTAGCTTATCTTTTTAAGCCTCAGTTTCTTATCTGCAAAATGCAGCTAAGAGCACCTAAATATACTTTATAGGGTTGCTGAGTTGGGCTATTTCACAGCAAGATTTTAGCTACTATCATTATCACTTTCCATATGGACCACTCTGACAACCTGATTCTGCTTCTAGTCTCCCCTCTCTTCAACCTATGTTTTTAAGTCTTTCTAAGGCACAAGATTTACTATGTTGCTCTCTTTAAAAAATTTTCAGTGGCTCACTACTGCCTCGAAGGTAAAAATAAATATTCCTCAACCTGGAACTTAGAGCCTTCTACATAACCAGTCAGACATCTTTTCTAATATTGTTCTTCACGCATTCTACATTACAGGCAACTGGCCCAGAACTGTTCCCTAGTTAACAGGGAATTTGACCTCTTGTCACTACACATTTGTAAAAGCTGTCCTCTTCATGCCTGGAATTACTGAGTCAACTAAAAACCCTATACTTTTTTCACATCAACAGTTTTCTAAATATATTTTCCTCATTCTGTATCTATATAGCTGATTTTTTTCTATTTGAATGTGAAACTCCATATCCTTATTAAATTTACTTTAGTTAGCTTTAGCCCATCACTCTATAATCGGTCAAGATTGTTTTGGCTCCTGATTCTGCTGTCCAATGTGTTGGCTCTATACCATCTTTGATACATTCACATATAGGATAAGCATAAGCATGATGTTAATGCCTTCACTCAGTTACTGATGAAAATACCAATTAGGGCCAGTTACAGAATTCTGGAGCACATCAATAGAAATGACCATCTGGGTGATTTCATCTTTCCAACAGGAACATTATGGAAGAAGTCAAATGACTTACTGATATTCATATATATTTTATTATCATTTTTGATAGTAACATTATCAAAACATGAAATGAGATTAGTTTGGCATGACTCATATATGATGGGAAGCCAAAATGATTCCAAGAGATTGATGCTTCCTTAAATGTTCATAAGACAATCTGAAAATTTCAATAAACTGTTACATCTCTCTAGTTTCCTCAAAGAAATGGTTCAATGACTACAATGTCAAGTTCTTCTGGAACCCTGGAATGTAATTCACTGCAGTCAAGTAACAAACTCAGAACACTTAATATGCTCTTACGATCTTCTCATTTTATCTTGGGTCCAACTTTCTTTTAAACATTTTTTAGGCTAAAGTTAATTCTCTTTGATGAAAGAAATGGAAGCAAAGAAGAGGTTGAATAAGTCTGCTCTGTTAGTTATGCTTTTAACATACTGGTTCATCTATCCCCATGTAATGGGCTTATACATTCCTTGTTGTTCTCACCACAAAGGCAACTTAAGAAGTCCTTCCAGAGATAAA
The DNA here is from genome assembly GCA_028658325.1 of Potorous gilbertii. NCBI lineage: Eukaryota > Metazoa > Chordata > Mammalia > Diprotodontia > Potoroidae > Potorous > Potorous gilbertii. The sequence goes on from CM053770.1 coordinate 504,600,622, forward strand.
CTTGAAAAAGAAACTATGAGGGTCTCAATGAAGTTAAACTACTTACATTCCTATATGGGAAGATGATACATGTAATTTCTAAGAACTTTATCATCATTAGATCAGTTAAAAAGAGTTTACATAGATAGAAGGCATGGATGTGAGTCTATTAAGTTGAGATGATCTCCCCCAAAAAATGAAGGGGGGAGAAAGATGGATGCACAAGGTGAAAGGAGACTAGGATGGGGAAAATCTCACATAAAAAAAGGCATGCAAGGAAAAGCTTTTATAGTCTAGAGGAAAATAGAGGAGGCAAGGTGGTGGGCAATGCTTGAAACCTCATTCCCATCAGAATTGGTTCGAGGAGGGAAGAATAAATATACACACTCAGTTGTACATAGAAAAGTAACTTACAAAACATGGAAATAGGAGGGGAAGGGAAAAAAAGAAAGGGTAGGGTATGATAAAAAGGAAAACAGAATAAAGGAGGTAATGGTTAGAAGCAGAATAGACATTTGAGGAGTGACAGGATAAAAAGAAACAGAAAAGAAGAAAGGGAAGAAAATGAGATGGAAGGAAATACATAGTAATTATACTGTGAATGTGAACAGGATGAGATCGCTCATAAAACAGAAACAGATACAGAATGGATTAGAATTTAACAATATGTTGTTTACAAGAGACACACTCGAAATAGAAAGACACAGACAGAGTTAAACTAAAGGGCTGGAGCAAAATGTGATATGTTTCAGCTAAACTAAAAAAAAAAGGCAGGAGTAGCAGACAAAGAAGCAAAAATAGACCTAATTAAAAGGAAGAATCAGGGAAACTATATTTTGCTAAGAGATATATTACAGAAGTAATAAAAACCTCTACAGCAAGTTTCTCTGATAAAGACTCCATTTCTCACATATACAATGAGTATAAAACTGAGTCAAATTTATAAAAATAAGAGCCATTCTCCAATGTATAAATGGTAAAAGAATATAAACAGATGGTTTTCGGAAGAAATCAAAGTTATTTAAAGTCTTATGAAAAAAATGCTCTAAATCATTACTGACTGAAATACTGATGGAGAAGCGAACTGGTCCAATCATTCTGGAAAGTGATTTGGAATGAGGCCCAAAGGGCTACAAAACTGTGCATACTCTCTGACCCCACAAAGCCACTACTAGATGGGTATCCCAAAGAGATCAAAGAAAAAGGAAAAGTATCAACAAGTACAAAAATATATATAGCAGCTTCTTCTTAATTGAGAGGACAGTCATCAACTAGGGAAGTGGCAGACAATTGAGGCGGAGCACTAAACATAGGGAGAGTGAAGTGACAAAACCAGGAAATCATTGTGCACAGTAAATTATAAAAGATTTGGCTACTCTGATCAATACAATTTCAAAGGACTCATGATAAAAAAAAAATGCTCTACATTTCCAGAAAACTAATTGAACTGAGTGTAAACTTAAGTATAATTTTCCCTTCTTTCCTTCTTTTTCTTTTTTTTTTTAAATATTGGTAATATGGAAATGTTTTCCATGACTTCACATGTGTAATTGATATTATTTTGTTTGCCTTCTCAGTGGGTGAGGAAGGGCTGAAAGGGAGAAAGAGAATTTGGCATTTCTAAAATACATAAGACAACTAAGTCAAATGTACAAGAGTACAAGTCATTTCCCAGTTGATAAATGATCAAAAGATAGGAACAGGGAGTTTTCAGAGGAAGAAATTAAAGCTATCTAGAGCCACAGGAAAAAAATTCTCCAAATCACTATTGATTAGAGAAGTGCAAATCAAAACAACTCTGAGGTACCACATCACACCTATCAGATTGGCCAACATGAGAATACAAGAAGATGACAAATGCTGCAGAAGATGACAGAGAGTTGAAACACTAATATTGTTGGTGGAGCTGGGAGCTGATCCAAACCATTTTGGAGAGTAATCTATAACTGCAGCCAAAGGGCCACAAAAATGGGCTTACTCTTTGACACAGCAATATCGCTTCTAGGACTATATCCCAAAGAAATCATAAAAACAGGAAAGGGTCCCACATGCATAGAAATATTTATAGCAGCTCTCTTTGTAGTGGTCAAGAACTGGAAATGAAGGGGATGCCCATCAATTGGGGAATGGTTGAACCATGAATGTAATGGAATAATACTGATGAATAGGAAGACTTCAGAGAGGCCTGGAAGGACTTATGTGAACCGATGCTGAGTGAAAGGAGCAGAACCAGGAGATCATTGTACACAGTAACAGCCACAATATGCAAGGCACTTTTCTGGTAGACTTAGCCCTTCACAGCAATGCAAGGACCTAAAACATTCCCAATGGACTCTTGAGGCAAAATGCCATACACATCCAGAGAAAGAACTATGGAACTGGAACCCAGAATGAAGCAGAATATTTTCTCTTTTGGCATGTTTTGTTTTGCTTGGGTTTTTCTCATGGTTTCTCCCATTCATTTGAATTCTTCAATGCAACATGACTAATGCAAAAATGTGATTAATAAGAATGTATATACAGAAGATTGCATGCCATCTCGGGGAGGGAGGGAGAGAAAATCTAAGATTTTTGGAAGTGATTGTAGAAAACTGAAAACAAATTAATTTTAAAAAACTGAAAATATCCCATTAAAAAAGAGAATTTGGAACTCAGAATGTAAAAATACTACAAATAAATAAACAAATAAATAATTGAGGATAAATTTTTTTTTAAAGAAGCCCTTTTAGAACATTTTGTGTGAGAACTTGCTTATTCTCTGTGTAACTTTCCCTTGGCTATATGCTTCCTGCTCGCATCTTGTGAACATACACTTCTAGAATAGTTAGCTCATATAAACTGGGAAGCTCCTTGGGAAGCTTCTCCTCTTCCTCTAGAATGATTCTCAACTGTATTTTCAGAATTATTCTGAGGGCTTCTTTGTTATCTTCCCTTTCATAGGCCTAAAAGAGATGTCTCTTCTGAAGTTCTAAAAGTCCTCCTTCCTAAGTCTAATACATATACAGTGTTCCAGAGTCTTAATAGCTTAAAACTGCACTAAGACTTTAGAACACCTTTTAGGTCTGATCACACATAACCTTTCCCTCCTTTGTTATTATGAACTTTAAGATGACAGTCACTTTCTCACAAGGATCCCATCATTTTGACTTTACTAACAAGTTCCTCCTTGTTAGCTGGAATTAAGGTTTGGAGTAGCAGTTTCTTTTAGCACTTCATTTAAATTCTGAGGAGGAAAATCTCAGTAAAGTAAGACAAGAATTACCTGATGCTGTTTTTAGTGGATAAACTCTTTTCATAGATATATGAGTAGCTAATGACCTCAATTATACAGCATGATGAATTTAAATCTGCAGTGTATCTTCAGTTATTTGATCAAACTCCTTCATTTTACAGAAGAAAAAACTGAGACTCAGAGAGTGGAAACTTGCCCAAGTCATACTGGTAGTAAGCAGCAATCTTCTGACTCCAAATTCAACATATTCTGTTTACTCAGTTTGCCTCTACTCATATTTTGTTGTCTGTATCAGAAATGCAATTCAAACATATGACCACATGGTCTGCAGTATACAAGTTAAATCCATGTAACTTGTTTCTCTTTCACTTCTTCCTTACTTTCCACTGTTTTCCTCCCTCTGTATCTCTTATGTATATGCAAATACATATCTCTCTACTTATGCAAAGCTAGCTTGCTAAAGTGTATATCTCTTCCTTCACAAAACCAAAATCCAAACCCATTTTGAATATTTCCAAGAACAAGGAAAGGACTTACTACTTCAAAACTAATTTTAACAAATATTTATTATGTAACTATTACATAAGCAGTGGATATGGCAGAGAAGATTTGGGTTCAAGTTGTGCTTCTGATACATTTACTAATTAATTCTAATTCTATGACTCCAGGCAAGTCACTTTTAAGCACCCCAGACAATTCTATTAGTTGGAGAGGAGCTGCCAATCTGCCTCAGTGGAGAGCAATTCCTCATGGTGTTATTTTCCTAGATGATATCATAGTTTCCAATTTTAAATAATGTACAGAAAAACTACATTAACAGATAAAAAAGGAAATAAAAGGCACTAGGTGAGAAAAAGATTTATAAATAAAATTACCTCTGTCTTTCTGGAATCCACCATCCAATTGCCAGCTCATTACAATGCTGGGGTAACTTTGATAAAAAGCTTTTATTTCTCTATGTGCTTCTCTATAACTTTATATACATTGGTTCAAGGGCTGCCTTCTAGACCCAAATGGCAAAATATCTAAATGACACAATGCTAACTAGGTATACTGGATACATTGCAACAAAGCATGTATGCTTTTATACCTCCCCAATCAACTCACTATCCCACTCACCAGAGAGGCTAATCTAAATGTTTTCATCCCTCCTTAAATGTCCCACGGATCCCTCTCCTATCACTGTCTCCGCTAAAAAATTTGCCTCATATTGCAATGAAAAAGTTGCAGTCATCTGCTGAGAGCTACCATCTTCTCCTCTCCACCTTATCTCATATCAAGTAGATGCCTTCCATCATTATCTCCCCCTTCATTCTGGTCTAACATAAGGTGGCCCTTCTTAAACAGGCAAACTCTTCATGCACAAGTGATCCCATTCCATCTCATTTTCTCCAACAGGTTGCTTCCTCTATCAACCAAATTCTCACATATCTTCAATCTCTCCCAACACACTGCCTGCTTCCCTATTGGCTAAAAACTTACCTATGTCTACTCCATCTTCAAAAAACCCTAACTTGGTTCAACGATCCCTACTATCTATCATCCAATATGTCTCTTCCTTGCCAAATTCCTTAAGAAGGCCATCTACAGTAAGTGTCTCCACTTCCTTTCTTCACTCCCCTCTTAATTCCCTAGAGTTCAACTAGACTTTCCAAAGTTACTTAATTGACAGATCTACTGACGTTGTCTCTCCCATTACACTGCAATTTCATTGTACTTATATTTGTACTTGTATTCTCAGCACCTAGCATGGTGAGTAGCAAAATGCATGCACTTAACAAACACTTACTGACTGACTGATTTTCGGTAACTCTGAATGTTAGGAAAGTCTTTCTTATGTCAAGTCAAATTTGCCTCTGCACACTTCTGTTCATCACTCCTAATGCTGTCCTTATAGGCTAAGATAATGTTTGCAGCCCACTAAATATAAATGTTTTATATACATTTGTAAAACATATTCACATATAAATATAAAATTATAAATCTCTTACTAACAAATTGTTATTCAGTCATACATATCCCATCTTGCATTTGTGAAGTTAATTTTTTGAATCTGAGTATATAGCAACATATATCCCTTCTAATTACATTTCAACATATTAGACTTGGTCCAATGGTCAATCCAATTTTTGAATTCTGACTTAGTCATCAATTGTGTTAGCTATCTCAACTCAACTTTGGGTCACCTGCAAATATATATATCTTTATCCAATTAATTGATAAATGTGCTAACCAGAATAGGGTAAAGTGCAGTTCTCTGGTATGCTTTAATACCTTCGAAGCTAACAATAAACCATTAATACATTTGTTAAATGTTTTGCTAAAATCTCAACTAAATTCTCAAATTCTGCCTACTTATTTTCCTGGCTTCCTTTAAGTCCTAACTAAAATCCTCTTTTTTACAGGAAGCCTTTCCCAATCCCTCTTAATTCTAGTGCTTTCCCTTAGTTATTTTTTATTTATCCTGTAGGCACCTTCCTTTGTATATATTTGTCAGTACATTTTTCTCTACCACTAGACTGTAACATCCTTGAAGGCAGGGACTATTTTTCAACTCTTTTTCTATCTCCAGTGCTTTGGCTAGTGCCTGGCACATAGGAAGCACTTAATGTCAATTGACTGACTCTAGGTAAAGTATATCTATAATATTTCATTTAATTAACAATCTAGTAACCTTTTCCAAAAAGAACATGTGTCTTACTCTGGCATGACACATTCTTCCTACATTGGCTCTTTGTGATCACTTCATTTTATATATGTCCATTAACTATCCCTTTATTAATATTCTAGATTTTTGTCAGGAAAAAAAGGTCAAATTTATAATTCTATGGTTTACAGAAAACTGTTCCATTTTTTGAAAACTGGGTCATTTTTTCCTCTTCAAGTCCTGTGCTTCTCTCCCATACTCCATCATCTTTCCCAGATCAAAGAGAAATTGGCTCAGCAATCACCCCTGTCAGGTTTTTCAGTACCTTGGGGTGTAGACTGCCTGGGCCTACTAACCAGATCTAAGGAAGTCAACTTTTACTAGCTCCCTACTCATCTCACATTTTAACTTTCCATTAGTCATTTCTGTTCTATCCTTTCTCGTTCAAAAATATTCTCCCTGAAAAAGAATTCAGGAGCAAAATGAGAGATTGTGGATAAGTGAAATCCCCGCTAAGTGCTCCATCACAGCTTCATACCAGGCTTGTGATCTGACTCTTGAACTCCTCATCTAATTTTTATTTCTATCTACTCTAATGACAATAAAGCTTTCATATTACTGCCTCTGTTAATCTTTAACCCAACAATTTCTACCATGCTCTTATCCAAATAATGGATTCCCTCCTACAAATATGACTCAGTATACAGTGCTATTACACTCTCTCCTTTTACTTCTTACTCTGTTTCTTCTGAACAAGGAATTCAAGTCATGGGTTTCCCATCCTGCCAAGTTTCAGTGATACCTGAGGACTGCAATTTACCTCCTTGAGTTATGGTCTCTTTTTGCTTTTCACTTCCTTGTGTTCATACTTTGTGTATTTACATTAAGATATCCAAGGCCATGTCGGGAGCCACTGAGGAATCCTCTTGTAAGGTCTAGACACTATCTACACAATCCAGAGTCATGCTATGAAAGTGTGGACATTGCTGTTGCTATTCTTCGTCCCACACTATAGGTATTCTCTATGACATTTCTCTTAATAGATAAATTTGACAATGAATTTGTGAAAATAAATATAAGTGTGATAATTATACAATAGCATAATTTCAATGATAAGAGCTTAAAACAGTAGAAAGTCTTACATATTTTCCTAGAGACTTAAAAGCCTTTTTGTGAAAATTTCAGATATTTAAATAAAGGTCAGTGATATCTTAGGATTTCTGTACTAGTAGTATTCTAGTTTGAAGCCTTAAAAAGAACTACCTAATAAGCACATGCAGACTAAAAGTTTATTAGTATATAAAGAACTAAAAAGGTTAAGTCATTTAACACAGAGCTATTAGTATGCCAATGCCTACTTTGATGATGAAGGAATATGTAAATGATTATAAAATTAAAAAATAAAATAATAATTATAGTAAACTTTTAAAAGCATGAATGGCCATAATAAATTTCAAGCACTAATTATAAAAATATCATTAAACTCTAAACGTTAGGTGACAACATAGCAGCCCAGGATGCCACTATAAACAAGGAGCATGAATAAACAAGTTCCGTAGGTGTTTTTTCAGATGACATTCAAGATTTTTACTAACCAACACCCCTCTCCCCTCCCCATTACAGAGGCACTGATACACTGCCCTCTGTACCTGGTACATCCTGGGGTAGCTCAGGAGCCACCTTCTTCTCTGCCATGTTGTTGCTATCATGAGTTTCTGAGGGGCACCCCACTGTGCTCTTCCCTTCAGGGGGACTAGTCTCTCCTGAAGAAGTATTTGTTGTGTTGTCGCCAGTATTTGTTGACACAGAGTTACCTTTATCCTCAACATCTTTTGGCTCTACAGTAAAATGCACAACAAAACTTTAAAGATATTCTTTAAAATTCCTTTGGTAGGATTGGCCACACCTAAAGAAAATCAACCGCTGAAAAATGGAATATCAATGATCCACACAATTCATCATTGACCATTTTCTGACAATTCTGTTGCACATTACTTTAACAATAGAGTACTCACATAAAGTCAAAACATTCAAGAAGTTAACACAAGAAATATGACAAAAATGTGCAAACCATTAATTCTTTTAACATCATGTATGTATGTAATCTGTTAGAAAAATATTTTATTTACTGTATTATATCTCACAAAAAGGAAATGTTGGCCTGAAAAGCTGAAGGAATTTTGAGCAGATGTATTATTATACTTCTATATTACTGATTACTAATTATTATATATGAAATACTTAAAATGTCTAAATTCCATCAATATAAATTTAAGAGGTTATACATGCTATTTAAAAAAACAGTACATTCTTCATAAATTTTTCAGGTTAAAAAACCTATGCTTTACATATAACACTTTTGACAGAAAGTTTTTTTAAAACCAAGTAGTTTATTTACCCTCTGGTTTTCTTTTCTCAGAATCACCACCAGATGTTTTTTCTTCTTTGTTTTGTTCCTGGGGTTGATCTGACAGCTCTTCTTTGCTTTTCTCAGAATCTTTTTGGCTATTATTTTCAGATTCATTTTTGTCCTTGTCCACTTCTTCTGGAATGGGACTCTTAGCATCCTCAATTTCACCTCCTTTTTTGGATTTGGTAGCTTCCAAAATTTCATCTATGTAGTAAAGAGTTTAAAATTTTAAACTAGATACACTAAGCATACACACAAAACACTGAAGGCTTTGTTGTTATTTTTAAGAAAATGTTAAGAAATCAACAGTAGAAAAGCAATTGCTAAAAGTTGAAAATCATTAATACAATTCTACTTACATAATAATAGCTAGTTTGTGGAAATTCACATATAGAAGGGGTAAAATAAACACAAAATTTATTAGTGTTAGGAAATGTCAGTAGTTTTCAGGAAACAAAAATTATTAAGTATCCATATATATAGAGAGAGAGTCCCAGAAAATCTTAGTGCAGTTTTAAGTTTTAAAATTTTTAATGCCAAAAACTGCACTAAGATTTTTGGGACACCCTGTATGAATGTTTTTAGATACATATACAAATAGAGTCAGTTTTTAAATATACAACTTAACAGTCACCTCCTTTCTGCCAAGATAAAGCATTAACTATGTGTCCTATTTTCGTTGGGAATAAAATTGCCTGAGTAGAAATTGTGTCCTGAGATTGTAGCAAAATTGTTGCTCAAATTGTCTTCTGACAAGGAACAAAGGCTTTGGAACAGGAGAATAAACCTTCGTTCCAATTCTTCTGTGATCTTATATAATCTATAATCCCTATAAACCTTGATTTTTTTAATCTGTAAAATCAGAAGGTTAGATTACATAATCTCTAAGGCTCCTGAAGAACTAGTGTTCTTTAATTCAATTATTTTTCTGTCACATTTCAAGTATCACTGGTACTATGACAGTGAATTCAGGAGGTGGCTAGAAAGGATCAGAGTTAAGAGCTGGAAGAGCCTTTAAAGTCATCAAGGTCAGCCCCTTCATTTTTCTGATAAACAAATCGAGGACCAGAGAGGTTAAGTGACTTGCTGAAGGCCATATGGCTAGAATGTACTAAAGTAGAATTTGTCTTCTTCACTCCAAGTCCAGCACTTCATACACAAAGTCAAGGAGAAATGTGATTAGTAAGAAAATATTTAATTATGACTGAAAAATCAAAATGAAACAGAATAGAACATCATCTAATGACATTAGATTGTAAGCTCCCTGAGGGCAGGTACATTAATTGTATTTTCAGTATTTAGCACAGTGCCTAGCACAGAGAAGTGCTTAACAATAAATGTTTATTGGACTGAATTAGACTTGCTGGAGATATAGGTCTTTATACATATACGGACATTCATATTTCAGCTTTTAAAATACAATTACAGGTAGCAATGTCTCACTAAAAACTGTTAATGTCCTTTCTGCTTCAGCTTTCAGAGAAAGTGAAATAAATTATAAATTATATTCATCTATGTTTTTAAGACTATCCTGGATGCCTCAGAAGCAATGAATATTAATTTTAATAAAACAGGCTAGACTGAAATTTCTATAGAAATCTGCTGAGGCAGCTAATCTATTTGCTGATTGATCTAGTCACAGTATGTTTTTACTTCAGCTTTTCCTGCATAAATACACAGTTTAAGCTATGATAACTAAACTTTATTGTACATGTCTATTACCATTTATGAATAACTGTAATCTAGAAAAATGTCTACTCAATTCATTCTTTTTTCAGGGAGTGGGGTGGAATAGGTGGGGAGGGAGGGGGTGGTTTAAGTGATGTGCCCATGTTCACACAGCTATTAGTCTCTGAAGATGGATTTAAACTGGGGTTGTCCTGACTCCAGGCCTGGTGCTCCATAAACTATACCACCTGCTGCCCTCCAATCTTTTGTTCATAAGCCTCTGTCTCCCTCAAACTGCAATTTTATTCTTTTTTCTGATTCTCTCCTTCTACCATATCACTATTCCTTCCACAACTTCTAATACTACTTTACCATAATCAAACAAAAGAGTTTACAGTCTATGAGTAATCACAACAGATTCAAGCATTATTTATACATTGATAATAGATATGAAATTTTAAAAGTACCAAATCTCTGCTGACAAGTTCAATGGAGACCTGCCTTAATGAAAATGCTCAGTAGTGCTAAAAGTAATTCTAACTAAAAATAGCTCAATCAGGACAGGGTCTCAAGATATCCTGCTAGTTCTTTACTCTTCCCTATAAGTTTTAGCAAGTATGAAAATTGGTAAAAGTACAATTTTTACAAAGAACAAGATTGCATGGTTTCTCATTTTAGGTTTTTTCTCTTTGATCCATCAATCAATTTTATCTAATGCTTTTTTACCTTCATTTATATCAATGATTCTGAAACTCAGAATACAGGGAAAACAATTAACACCTAAATACTGACTTTCTTGGCAAAGTCTAAGTCTCATAATATTGATATTCTTTCCTTTCTCTTGCTTCCTCCTAACTTCTGACCTCGTATTTATAATTAGGTTAGGTTACTGGGATATCGAAGATGGGGCACAGCCAAAAGCCAAATGAAGATTTAAGGAAACTTTGTGAACAGACACAAAGAAAAACAGACACATGGTTTCAAACTCAAGAAACTCCAAAGAACACTAAGAGACTCAAACTTAGGAGACTGCAGCTCTAGTCCCAGGCCAGCCCAGTTGTCTGTCACTATAACCAGGCTGGACATCTTTCTGAGCTCAAGGCCATTAGAAATCATCTTGATTTTTAAATCATAATTAGATATTTTCTTACAATCCCTTTTCTGTTTAGCTTTGAGTACGAAGTGCTGGATTTGGGCCTGGGTTCAAATTCTACTTCAGTACATACCAGTCATATGGCCTTCAGCAAGGCACCTAACCTCTCTGGTCCTCAGCCTGTTTATCACAAAAATGAAGGATCTGTCCTTTATTATTCCATCCTCCATCTACCTGCTGCTTCTCTCTTTTTTTTTTTTTTTTTTGGCTTGTTCCTTTATCTTCCTTAACCTTAACACCAGTGAGATCCAGTCACAGTATTTCTCACTTTGGCTTTTCCTACAACCTACAGAAATAAAAAGTTCAATGCTACAATGATCAAATTTAATCGTATTATCTATCACCATTTCCCAATCACTGTAATTTAGAAAAATGTCTACCTTATTTATTCTTTTTGTCTCCCCCAAATTGTAAATGCTTTTTTCACCTTTTCTTCTTATAATAATCATTGTTCTTTTCCTTCCTTTTACATCTACTTTATCATATTCAAACAAAAACTCCAAAATCTATCGACTTTGAAATATGCTAGACATGGGACATAGCGCAAAGGAGTTAAAAAGAATTCTTGGGAGAGTTGTGGGAATAAAACACAAATTTCAAGTATATGTGAATTGAGGCAATTAATGAGGACAAAAATAAATTCCAAAATAAAAGAAAATAGAGCATTACAAAACCCAAATGTCAAAAGCAGGGCTAAAACTTCTTTATCTGGATGCATATTTATATATTCCGGTTAGATATTTCCTAATGACCACAATATTTTCTGGATTAAGAGTCATCAAATTAAAAACATGAGGTGATCTAAAATCCTTGGCTTCTCCCAAAGCTCAGCTATAGCCCACCTCCCCCTCGAAGACTTTGTTGAGCTCCCCACTGGAAACACCTCCCTCTACTTCTCTCCTAAAAATTCTTTTTACTTGGCATTTACTTTGTATATGTTATATATTTACTTGCATATGTATGTGCCATTTTCGCCAATGGATTATTATTAGTTCCTTGAGAGCAGGGTTCTCTAGGGTCTAATACAGTGCTAACATACAGCAAGCACTTAATAAATGCTTACTGCTTGATTTAAAAAAACACAAGATGAAGTATTTTCTGAAATTATTCTGTAGCATCTGAATTACTAAAAATTTCAAGAAACTTAGTAGTTTTTAAGGGAGCATATGAATCTGAGAATTTCACTTCTTTATGAATTCCTAAGTGAAAGGAATATTATTTGCTGATATAATTTGCTATTAACTAGAACCTAGATGAACAAGGTGTTAATAGCCAGTAGCAAAGGTACTACTGCCTAGGTATATCTTAGAAATCTCATTTTTTATTGGGGGTACACCAAAAGAAAGGGTGGGAGTAAGGAAATAATTACTGTGAGGTAGACTTGCATGGTAGTTAAATGCTAAAGAATGAAGATTGTTGTAAAAATTTGCTGCTTTAGTTAAGGCTTTTAAGAAAGGGTGCAAAATATAGTAATGAAAGAGCCTGCCCTAAAGACAAGACTAGGCTTTACACTCTGCCAGACTCACTGTAGAAACACCAGTGGTGCAATCATGAGCCAGTCACTTAACAAGAAAGTACCCCACGCAGCTCTCTCAACACTATAAACTGCAAACAAGTTGCTGATTTTTATTAGTGAAAGAAGTCAGATCTTTATGTAGTTACAGGTCCAGATGAAAAAAATCTAATCATCTGAATAACAATTTCACGTCCCCATTTTCCTATTTTGTTCACTCAATAGTTTCTAAAAAGTCCTTCAGTTTTTCCTGAGTTGAAGGGATAGTTGCCCGTATCAAGCTTACTTACCACAACTGCCATCTATAGATAAAAGAGGGTTGTAACTTCAAGCTACCCAGGAGGATAAAAAAAATTAATAGTTTATATTTTGGCTTCAACTTGGGTTCTAGGAACACAATTTGGTGGAATCTACAACCAATTTTTTTTAAAAATTGTTTTTTTAAAACAAATTTTTAAAAAATTGTTTTTAAAAAAATGGCTGTTTTGGTTAACCTATTCTACTCTCAAAACTGATTAATCAAGAAGATACAATTCTACTTTTTCTGATTTTTAACTACTTGATTCCATTAAACTTGTTCTGGGAAAACAAACCCATGAGATCTGAACTCAGTGAAAATCAAGACTAGAGAAATATTCCTTGACAGTAAACAAAATATTTTTTAAGTTGCCAAAGCAAAATTTTCAAATACTATGCTTTGGATTTAAAAATTGGTTATACCAATTACAAGTAATTTGTAAAGGGAGATCATCATTAGAATCAGGTCTTAAAACACATAGTATCAAATTGATGATAAAATATTCTATCCAAAGAGCACCAGGCCTGGTGACAGGAGGATCTGAGTTCAATCCTCGCCTCAGATAGTTACTAGTTGTGTGACCCTGGGCAAGTCACTTAACCCTGACTGCCTCAAAAGAAAAGTACCCAAATAAGAACAGACTCAATATTTGTGGGGGAAAAAAAATGAAGTATACTTATTTGCAACTCAACAAAAATAACACTCTTTGGTGTTGTGTCCAAATAGTCACAATTATCCAAATTTAGTTGCAAATATGTTCTCCAATGCTAAACTCATTTCTACTTGCTCCTGAAATAGAGAAAGCATTAGTCACAATGGGGAGGTCCAGAAAAAGAGAGGTAAACATTTTTGCTTCTTTGATGCCTAAATTCTAAAGACAATGATAAAATTTTCATCCTAAAAGCAAGGATTATTATCCTCGTCCCACAAAAATAAATTCAGAGGCTACATTACTTGGCTAAAAACAAAGAAGTTCTAATTCTCAGAATGATATCACAGAGATGACAGAAATTACATCTTTACTACAAATTTTCTGTTGACTCTACAACTAAACCAACGTGGAAGACTATGTAATACAGTGTGAAGAGCAATGACTCTGGAGTTGGAGGAGCTGGGTTCAAAAACCACTTCAGACATGTAGTACCTGTGGGGCTCTGAGGAAGTCACTGAACATGTGGACCCTAGAGCTTCATCTACTGAATCGAATCAAAGAACTGGACAAGTTGACCTCTGAGGTTTCCTTCCAACTTCTAGGTCATCTATGACCTACGATAACAGCATTTATAAAAGGAACATTCTAAACGTTTCAAAACAAAGTCAGTTTACAATCGACAATGTTCTAATGAAAATAGTGTACTACTAAGTCTATTTTTCATTAAGCAGAGAAATATTATCTGGTTATTTTGACAAATGCTCATATTAAGGGACAAGATGGAGTGGATACAGTGCAATAATCAAGAATCTAAGCTTTACCAGCCATCAGAGACAATGATTGATGGGGATGGCCATGAGAAAGTCATACTCTCCTGAAACTGAGGCTTTCCATCTATCCAAAGGAATAACTCCTTGCACTACATACTTCAATGGGTCATAAGGAATGCATGTTTATACATATAAATTATTAGTACTATTAAAATTATTAAACATCTTTTTGTTCTTTTTCATCAAAACATGAAACATTATACATGTGATAACCACAATGAACATTATTTTAAAGTATCACAAGCTACACAAAATTCTTTCAAGTTAAAAAGTATTTTTCATACATCAAACAGTCTTGAAAGGCAGACAGTAAGAATCTGAAAATAGGCTTTCACTTTCCCTAGATCTCCCTTATAGAAAAGCTACAGAAGTTCCACTCTAATAGAATGACAATAAAGGTGACAAAGTCAAAGGTAGTAAAAATAATAATAGATCTTTATTGAATAAAAAAAATTTAAAATTCAGAGTAAATCTTTAATATAATTCTGTGAAATGATTTTTTAGAGCATGTCCTTTTTTTTGTTTCCATTCAAAGAGATTTAATTTTACAGATGCAGTATAAATTCTAAGGGAGCCTATACTTGGAACAATATTTGTAAAAAAGCATGGTAGTAAACTATATTTTATAGATCAAGGCTGTGAAAGGATGAATTGTTACAGATCACATAGTTATTGAGTGGCAAAGTTGGATCTTTAATGTAGATCTTCTGACTCCAAGTCAAGTAACTCCAAAGGAAACATTGAGAGCAACTATTTAATTCTGGTGACAGTATTAAATGAAATTATTGATTTAAAAAATGTAATTATTCAGGAATAATGGCAGGAATATTTCAGAGATAAACTTTAGTTACTTAAATGCATTTATTGAAATTCCACAAGCACTCCTCCAAAAAAATAAAGAGGCATAAAATAACTGAGGATGATGTATTATAGTTCACAGTCTACTAAATATGTAACTAAATATCCTAAGAAATAAAAGATTAAACTTTGGGTTTTTATCCAAACTATCCTCTACAACTAAACTGTAGATGTTTAATTGTAAATATACTATTCAACTTTACAGCAAATTCTACTTTTCCCCATTCCAATAATGTCAGATGCTGAGCATACACATGATGTACAACTGAACAGGTTAAAAAAAATCTCAAATGTACATATAACCTTTACATAAACTTTAAAACAATAATTACAATAAGAAACCATTTATAGAGCATAATTAACTACCAAGGCATAATACAAGATATAATTTTATGTAGTATATTTAATCTATATTGTTAACAATGGAGAAATACAAAGTTATATGATGAAACAAAGGAAAATATATGATGTTTCTTATACACTGTGAAGTTTTATAACGAAATTATAATCAGTAGGTTTCAAGTGTAACAGACAAATTCTCTTACCATTTGCAGCAGCCAGGAACGATTTGTTACTTCCACGTGCTTTGTTAGTCAAGTCTTCAGTTATATCCATATGTCGATGAATTTCTTCACGCATTTCTTCTAGAGTTTTACAAAGCTCAGCTTCCCAGTAATCTTTATCTAGGCAATCAATTAATTCTGCCAACTGGACCTTTGTGCTATAGTACCAAAGTTTCTTATCCTTTTCATTTTCTGAATCTTCCTCTCTGTAGGAAAAAAATGTAAAATACTCTCAAGATATATATTAACAACATACTTATGTGGTAAAATAGTAAACTTCACCTGTCTGTGGAAAAAGCAGAAAGGAAGCAAAAACAACAAAAAAAATGGTGGGGGAAGGCCCCTGAGGGTCATGAATAGATGATATAAATTGCATGAACTTTATTTAAAGTTGATCCAGTGCCTCACTCAGAACCTAATTCTTACTTTATATACAAATATAACAAGCTTAACAAATGCTTTTCAAACCTATAGGAAATGAGGTCAAAAGTAAACAAAAGAGGGAAAGACAGAAGAAAGCAAACTGACCAAAGAATGTCAGGCTTTGACAGCCTGACAAAATCCTAAATAGAAGACAATTATGCTTAAAAAAAAAAAACTCCTAGCAATCTGCTATGTACAACTATAAACTCCATACACCTCAATAGCCTTTAATGTTTCTAATAACCCTAAGCCATCAAAAATAGTTAAATGATGATTTCCATCAAAATGGTTAAACATTTTAAAGCTTTGGTACCTTAAAAACCAGTGGAGAAAGAGATAAGTTCCAGTTACTTGAAAAAAGAAATATAAGTGAAACTCTTCATTCACCAATGAGTCTGTACAAATATATAAACACACAGAGGGATGGCTCTCACCTTGAGATAGTAGTATCCATCCCTATAAGCACATACAGACTTTCTTTAATAAAGTAAATTACAGACGTGCCAGATTCACAGAAGCATTTGCAAAATATTTTCTTCTTTTCTGTGATAGGAATGTAGTGAATAAAAGATCATTTAGAAAGAGTCCTGTAGATTTATATCACTCAACATTTTTTTTTGGAAAGGAAAAATGAATTAAGTCAAACATTCAATAAGTGATATTAAAACTCCAAAAATGTTAAGATTCACTAGCCTAATATATTAAATCAGCCACATTCATTTTTGGCTAGATCAACATCTTCCAAAATTGTCTCCTGCTCTCCACAATAATTCAATTTTTTTCTGTTAATTTTTTTTAACTCTAATTGAAAAGATCAAATTTGGTCTCAAGAAAGAGCTGAGCAAATGTGCTTCCCTCACTTCACTGCAGAGGTGGGGACCAATGATGTAGAATCCTGCATCTGCTGCTGGACCAGGGTAATATATAGCAGTCAATTTTGCCAAGCTATTTTTCCTCCTTTTAAGATCTTTGTTATAAGACAAGGTTTGGTGAGTAGGAGATAGGAGAGAGATATCTGGAAATGAACACAATAAAAAATAAGAGCCATCAATAACTAAAAGAAATTATTACACTAACCTTTTGCTGTTGTTTCTTTCCTTCTTCAACATTCTACATTCCATTTCCTGACAGATATTCCCAACAACCTCTTTATGACTAGGTGAGACTGACAATGGGATACATGTGGCAACTAGTCATACTTGTATTACCATTAGTATTGTTATACAAGAATTATTTTATTTCTGTCATAACTATTAGCTCCTGACTAGCCCTTTTAATCACTTAGGTATACTACAAGTTTTTAAAAAGCAGTATCTGTCAATTTACCAAGGTTGTCTTTATCAATTATAACATTATTTATTATGTTTTGCCAAAGGTTCCAGAAACTCGTTTTTGAAAATAGATAGGGATGCCATGGATCAAGCAATAGATTCTACATGTAAAGCCCTGCTCACAAAACCAAAAGTATCCAAGAAATAAATACAGAGTCAGTGTAGCATAGTGGGAAAAGTCCTGCATTTGAAAAGAGAGAGCCAGAGTCTGAAATGCAAGCATGCCACTTACTACCTGCCCAGTGTGACCCGGGGCAAGGCCCCTTAACCTTTCTGAGCCTCAGCTCACTCATCTGCGACTGAGATTGTTGGAACTAGATCATCTCTAAGATCCTTTCCAGCTCTAAATCAATGACACTATGAGTCTAGAGAACAGTAGGGTTAAGAGGTCAACAATATACAATAAATGATTATTTGCTGAAAACTTAATATATTTATAACACTGTATTAAAAAAACCCCAATAATATAGAACTTGAGACAAGGTATAGCCTAATTTTTCAAAATGTTCAAAAATATAACCTTGCTAAATACTATATGGATAATGTCATTGAATTAAGGTTCAGAATTAAGGCCTAGGGCTCTAGTGCCTGCAAGGTCATTTACCAGCTATATGATTTTGGATAAGTAACTTAATCTAAGACGTAGTTTCCTTATTTATAAAACTGAGATGTCACCTACCAACCTCATAAGTTTCTGACAATCAAATGAGAAATGTGAAAAAACTTTGAAAACTTAAAATTGCCATGAAAATATAAAATTATTAAGCCCCTAGCACAGTACTCTGAACACCATAATAATGCTTATTATTTGAACTTAACTGAATGACACACTTATTTCTCAAAATTCAATACTTTTTCATCATTAAAAAAGGAGGAAAGATTACATATATTTCAGAGTCAAGCCAAAAAACTTTAAAAATGGAGAAAAAATTCTCACAGAGAATGACAAAGATCATGGTTTTACTTTATGAAAGATAATTTTCAAAAAACTTTTCCTCAGTCTAGACATTCAGGATAATCCTATCATCAAAATTTTAAAGTTCCAAATGTAGATACAATGTCTCAAAAATATCTTTGCAGGTAGAGAAGAGAAAAATATCTAACAGTGAGTACCAAGGATGCTTTTAACTTTAAGAATTCTTTAAGCTGTGAATTCATCCTGCAAGATCATAAGAGGGGAAAAAAAGCACTGAATAAAAGCATTAAATAAACACTTACTTGATGCTTTCTAGAGGAAAAGAAGTAGGAATAATCTCCGCCCTTAAAATTACTTACTGTATATCATGGTCAAGGTAAAGAGATGACATTTAAGTTAGGAGCACAAATGCCCTGAAAAATGATAACACCAGCAACAGAAACAGGGAAGTAGGGGAGGAAAGCAGGTTAAGCTCTGAACTAGACAAGATGACTTTAAGAAGAAAGCAGGACATCCAGGTGGAGATATCTAGTAGGTAATTGGAAATACAAATTCAATCCTTCAAGAGAAAGGTCAGATGTACAGATAATAGACTTGGGAAAAATATATAGCATCAAGATCAGATGAGTCGGAAAAACCTAAGATAACACATTGTCCAGCCCTCTCATTTTAGTGACAAGCAAAACATGGACCATGGTTGCCAAGTTTCTTTAAAGGAAGGAAGACCATCCTACAACTCAAAGTCTTAACAAGTGTTAAAGGGGCAAAAAAAGGTATCAATAATGGAGACAGAAAGAACAAAAGGAGACAGAAAGACACAAGGAACAAAAGAACAAAGAAAAAAGGATGATAACAAGGAAAATGCAAGCTACTGAAAAGGCCAGTAAGTACCGAAAGACTATTTATTGTTAGGTACAGTGGAGAAATTAAGGAAGATAACGATTACAAATAGGCTACTCTATTTGAAAATCAAGAGATTAATGGTGAAGTCAGAATTCCAATGGCTGAGCAAATGACTATACCTTCCCTAAGTTTTATAGTGGAGAAAAGAAAAAGGCACGGAATGTAAGAGTGACTGGAATGTTTTAGGGTTTTTTAAGGATTTTTTTTTAAAAGAAGACCTGAGTTATTAATAACTTAATAAAACTTAATAACTTAATAAAATTAATTAAAAATAAATTAATAACTTAATAAAAAGGAGAATGGACTGGGAATTAGAAGACGTGGCTCTGATGCTTATTAGTTGTATGACCTTGAATAAATCCACCTCTACCAGTCTTGGTTTCCTAATCTGTAAAGAAGGGATAATCACTAAGGTCCGTTTTAGTTTTAACAGTTCCATTTTATTTTCCATATTATAGATGATTACCATCAAAGGGAAATGGAAGATGAAACAAAGACAAGAGACAACTGATAGGAGTTACCAAGAAAGGGAAAGGGAAGGCATCAGAGGCACAAGTACTAAAAGACAAGAAAGACAGAAGCAAAAATATTAATAAAGGCAACCTGAAACAAAACAACTTACCTCATATGCCTTTAACCAAATATTTCTAACCAAAAGGTTAAGTTTTTGTAACTGCATTGTAAACTCTCCAAGGATTAGGACATCTACTTTTTTGTGCATCCAACTACCTACACATTTACTATTACTTTTTAAAAAAGGGAGAACAGCAAGAAATAAAATTGTTGACATCTACTGTACCAGGTAAACAGAATTATTTTTCAGTTGTTCTTTATATATATTTTGTATATTCTACTCAAATTATCAAATTATCATCCCTTCTGATGACAGGGATGACAGAATTTTATTTTAAGCCTACCAAAATTCTACATAAAAACATGGGCTTAATCAATGTATGTTTTAACAAAGTTGAGAAACAGTATAAAGAATAAATTAGAGAATGTAAGGAGCAGTAAGGAAGCTTAAAGATCCACTCTTTAATTCTGCAGATGAAAGACCAAAAGTAGAGTTTAAGCAACTTGCCGAAGGCCACAAAATTTAGGTTAATGGTAGATTTCTTACTAGATAGGTTCCCCTATCTCCCAGGTCAATGTCCTTCCTATTGTATCATGTAACAACAATGGATACTGGCTTTGAATTATCAGCACTTAATCTCAAATTTTCAATTCTTCATGCACCACTATGTTCCATGCCTTGTAATCATCCATGGCTTGTGTAATACCACCATTATTAAAAGGTTCTCGGACCCTACTGATATGAATATTTTCTTCAATAATAAAGACCACAATCCATCTCTGCCTGCCCATTCTGTACAACTATGGCCTCTCTCCTCTCATAAGTTTTCTCCTAATATCAAAACGATACCAGCAATTAATATACCTACCCCTCATTCGTATCATAACTGTCCATTTTTTTCTTTTTTTTTGCAAATACATTTCTCTGATGACATTTTTTATTCTGTTTTTCTTTTAAGTTCATTTCTTATGTAGTCTACTCAAATCCACTAAGTGCCTCCTCAATATTTAACTACATTTGCCTTGTAGCAAAAAGTAAGAAACTGGTGCCAAAATGACAGGCCTTTATTCCTGGGAGAAATCTGGAGTTACCAAGGGAGTTCTGCAATTTCCTTAAGTCAATCCAAGCTGCCCTCCTCCTCCTTCTTAGTTTTGGGCTCAATTCACCTAATGGTGCTAGTCCTAGATATATATATATATACACACATACTGATTGACAAGCTCTGTAAGTTATACATCTAAATGCATATCACAACTTGGGCAATAAACTTTTATCCACTCAATTTTTCCTGTGTGGATAGAGAAGTCAAATCCCTTTGAGTGGTTATGGATCACTTCCAGGAGGCAGCATCTAGATTTGACCAAGTAGAAATCAAGGAAATCCATGCTGGAGGCAAAACAAATGTGCAGGCACTGAGAGATTGATTCACAAAGAGAATCTGAAAGGGGATGGGGAAAAGATGACAAAGTTATGGAAAAAAAAATCTCATTTTATTAATATATAAAATAAAGTAGTCCAAGAATATGCCAATAACTAGCAAAATATATACTTACTTTCTCATCTACAGAAAATTATTATGAAAATAAGCTACAACAGACATAAAGGGTACCTTCAAGGAAGATCTTAATGGAAAAACGCAGGTTTTCACAAGAGATAGCTCACAGGGATTACATCACTACTAACACACAATTCCCTGAAAGATCATTAGAGGATACATGATTCAACTGCTTTTTAATTATTTAAAACAAAACAAAAAATACTAAAACATTTGATTTGGTTGAACAAAACACTAAATTTTAAGATTCTCTTCCAACAGGATGGCTCTTATTCATGCATCAAAGTTATTTAAGATTGTTTAAAAGATCAAACAACAAAGATAATCTTCAACAGGTTTCTAACCCTAAAAATCAGGTGGTGCAAAAGGAGTTTGAAAAAATAATGGAGAAATTCAAGTTGAAGAGAGATTTTTCAGGGTAGCTAGGTGATGCAGTAGATAGAACACATATCCTGGAGTCAGGAGAATATAAGTTCAAATCCAGTCTAACACTAGCTGTGTGACCCACTTAATCACAAGTGTCTCCAAAAAAAAGGAAGGTGGCAGATTTTCTACTAATGGTGGACTCCTCCAACAAATCAACAAGGGCCAAGTATGTGCCAAGCATGATTCAGAAACAAAATGAAATGTTTGTTTGCAGAGGACACTGTGCTATTTTCAATCAAGCTCCAGGACACTAAAACTAAGAATTGTTAATTCAGTCAGATTTTGTTTTCACTTTATTTTAGACAGACTAGATCCATGCCTGTATCACAAATTCTTATCTTTTACATTAGAATTTGTGGAGCTCTTAGAATGCGATAATTTGTCTTTACACAGATACAAAATAAGAAAATCATCCAATTTTGCTTCCATACAGTAATGGCAAATGTTATAAACAATTCACATAATTTTAAAAAACATTTACCAAAAAGCTACAGCTACGACAAAAGGGTATTTATGGTGCAATTTTGAGTTTTAATTTTATAAAATATATAAAATCCTTCAAATTTACTATGGCCATCAATATGGACCATTAATTATTACAGAATTAAAACTGTGCTATTTGATGCTACATAGAAATCAGACTATTCAACATAGTACCTACATGAATATAAAGAGCAACTTAACTAAAAATTATGAAGTTTTATACTGTGCTATTGGAAAAACAATTTTAAAAAGTCAATATTTACATTTTAGGAACAAATTTCTCTTTCTAAAAACAGGAGTCAAAGTTTTTATGAAAATGGATTTAAATTTAAAATATTACCTAGCATATACATGAATTCTTTACTAGTTTCTCTTCTACAATCCAACAGCCTATGCCAGGTTTTTTATTTCATAAATGGTTATCATAAATTAATTTATACTGTTTAACTTCCCTAAGTGTCTACATGAATTATATAATCCTGAAAGGTCTGAATTTACCTATGCAGTTGAAATGTTTCAATAGTTCTTGGAGCAACCAATCTTCTATATAAACAATAAATCACATTAAGAATGGAAGGTGAAAAATACTAGGATGGATCCCTTACCAGTTAACTGGGACTCCATGTGTTCTCCATTTTAATTGTCCTTCCCAGACTCTTCCATTCCCCTTAATGATTTCAAGCAAACTATAGCGGTCATTATGTTGGATTACTATTGTTTTAGACATTAATTCTCCCTCTGTCCTATGCCCCTTTAAGTGCCTTTGAGCACAATGTCTACAGCAACTCCAAGACGAGTAGAATCATAGGATTTTAAAACTAAAAGAAACTTTAGATACCTTTTGGCCTAACGTCTCATTTTATAAATGAAGGGCAACCCAAGGCAATAAAACTGTGGAAAGTAACAAAGAGGAGATGCTTAGTAAATAAAGGACTTTATTTACCCTTAATTACCTTTTAGGGTAATAGAGAAGAAAGAACATTGAAAGGGGTGATTTGGGACAAGACTTGAGCTACTTCAAAAATTTTCTTTGGGTCAGCCTTGTTTACTTTCAGCTTTCTGTAGAGATGATGAGTATGCATGGAGAAAAAACATTCAAAACTTAACAATTTGCCTTTTTACTAATTGCATCTCTCTCCCTCTTTCCCTCTCTCTCACTCACACATACCCATACACACAAACTAGGAAGATAAAAAGGACTAACCATACTTTTATTGCCATTTGTAATGATACGGTTATACACCTTTATTTCTATCTTTTCCTACACTTCTATTTTTGACGAATATTGGTTTCTGCTACTGCTTTAGCTAAATAAATGTGGAAACTGGGCTAGGAACACCTTTTTGTGACTAAATTTTTTCACCCTCCAAAAGAAAAAGCCAGAATATACAAAACTGTTAGCTATAAAACAACCATTAAAAATCTCCATAGCCCTTGTAAATCTGAAAATATTTAACTTTCCAATAATACTAATGATAATTATTTATTATACCACAATTTTGAGTCAAAAATGAAAATGCAACTTTACCCCAATGCCTCTTATACAAAAACAAAACCATGTTGTTATTCAGACTATACCTACAACAGAATATACTTACATAATGAGTCTTCTGTTTAGAAACCAGTATTTCCTCCGACTTCTGTCATATCCAATAGGTTCGTGTCGAATATATGGTTTATTTTTTTGGATTTCAGCAACACAGTCAGTTACACCAGGTACCTTGTGTGCCACGCAAACTTCACACTGCCATTCATCCTCTGGTACCTCCTCAAGAGGTGGTTTCACACACTCTAAATGGTATACTGCTGAGCAAGTTTCACAGCAAAGCAAATCCCCAAGTTTGTGACAAACCCTACAGTGGTCATCATATTGTATCACCCCTTCAGACATCAATTCTTCACGAGCAATGTTCGTTGTAAGAAACTGATCCACTAAAAACTGCAGAACTTTGATTTTATTTTGTACTGGTCCGTAAGGATAGTCCTCTGCCTCTTGATAAGGAAGAACATGATGGTACTCCTTGTCACTCTCACAATAGACCCGCAGAACCTCTGGCCATGTCATTCCATCTATGAAATATAGTGTGGAATTAACACTATCTTTCAGATCAGCAGGTCCAAAGGTAGTATTTGAAGTATCTTCTTCACGTAAAACTGCTTTCAAAAGCACGACATGCATCTCTGCCATAAGTGTGCACTGCTCTTGACTTACGAGAGCAGCACAGAAGTCCTCAAAACGAAAAGGAGATAAGCGTAAAACAGTGCCAAAGTTCCGCAGGACTTCATAGATAGCTATAACATTCATTATATGCTCATTGGGCACCATTAAGTCCTCTGAGGATTTAGGAAATTCAAGAGGTGGGATATCTTTTTCTTCCAATATTGGAGAGCGAGGGCGATGTACTCTCTGTCTTCTTCTACCTGTAAAAAAAAAAAAATGGTATAGTTACAAATCAATGTATTATATATTTCCTACTAGGGATCTTTCATCTTCCTAAGTCATAACATTTGGAAAACAAATCAGCTTTCTATTCTCAAGTAACTTCAACATTATAAATAAGAAGGAATTTATTATTACCCTAACTTTTAAAAAGCAATTATTAGAAATTCAAATTCAAAATTTACAGATTCCAAAATGGAAATAAAAAATTTTAACAGAAAAATGCTTCTAAGCAGGCAGGTCTTTTGCAATCCACCCTTACTTCCCCCTACGTCTAGTGCCTTCCCTCTCATATTACTTCCCATTTACACTGTATATATGCTGCAGGTACATAGTTGTTTGCATTTTATCTGCCCCATTAAATTATGGGACAGTCTTTGGCTTTCTTTTATATCCCTAGGTCTGCATATGGTGCCTGGCATACAGCAGGTGCTTAATAAATAATTAATGACTAAGTGAATATGAAAAAACAAAGCTTACAAAATTAAGGTCAAAATTATTTTTAAACGAAAAAATATAATTTCCTGCCCCCCAAAAATGGTTCAAGAGACAGTCTTCTGTGAAAGGATTGATATTCAATAAGTGAGACTATTCCTCTATTAATCACAAAGTATGTATGGGGAAAGTCTTCATTTGATAAAAATTGCTGGAAAAATTAGAAAGCCATCTGGTAGAAATTGGGCTCACACCAACACCATGCACCATTTTCTATAATACATTCTAAATGAAAATGGGACCTTAATATTAAAAGATCTTACCACAAAAAAAAAATCAAAAGTGAAACAGATCATATACCTCTCAGTTCTATGGGTAAAAGAAGTATTATTAACCAAACAAAAGACAGAGGCAACTACAAAAGATAAAATAGATAACTTGGTTTATATGAAACCAAAAAGGTTCTGTACAGGTAAAATTAATGCACCTCAGATAAGGAGGAAAACGGTTGAATGAGAAAAAAAATCTTTTTAAAATGTTTCTCTGATAAGGGTTTGGTATCATTTTGGGGGGGGGAGGGTGGTGGTATACACACATGTACCCTTGTATACCTATGGATGACTAATAGCCATTCTCTAGTAGATAGGGTATCAACAAACAGCTCTCATAAAAAAAAAATTTCAAAGTATTTATAACTACATGAAAGAATGCTCCAAGTCACTTATTAATAGGAGAAATACCAATCAAAACAGTTCTGAGGGTTTACTGCATACCCGCAAAGTGGCAAAAATGACCAAAAAATGGCAATAGTCAATGTGAAGGGGTTGTGGGATGACAGGCACATTGTTGGTATAGCTATGAAATGCTCCAACCATTTTGGAAAGCAATTTTTAATTATGCAAATTAAAGTCCATACCCTTTGAACCAGGAATTCTACTATGGGCTTTTATTTTAACGATGCCATTAAAAAGAAGAAAGTCCCCATATATACCAAAATATTTTTAGCAGCATTTTTTAATGACAGCAAAGAGTTGGAAACAAACAGGTATCTGGAAACAAAGACTGGAAAATTGCTAAACAAACTGTGGTACATGAATGAAATGAAATATTACCTCGTTGTAAGAAATTAAGAATACGCTAATACAACAGAGAAGCATGGAAAGACCTACACAAACTGATGCAAAATGAAGTAAACAGAATCACCTCCTGCCAAAATCAATACACACAATAACTACAGCAATGTAAATGGAAAGAACAACCATACATCAAAAGAATAAAAAATATATATATAATAAAATTTTAAAGATCAAGCAGGACCTAATGAAGAAAGATGAGAAGACATTCCCAGCCTATTCCTCTTTGTGGGGGTGGGAAGATAGACAAGTATTGTACATGTTTTCAAAATTTTTCAATGTATTGATCAGTCATGCTGTTTTTTTCTCTTCTTTTTCTTTCTTTTTTTTTAAATATACTACTTGTAATATTGTTATATGGGTGATTCTCTGGAAGGGCTAAAGGGAAGGATATGAGGAAAATTTTCAAGAATTTATAACTTTTTACATATATACATATTTATAGTTCTATATATACAGACATATACAGTTATCTACAAGGTTATCTATTTTACTGCAGATTTTCTTTCCTTTTG
Organism: Potorous gilbertii; assembly: GCA_028658325.1. Lineage (NCBI taxonomy): Eukaryota > Metazoa > Chordata > Mammalia > Diprotodontia > Potoroidae > Potorous > Potorous gilbertii. The sequence continues at coordinate 504,627,559 of CM053770.1, forward strand.
ATAAAGGCTGGACCAACGTACATAACTACAGGGCTAGAAGAGATATGGAAGAGTTAAAATTTAGGTAAGGAGAAGGTAAAAAAAAACCTGCAACTAAATCTTGGTAAAAAAAAAAAAAAACAAACAAGCTGCATAGAGATAATAAATCCTTTATGGTACTATTTAAACACATTCTTCCTCAAAAGAGGTAAATATTCTATCTTCTGAAAAATAAAATCTTTAGAAGCTTGAAAATCATTAAATTATATCAGAGCTTTCTCTTCTCTGGGATAAATAATCCTATTGCTTTAAACTTTTCCTGATGTCTCCATCATTTTTGTGGTTCTCTTCTAAACAAACTATTCCTAAAGCTAAAATTATGACATTTTACACAAAGTAATACAACACATGAGGAAATGAACAAATTCACATAGGAACATAACAGCAATCCTTTAAAGTAGTTTTTCTTCTACCAACTAAAAAATTTCCCCTTCCTCCCAATGACAAATATAAACACAAATGTTTTCCAAGGAAATCACATCTCACCTCATAAAGAGTAAACTAACAACCTAATATTTCTATTATAACATGAAAGCTAGATTTAAAGGACCTAAGTTAGAATCCTGACTTTGCCACTGTGTGGCAAACCTTGACCAACTGAGACAATTTTCCGGATCCCTTTCATTTCTAACTAATGATTTTAAATCAGTGCAGACAAAAAAAAAGTCATTTAGTTCAACCCCTTCATTTGATAGATGAGAAACTAAAGCAGGAAAAATTAAATGACCTACCCCAGGTCACATAGGTAGTAGCTGACACAGAGTTTAAACCCAGACCCTCTGACTCTACATCTAGCATTAGTTTTCATTATACCATACTGGTCCACCCCCAAAATTATTAATTATATTTTACGCCCAGTCACAAGACATCATTCAACTCTACTAACCTTAAATAAACAAAAAAACATTTTCCTCCTTTGTCTCTTGGCATACTACACTGCAGTTCTCCCACCTGAAAATTATTCTTCCCTGCTTTTCAAATGGACATACTCCAAAACTCAGTCCTCAATGCTCCTATTTTTTCTGCATTCCTACATTCATAGGCTTCAACACCTAGTACAGGAGAAAAAAGGCTGGATTTTTAGTCAAAGGATTGGTGTTCAAGTTTTGATTCTCTTTGTGAGCTTTGGCTATGTCACTTAATTTCTCTGGAGTTTCCTGAGCTATAAAATAAAAAGTCTGTACTGAATGATCTCTAAGGTACATGACAGCTTTAATTCAACTATACACAGAATACTCCCAAATTTTCATTTTTAGTCTCTTTCCTAAGCACCAGCCCATCACCTCCAACTGTCCACTAGGCATTTCCACGTGGATATCCTGTCATCATATTTTTCCCCAAACTAGTTTCTTCCATTTCTGTAAATGATTTTATCATTTTTCAAATCATATAAATCGATAATCATCTATTTAAATAAGTATTTTTAATGTGACAGACATGATACAAAGCACTACAGATACAAATATAAAATATGGCAGATTCTGCCTTTAAAGAGTATATATTCTATGGGAATTGAATTCTAGCCTCAAATCCTAGCAAATCATCTTCACATCTAGTTATGTGCTAATCCCCACAAACTCACAAAGTAGTATAGGGCTTTATTAACCAAAAGACTCCAGCTACTAGGGTAAGAATCTATTATTTAACAAAATCATCTGGTAAAGGGGAGACTGGCAAAGATGGCACAGTAAGAGAAGGAATACATTTCAGCTCTCCTCTACAACTATTCCAACAAAGCAATAACACCAAACTAGCAAATGGGAAATCCAAGAAAAAAAATAGTCATTTTTCAGGACAGGTCAGTCTAGAGAAATAGCTAGAGAAGGCCCACAGAAAGTTTTCTGGCAGTCCAGGGACTGTGTGTCTTCTATAACTGTGTTTAACAGAAAGATGGGGAGAAGTGAATACAGATCAAGGTACTGATTCTGTATACTGTTCAAGGAGCTCCGAAAGGTGCCATCCAGCAGCTGTGCTGGGCAGCTCAAGGCTGAGTGTCAGATTCAGCAAGGAATGAGATGGTCAACTTGCCAGAAGTAATGACTAGGCGCTCAGATCTCGTCTGAAGCAGAGTACTAGAAAAGGAGCAAAAACAGAACTAGCAGCAGCTGTGTGGCACTGAATTCAAAAGAGGGTCCCCAGTCCAGCCTACAGCTCTTGAATTGAGGCTATCAACTGAGTTGATACAAGGGAAATCAGATTAAGGAATAGTAAGGAGACATGTTGCTCTTAATCTACAGAGCTTTACTGTTAGCTCACAACATCTACTGGAATTCCAAAAGGCACTAGCTGTGTCCTCAAGATCCAAACCAGGTGCGCTGAAGGTTTGAGTTCCCCAGTCAAAGATGTCCTTGAGATGCTTGAAGAATAGACTACCACAAGAAAGGATCAGAGGGACACCAGAAAAGACAAATGAGGCCCAACCAAAGCCCCTGACATCCCCTCTAGGCAACTGAGTACACATTAATAAGCCTGGACCCAGTCTGCAAAGTAAGGCTAGAAGAATAAGTCAAAAAAGTTAAAAAAGTTGAAAAAAAAAAAAAAAAAGAATACCATACAGGAATACATACACAGTCACTCAAGATACAAATGCAGATGAAGAGAAGGACTCCAAACTATGTACAAGAAAAATCTCAAAAAAATACATCTTGGATAGAAAGTTCAACTAGAATTCATGAAGAGATAAAGCAAGAGTTTGGGGACATAGTGGGGAGGGGTTGAGTTAAAAATGACTTAAAATTACATGAAAGCACTATAGGAAAGAAGTAGAAAAGGAGAGTACTAGAGGATGAAAACAATCAAAAAAGAAATGAAAGCTATGGAAAAAAAATTGGAAAGAGAATTCATATAGTTTGGTATAACAGGTGTTAAAATCTTTCCCAAGCAACAGAGTTCTTGAAAATTAGAATGGACCAATGACTCCAAGAGATAACAATATTCAAACAAAGTCATGACAATAAGTATAAGGTATCTCCTGTAAAAAAAAAAATTTGGAAAACATCAGAGAGATTATTTAACAATTGGTCGACTGTTAACCTGATTTTTTATTCATTATTAACTTAAAAGTCAAGCCAAATAGTCTAAACATCTTATTTAAAGAAATCAGAAAGCAAGCTGTCAATATCTTTTAAGAACCAGAGGGCAAAATAGAAACAGAAAGAATCTACCAACCACCCCATTAAATGAAATAAAATAAAAATTCTCAGAAAATTTAGAGCCAAAATCCAAGGTTTTCAGATCAAAGGAAAAATATCACAAGCAACCAGGAAAAAGAATTCAAATGCCAAAGGATCAGGATCATACATGAGTTACAAAATTACACAGATCTATTAGAAGAAAGCAAAAGGAAAACAGAAGAATTCACCAATCACCTTCTAAAAGAAACTCCAAAATTAAAACTCCCCAAAATGTCATAACCCAAATCCAATGCTTCCATGTCAAAGCAAAAATACTCTAATTGGCCAGAAAGAAAGAATTCAAGTACTGAGAAGCCATAGTCAAGATCACACAAAACTTGGCAGTTACCATTATAAAAGAGTAGAGTTTGAACCATGATCTTCCGAAAGGCAAGAGATATAGCCCTACAGTCAAGAGTAACTTAACTTATGAAAACTAAGTATAATCCTTCAATGGGGGGGGGGGGAACACCCTGTATTTTTAATGAAACAGAGGACTTCCTGGTAAGAAGATCAATGCTGCACAGAAACTCTGAAACATGACCAAGCAGAAAAGACTATACAAAGATTTAAGTGTTTACTTTCAAAGAAGGGGAAATGATATGTATTCCCTTAGAACCTTTGTCATAATAAGAGAGGGCCCGAATTTTGCTATGTTTTAATGATCTCAAGAAAGGAAAGGATAGGGAAAAGAAATTCACTAGGAAAGTAAGGAAGAATGAGTTTAGTATCACATATAATCCCAGTTTCAAAAGTAGAGGACTATACTATGAACAAGGAAAAGGTAAATAGAGTGGGCACCACTTGAATGTCACTTTCATTTGAAGTGGCAGAACAGAAAAAATATTTACTGGAAAAATATATTCAGCTGATCAGGGTAACAAGAGAAGGAGGAAAGGGAGAATAATAAAAAAGGATAGATTCAGGGAGCAATTAATCACAAATAAGACAAAGTCCTCTGGACAATAGATCAGAAAGAAGAATGTAAAGGAAAAGAAAAGGTAAGAACTTAGAATGAACAGAAAGTGCTCCCTCCTAGGTTGGCAGGAGCATGTGAGCGAGCATGCAAGGGTAAGGGTGAGAGAGAGAGAGAGAGAGAGAGAGAGAGAGAGAGAGAGAGAGAGAGTCTCTGTGCTGTCTGTGTGTGTGTGTAGTGGTGTAAGAGCTATGGAGAACAGAGAAGAGAGGAAGATTACTTCAAGAACAGATCACATTTTTCTCATAATCATTGTAAAAAGTGGGGGAAATCAAAGAGAGAAAAAAATTTAAGAGAATAGGATGGATGGAAATAAACAATAATTACATCTGTAAGTATGAATGAGATGAATTCACCCCTAAAACAGTAGAAGATAACAGGATGTTTTGAATACATTATTTACAAGAAACATACCTGAAATATAAAGATTCATGCAGAGATATAATAAAGGGCTTGAATAAAATCTATTATGCTTCAGGTGAACAAAAAAAGCAGAGCTAATAATCATGATTTCAGACAAGGCAACAATGAGAAAAAAGATAATTAAAAGAAATAAATATGGAAATTACATTATGCAGAAAGATATCCTAGACTGTGAATTAACAGAATATATTTATGTGTGTGTGTATGTATGTGTATATATATATATATATATATACACACACACACACACAAACACACACACACATATACATACATATGTATGAGTGTATATATAAACTAAATGCCACATCATCTAAATACTAAAAATGAGTTATGGGGAGAATTAGGAACACTGAGGTAGAGGACCTTAATGTATCCCTTTCAGAAGAAGACAAATAAAAAATAAACAAGTTAAGGGCATGTAAAGAATTTCTGAAAAGTCAGATATGATGGATTTCTGGCAATGGCTGTGTAGAAACAAAAAGGAATACACACACACACATATACAAACACTTATTCTTTTTCAACTGTACATGGCACTTTTACAAAAAAAAAATGACTATGTAGTGTTACAAGCATATGCAAAAACATTAAATACATTCTTTACTGTCCTCAACGCAATGAAAATTATACTCAAGGGCCACTAAGGAAAGGATTCAAAATTATACGGAAACTAAATAACTTATCCTAAAGAATGTTTGGGTCAAAGAACAAATCATAGAAACAATAAATAGTTTCATCAAAGATAATGACAACAATGAGAAAACATACCAAAATTTTTGGGATGCAGCCAAAGCAGTCCTTAGCGGAAAATTCATATCTCTAAACACTTTCATCAATAAAAGAGAGAAAGAACAGATCAATGAATTGGGCATCCAACTCAAATATCAACAATTTTTTTAAAAAACCTAATCAACACTAAAATAGAAATTCTGAAAATCAAAGGAGATATTAATAAAATTGACAGTTAAAACAACTAAGAACTGTTTTTTTTCAGAAGAAAAAGGAATAAAATAGATATGATATTAACAAATTTGATTAAAGAGAAAGATCAAAATACCAGTGTAAAATTTTTTTTAAAAAAATGTACAAAAGAAATGAAGAAACAAAAGAAATTAAAAGAAACTATTTACCCAAAGTATATGCCAACAAAACTGTCAAATGAAATGGACATTTAGAAAAACATTATATGCCCATATTAACAGAATAAGAAATAAGAGAATTGAAATAACCCAATCTTGGAAAAAGAAAATTGAACAAGCCATAAATTAACTATCAAAGGAAAAAAACCTCAGGACCAGATGAATATACAAGCAGATTCTATCAAATATTCAAAGAACGATTAATTCCAATTTACATTAACTTCACAATAATAGGAAAAAGTATCCAAACAAATTCCTTCTATGTTATAAACACCTAAACCAGGAAGTCAAAATAGAGGAAGAAAACTAAAGATCAATATCCTAATGAATATTGATTCAAATTTTTGAATAAAATATTAGCAAAGAAATGACAGTAACACATCACAAAGATCATACACTATGACCAGGTTGGAGTTACATCAGAAATGAAGGGTTGGTCCAATATATAAACATACTATAAACCAGGTCAATAACAATAATAAAAAATAATTGTATCTATAGATGCATAAAGATTTTGACTTATTTATTGATTTCTATTTAAAAACACTAGAAAACACAGGAATACACGGACCTTTCTTTCATAAGGTGAACAGTATCTATCTGAAACCAAGAATCAGCATTACATGCAACAGAGATAAGGCAGAGGCTTTACAGTAAGATCAACGGTAAAGCAAGGATGTCCATTATCACCACTACCATAATATACTATACTATATATCACATATATATATATATGATAGTACTATAAATACCAGCTGTAGCAATAAGAAAAAAATAAAAGTTGCAAAAAGGAAACTAAATTACCTTGCTTTCTGGAGATTATATGATTTGGAGAATCAAATAAAATGACTGAAAAAATATTTTCAGCAAAATTGCAGGACACAAATCTTTAGAATTTTTTAATATTACCAGCAAGTCCCAGCAGGGAAAAAACAAAAAGAGAAATTCTACTTAAAACAAACATAGAATGGATAAAATACTTGGGAGTCTACCAAATTACCAGCAAGCCCTTCTTCCTCTCTATCAGACATACTGAGGTAAAAAAGGACCAAAGGATCATGTGTATCTAGTAGGCTCAGAAAAAACTCAGATTTAACTGGACCCTTTTCAGATTACACTCTCCAACACTACATCCTCTCTTTTCCACCAGCCCTTAGGCTTAAGGATATCCAGAATCAAGCAGACTCATGGCTGAACAGAGATCCAGAATCAGACCAGACTATCAACGAAAGAAACTAGCCAGAAATCAACTTCCCACAGAAGGGATAAACCCAGACTAGACCCAGTCTAGCACCCTGTGCAACATGCCTTGAAGACTGTGAGCTTCTGTCCTCATCTGTCACTTTTTATGATTCTTTCTGCTTCTGTTAATGTCTCTATTCCCTGTAAGAATTTCTCAGAGGCTATTTAAGGAGGTATTGTCCTCTTCTGCCTTCCTCATAATGTCTCATACCTATGCCCCTCAATCCAACCTCACCCATATCCTAGTACAACTTGGCCCAAACCTTCCATTGTGCCCTTTGGAATTTCTACTCCATAGAAAATGAACTGTCCTTCATCTTATACCTCTTTCATAATTCTTTAATCTACTAGTCCTCTCCAAAATGCAGCCCTCCTCTGCTGACACCATGTCCTTTTCTATTCTCTCCAGCATAGGCTGTACATTCTCTCATATTCTCATCACACTGGTCCTGAAAGGGGAACTGGAATACTTCTTGTTCCCAACTGTCATTTCCAGATTTTCTCTTTCCCTTCTTCACCAGGTAATCTTTCCTCTTTTGAAGTCCACACAATTAAAATACTCCACCCAATCCAAAATTAAGCTATTAGTATAAGAATTCCCAAGTCATTCTCACTGCTTTCTCAATGAATTCAGCACTCGGTTCATTGTCTTCCCGTCCTCAACTCCTACCCCTATAATTAGGAGAATTTAAAATTTATTTAGATGTTCCTTTAAATGCCCTAATCTCTCATTTTATCAACTTCCTTAAATACTATGGGTTACTTCTTCATTCTACCTCAGTCACCCACAGAGATAGTCACACATTTTTATTCTACTTTCCTGATACCCTAAAGGGTCAGCTAAGTGATGCAGTGGATAAAGCACCAGGACTGGAGTCAGGAAGACCTGAATTCAGATCCAATCTCAGACATCTTCTAGCTATGTCCCTGGACAAGTCACTGCCTTAGTTTCCTCATGGGGATGATAACAGCACCTACTTCCAAGTATTGTTGTGAGGATCAAAAGAGATAATGATTGTAAAGTGTTTAGTCAGCACAGTGGCTGGCAAATATTAAAAACTATATAAATGTTAGCTCTTATGATTATTACTCATTAGAAACTGATATTTCCTCATCTAACCATAGTCTCTCCTTCCACTACATTTATTCCAATTATATATCTCTCTCAAATCTGTACATGCCATCAACATGACAATCCCTCTACCCTTCAGTATTTTCTTAGCCCATCATCCATCTCCAGTTTCACTCTGCTCCAACCTCTGCCCAATAGTTACTACCGTTTCAACTCTATACTCTCCTGAACCTTTGAACCTCTACCCTAATCTCAAACCACAGATTACTTGTCAAATCTAGTTACTCCCTTCATGAATTTCATCCCCAAGGCACTGAAGAAAGCTAGAAGAAATTCTACAACTACATAACTTCATGCTATCCAATCTCACCTAGGTCCCCCTCACTGCTGCAAAGCACTCCTTTTAATTCTCCCTCATTGAATACTTAACTCCCCAAAGAAGATCTAACCATACTATTATGCAATAAATATAGACAAGGGGGATGACTGCAGAAAAACCTGGGAAGACTTATGCGAACTGACGCAAAGTGAAGTGAGCAGAACTAGGAAAACAATATACACAGCAAGAGCAATATTGTAATGATGATCAACCGTGAAAAACTTAGCTACTTTGACCAATACAATGATTCGCAATTCCAAAGGATTCATGATAAAAAATGCTATTCACCTTCAGAGAGAAAATTGATGAAGTCTAAGTACAGAGTGAACCACATCATTTTTCACTTTCTTCTCACTTTGTTTGTACAACATGGCTGATACAAAAATATGTTTTGCGTAACTTTCCATCCATAAAGGTAGCATACTGTTTATCCTCTCAGGGGATGAGGGAGAGGCTGGAAGGGAATTTGGAACGCAAAATATTAAAAATGAATGTTAACATTTTTTAAGCTACTCCAAACTCCCTCTTCCCTCTTCAAACCTCCCACACTCAGTCCTCTATCCTCTCAGCTAAGAACTTTGGTTTGTTTTGTTCTGTTTAACATGGGAAAAAGTGAGCCCATTCAGCACATTCTCTCTCTTCTCCCATTCTCTCCATCTCAAAACCTCTTGAGATCATCACTATTTTCTCTCTGCCCTCCCACCCAGTCCCAGACTCCAACAGTAAGAAATTGCCAAGGTAAGTCGGCATCCTCTACATAGGCACATACTTTCACGCGCCCCGCCCCCCATCTTCTTCAGTAAAATGCATCTTCATTCATCCCCTCCCATTATTCTCTCCCTATCAACTGGTTGCTTCCCTTCTGCCTTTCAACATGCCCCCAGGTTTCTCTCATCCTTTAAAAAAAAACAACACCTTTACTAGACCTTACAATTCTGGGTTCATCTTATGAAATCTCTTCTCCCTTTCTCAAACTGTTTTTAAAAACTTTTTAACAGCCTCTACTTTCTCTCCTTTCACTCAGTCCTCAGCACTTTTACAGTATAGTTTTCCACCTCATCATTCAACTGAAATTATTCTCTCCAAAGTTACCAATCACTTCTTAGATTCCAAATCTGAAGATTTCTTTCTCATTCCTAATCCTTCTCAATCTAGCTGCATTAACACCTTCCCCTCCAAGGTAATCATTCTTCATTAGGTTTTCATGATACCACTCAACTGGTTCTTCTACCTAAGCATTCCCCTTTCAGGCTATTTTGCTGGCTCTTCATTATTATCAAGACCCATAACTTTAGGTGTCCCCTCAAGGTTCTGTTCTGAATCCTGTGTTCTTCACCCTCAGTACAATCAAAATAACCTCATCAACAAGCACTGTGCTAACTAAACACTTTATAATTGTTATCTCTGTTGATCCTAACAATGCTGGGAAGAACATGCTATTATCACCCTCAAATATAGATGAGGAAACTAAGGCAGTGACTTGTCCAGGAACACAATCCCATAGATTTGTTTATTACTTCTAAGGTAATGACTTCAAGATCTAAATATTTGGCCTCATTCTCACCCCCAAAGCTTCAGTCTTGTATAATCAAATGGACCATTGGACATTTCAAACTAGATGATCCTTGAGATGTACGTATTAAACTAAACATGTTTAAAACTGAAGTCATTACCTTTTTTCCTAAAACCTCCCCTGTTCCAAATTTCCCTATTTCTGTCTAAGGCACCACCATCCTTTCAGGGACTTCCATATTTACAACAAGCTTGGCATGTTTCTGGACTATTCACTTTTCCAAAAGCCCACATATTCAAACAATGCTTAGAACTGCCATCTACCTTCACAATATCTCAAATCTTTTTTTTTTTAATCAAGGAAATATTTATGTTTGTTGCTAGTTTTCTAATTCTTTTTTTCCTTAGTAGTATTTTAATTTTTTCCAATTACATGTAAAGATAGTTTTCAACACTAATTTCTATCAAATTTTGTCTTCCAAATTTTTCTCCCTCCTTCCATCCCCCTCCCCAAGAAAACAAGCAAGCTGATATAAGTTATACATGTACAATCATGTTAAACATATTTCCACATTAGATATGCTGTTAAAGAAGAATCAGAACAAAAGGGAAAAACCACGAAAAAGAAAAAAGTGAAAGTAGGGTGCTTTGATCTGCACTCAGACTACAACTTTTTCTCTGGATGTGGTTCGCATTTTCCATCACTGAGACTTTTGGAATTGTCTTGGATCATTGTATTGCTGAGAGGCGATAAGTCTATCATGGTTAATCACCACACAATGCTGCTATTGCTGTGTATAATGTTCTTCTGGTTCTGCTCACTTCATTCAGTATCAGTTCATATAAGTCTTTCCAGATTTTTCTGAAATCCACCTGCTTATCATTTCTTATAGAACAATAATAGTATTTGATTACATTCATATACCACAACTCGTTCAATTGAGGGGCATCCCCTCAATTTCCAATTCTCCTACAAAAAAGAGCTGCAATAAATATTTTTGTACATGTGGGTCCTTTTCCCTTTCTTATGATCTCTTTGAGATCTAGACCTAGTAGTGGTATTACAAATCAAAGTACACAGGCACAGTTTTATAGACCTTTGAACATAGTTCCAAAATGCTCTCCAGAATGGTTGAATCAGTTCACAAATCCATCAATAACGCATTAGTGCTCTAATTTTACCACATCATCTCCAACATTTATCATTTTTCTTTTCTGTCATATTAGCCAATCCTATAGTTGTGAGGTGATATCTCAGTCATATGATTACATCATTTTAATTTCTTCCTCTCAAAACTGCCTGTTCATACCCTTTGACATTTATCAATAATATCTCAAATCTAACACCCTCTCTCCACTCACACAGCTACAACCTTGTAGGGCCTCATCATCTTTCATCTAGGTTTTTGCAAGAGCCTTTAACTGGTCACTCACTGTGCCTCAAACCTCTTCCTAGTCCAGGAAGCACTATATACTTCCTAGTCCAGGAAGCACTATATACTGTTTGAAACTAATTTTAGTACAAATTATGTACAAATATGGCCATGTGACTCAACTAAGTCTCAATTTACAGGCTTCCCCCATTGTCTCCAGGACGAAATATAAACTCATGTTTAGTTTTTAAAGCCCTATGTACTGGCTCCAACTTATCTTTCTAGACTTATTGGGTATTACTATCCCTCCCACACTGAGATCCAACCCAATTGACCTTTTCTTTGTTCCTTACTCAAGACACTCCATCGTGTGTCTCTGTCTTTGCAATGATAGCTTCCCCAAGTCCAGGGAAACTGCACTCCCTCTGTACCCTCCATCTCATAAGAGTCCTACTTTTCCTTTATTACTCAGCTATAAGAAGTTTTTCCTGATTCCCTCAACTGCCAGTTATAGTTGGGCTGTATGTATTTTTATATGTATTTATTATCTATCCCATTAGAATGTTAGCTTATGATTAGTGGAGGTTGTTTCATTCTTTGAACTTGTATCCCCACAGCCAAATACAGTCCCTGGCACATAGAAGGTGCTTAATAAATACACGTTGTTTGAAATTGAGACATGCACAAGAACTATATGAATATGACTACAAAACATCATTTCTATAGGAAACTGACCCAAATATTTGGAGAAATAGTAAATGCTCATGGGTATGATGGGCATATGCAATAAAAATGTCAACATTACATTAATTAACTTACTCATTGAGGGTCATACCAATAAAACTACCGAACGATTGTTTTATACGACTACTAAAAACAGGAACAAAGTTTATGTGGAGGAACAAAAGGTCAAGAATCTCAAGAATAGATTTAATACAAAGAAGGACATCTAGTAGTACTAGATGTCAAACTGTATTACAAATTAGTAATTACTGAAACAACTTGGTATTGGTTAAAAATAGATAAATTAATCAGAAACAAATTGAGTATACTATACAACACACAGACCCAAATGAACCTAGTAGTCTAATAGTTAGATAAACCTAAAGACTCCAGAAACTGAGAAAAATACTTACTACTCAACAAAAACTGGATAGCAGACTGGGAAAAATTATGTAAAATCCAATATCTTATACCACATACCAAGATAAGCTCCAAATAGATAAATGATATACACCATAAATAAACAAATCTTACATAATAAATAAACAAGATTATCCTTCAGATCTATGGAGAGAGGAAGAATTCATGATCAAAGGATAGAGAACATTACAAAAAATAAAATGGGTGATTCTGATTACATAAAATTTATAAATTTTTGCACAACCCAAGCAGCTAAACTTAGAAAGGAAACAACTAACTAGGGAAAAAAATCTGAGGCAAATTTCTCTGATAAAGGCCTTACATCCAAGATACATAAAGAATTGATTCAAATTTATCAAAACAAAAACCATTCTCCAATATATTGAAAAAAAAAGAATATTAACAACTAGTTTTCAAAGAAAGAAAAAGACATTCCAGAATACTAATAATTGTGAGGTTTCACCTCCCACCTATGACACAAGCAAATATAAGTAAATGACAATTGTTAAAAGAGCTGTAAGGAAAACTGACATGCTAATACAAAGTTGCTGATGATGTGAATTGGTCTAGAAATTCTGGAAAACAATTTGGAGCCATGCCCAAAAAGTCACTAACCTATGCATATATACCATTTGACATAGCAAAACCAGTATAGATTTATACCCAAAAAGTTCAAGGAGAGAAGAAAGGAACCTATACATACAAAAATATTTATAGTAGTTTTTTTTTATATAACAAAGGTCTGGAAACTAAGGTATTGTCCATCAACTGTATTTACCTATATTTGGCTGTGGGGATACAAGTTCAATAACTAAATAAATTATGTATGTTATATAAATATAATGGAATATTAATGTGCTGTAAGATATACTGAAATGAATGGTATCAGAGAAACTTGTTAAAGACTTGCCATGAATTGAAGCAAAATTAGAACAGTAATTTATAAAATAAAATTATAAAAGAAAACAATCTTGAAAGACTTATGAATTTTGACCAACCATCATCACAAAGGAGGGATGATAAAGCATGCTACACCTATACACACATGATGCAGAATAACACATACATTTTTCAGACATGGACAAGGTAGAAATTTGTTTTGCTTGACAATGCACATTTGTTACGAAGACTTTGGGATTTTTCGCCCCCTTGCCTTCCCCCCCCCCCCGCCCCTGCCAAAAACCCACAAAAACAAAAAATACCAAAAAGCAGCACTAAAGAATTTTTTCAAATTCACAGAAAAGAACAGAAGGTCAGAAAGACAGATAAGGCAGCATTCACATATTTAATTTAGAATCCAGAGTTTCACATACAGAATTCTGTTATAATGTAAAAAATGAAATGCTCATTTGGTTTAATGTTTCTTAAATGTTTCTTAAATTCAGAACCTATCTCCGTATTTCTACACCTACCATTTTCCTCTCTACCATTGCTGTCACTCTAATTCAAACTCTTTAATCACTTCATGTTCATACTATTAACAGTCTCCTTACTGTTTTCTAAACATTGGCAATGTGCTAGTCTTCTTCAATATGATTCTCTCCCCTATCCTTTCACCCATCGTAATTTTCAGTGGGCCCCCCCAATGTCAAGTGGTCAAATTCCAAACTTCTACTATCCAAGGCCCTTCTATGATCTAGCCCCTGTTTCATTCTGGCTGCCTTCCTGCTAAGCCTTAAAAACATGCCCATGTCCTAGCCACTACTTTCACAAATCCCTTACTTGACAGGTCCATACTAACTAGCTATCCTATATTTATCTTCCCACAGAGTGCTGGGCCTGGAGTCAGAAAGACAAGTTCAAATCCAGCCTTAGACATTTAAAAGCTGTGTTTGGGCAAGTCACTTAACCTCTTGTCAAGTTTCCTCAACATAAAATGGGGATGATAACAGCACCTCTCTCCCGAGGTTGTTGTGAGGACGAAATGAGATAGATGGTATCTGTGATGCACTTAGCACAGTGCCTGGCAAACAGCAGGGGCTTTCCTCTTTCCCGTCTGGCTAAAATCCATGAGAAGGCCATTTACAACAGGTGCCACCACTTCCTCTCCTCACTCTCTTCTTCATTCTCTTCAGTATGGCTTCCAATCTCACCATTGCACCAAAATTAATCTCTTCAAATTTAGCAACGACACCTAAATTGCCAAATCTAATGGCTTCTCAATCCACATCCTTCTTGACCACTGAGTGGTCAAGAGTTTTTTATACTGCTAAGACCTTTTCTCCTTAAGACTATCTTCTTTTATGTTTTTGAGACACTGCGGCATCTTGGTTCTCTTCCTACCTGACTATTCCTTAGGTTTTTTGTTTGTTTTTTGCTGGATTTGCATTCAAGTCTCACTTACTAACCCTGGGTGAGCTCCTGAGGTTCTGTACTGGATCCTCTTCTCTTGGTAATCTTATCAGCCCTCAAAAGGAAAGGCTGTTCCTTATCTACTTCTTGAAGCCCCCACAGGAGACTCTCCACCTTAGGAAACCCCCCATCTCCTTGGACTCTCCCAGGGGACCCCCTGCCTTGCTTAACCCTTAGGAACCCCTTCTCCTTGTCTTCCCCAGGAAAGCCCCTTCTGTTCCCCCTAGGAAGCTCCTTTCCTTATTCCCACCTGGAGACTCCCCCGCCTTGTCCCTCCAAGGAGGCTACCCCTTTTTATTCCTCTGGGAGATGATCCCCTCCTTATCCTCTTGCAGAAGACTCCTTTCTCTTTATCTTCCCTGTCAGGTCATCATCCTTCTCTCTACCTCCTGGAGTCTGTTCTACTTTGGAGAATTCTTGTTTATCTCTCCCAGGAGACCTTCCTCCTCTTCCCCTCAGAGGCACCCCTTCTTTGATCTCCATCTTCATTCCACTTCAGCTTCAAGAGATCCCTCCCCCTTGTTTCCCTACACTTTTTCTTCCCCAGGAGATTTGTGCATCCTCCTTTCTTCCATTGAAGACCTTCTTCCTCATCACTGCTTATACTAATCAGTAGACTCCTCTCCCTATCTCCCTGATCCCCAGTCCCCTCTACCCTTACTGCCCTTCCCCAGGAAACAACCTGTTTCCACCACAGCAGAACACGCCCCCCCCCCCCCCAACCAACTAACATGCCTTTATCAGGCACTAGTCTCATGGATGGTCTAGGTTGTCATACCATTACCCTCTCCAGCTTCTCCTCCTCCCCCCAAGTTTCCTTGCTGTATTTACTAAATAGTTATTGTTTCTCTTTTACCTAGGAACCCTTTTTCTTTTTTTTTGGATTAAAGGGGCCCTCCCTTGAGTAACTACTTAAAGAAGCCTATTCAATGAATACGTGTATCTTACTTAAAGTGAGAATGTGATAACACCTTAGCCTGAAAGAGCCAGCGTCTCCCATTGCATTCTGGACAATCTCCAGTTGTCCTGATGAATATCAGGCCACTGGACCCAGATGGCTCAGGAGAAGAAAGTGAGGTTGGTGACTGTGCACAGCCCTCCCTCACTCAAGTCAAAGTCAACTGCAAGTCATGTCATCAACTTGATGTCCTGGTCCTCTTCGAGAATGAAGGACAAACACAACAACAATAACATCAGCTCTCATGGATTAAAATATCATTTTCCCCCAACCTTCCCCTCTTCTTTACTTCCGCATTACTTCTGTCAACTTGATCTTCCTAAAAGTTGTTAACTGAAAACCACAAATCCAGTAGACATTAGGTTGAAACTAGATTTATTACAAGAGAAATGAACGTGTGTATAGAATCCAAAAAGAAGCTTGCATATTTATGAAATTGTGACAGAGAGGAAAAATAGTAATCTCCACCTAAATAGGAGTGGCAGGGGAGGAGAAATCATGAATAATGAAGCATTCTTTCCCCTTGGGAACCACTCCAATAAGAATATATAATAGTCTGCTTATCTATAAAGGTCCCAGCTACACAAGCAGATTCCCAGCCTAGCAAAGACTGACTGCTTGTCTGGCCTCTCAAGGACAACACAGGGAGTCCAGATTATGCTGCAAACAACAAATCATATGTGGGGGTGGGAGCAAATGGGTCTTTATCCTTGAATCATTCACTGTATACTCTGAAACCAGTGTTTCTGGAAAATATAGCAATTCAAAAAGACAAGTTCTGGGGATCCCTTAACAAAGCACAGGCCTGACAATGTCAATCTCTTATATTCTATAAACTCCAATGGCTCCCTATCACCTCGAGGATCAAACATAAAATACTTTTTTTGGCTTTTTAAAGTCTTTCATAAAATGGCTCAGCCCTACCTTTTCAGTCTTCTTATACCTTTCTTACAACCTCAATTCCAGAAGACTGATGATGAAGCATGCTAACTATCTACTGATCTAGAGAGTTGATGGACAAGGAACAGAATGAGACAAATACTTTTAGCCATGGCCAAAGTAGGATTTGTTTTTGTTTGACTATGCAAATTTGCTAAAAGGATTTGGCTGTTCTTTTTTCCTTTTCTCAACTGCAGATGAGTGAGAGGAAGGATCAGATTGTAAACAAACAAAAAGAATGAAAGAAAGAAAAAGGTCATTGACACATTTCTTAAACATAAAGATGAGAATAGACGGAAGACCAGAAAGAGTAAAGACAAGTAAGACAGCTTTGAAAGTTAGGTGCTGAATCTGTTATATATTTATTTTTTAAAATTTATTTAAGTTTTCAATATTCATTTCCACAAAATTTTGAGTTCCAAATTTTCTCCCCATCTCTCCCCTCCCCTCACCCCAAAACGCCTTGCATTCTGATTGCCCCTTCCACCAATGTGCCCTGCCTTCTAACACCCTTCCCTTCCCTTCCCTTATCCCCATCTTCCCTCTTGTCCTGTAGAGCAAGATAAATTTCAATACCCCATTACCTGTATTTCTTATTTCCCAGTTGTACACAAAAACAATTCTCAAGATCTGTTCCTAAAACTTTGAGTTCCAACTTCTCTTCCTTCCTGCCTCCCCACCCATCCCCACTGAGAAGGCAAGCAATTCAATATAGGCTATATAGGTGTAGTTTTGCAAATGACTTCCATAATAGTCATGTTGTTTAAGATTAACTATATTGAATTTATTATATATTTAAAAGAAAAGTAAGTCGCACATAACAGAGCTCTGCAGGTTTATAGGCAATTCTCCTTCTATACGATCTATCTATCCATACACATACATACATACATACATACATACATTCACACACACACAATCCATCCATCTATAAATATTGAAATACCCATTTTATTTGGTGTTTGCTAAGTTCAGGGGAAAAAAATAAAAGAAGCAATTAAAAAAGCAACTCCCATTCCTAAGGGGGTAAGAGAGAAACTGTGAAGATCAATAGCCAAAATTACTGGATAATTTCTTATACAACTCCCACAAGTCAACAAAATGCGCTTTACATCAATTCATAACAAATGGCTGAGATTTCAGCAGCAAGATTATATATGTTCAAAGAAGATCAGAGTTGGCACACTCTGAATCTCAGGGTAGGTGAGATCTGCCACCATAACTGTGATTTGGCACTGAAGCATAATACAAATCAACTATTATTGTTCTGCTTGCTGTATCTGAATGTGAGGGGTTAACTTGAGAGCTAAAAATCTCCCTTTGGAAGTTAAAAGTACCATTAACATATATTTCTCAATGTCATTCATTCTGGTAAACACAATTTTTAAAAAGCCAAAACCTACAACTTTTTTTAAAAATTAAAATAATTAAAAAAGTTATTGTAGTCTAAAATTTTCAACATTTACATTTTCTTAATTATTTTCTTTAATTTGTAAGTGAAACAATATCCCTTTGTGATACATACATACACAGATAGTTTAAGGAAAAAAATACCCTTGTGGAATAGGTGATACTAGTACAAGAGACATTTTGAGTAGAATACAGAAACAAAGCAAAAACAAAAACAAAAAATGATACACTGTATCAGTGGGATTTACAAGCACTGTTACTGATGTTACAACCTCTTTGTACTTTGTATGAATGTTTTAATATGAATCCTAATAAAATGAAATGACAACATGCAAGAGTACATGAAGAACATAGACAAGTTAAGAATTTTTCTAATGAAATTTTTACGAATTGCTTTAAATAAGCAAAAAAAACAACTTTAAAAAAAAATACGTGACATAAAAAGGACTGGTTGCTTGCAATAAAAGATTACTTATAGAAATTCTAAGTGTAAAAAGCCTCATTAGACACAAGAAATACTGGTGCCAACTAGTCATCAATATCAATGAAAAATGCTGGTAAATCACACGCAAAGCACATTTCAGTGGTTTCACTTTTTGTAGTATCAGGAAGGAGAATTACCTATATGTTTAAAGACCTCTATGATCAATTAAATGAGATGCTAAATCTTCCCATTTTGCAGAGCAAGTAGTTGAAGAAACAGATTTAGTTAGATGCTCATTTGATTCCCTGTGTTACATATTGCTGAAACTATTAGGAAAAGATTTTTACATTGTAATTATTAATGGCAATGCCACATCAAGAGAAACTTTCACTATAACTGATAAATTTTAACCAAATACAATAATATGAAATAGTATAATATGGGAAAATTTACTTGGCAATGATAGAGAGCTTGACCGATGTCAGGAAAAAATTAAAGTCCACAAGTACTAGTTAAAAATATGATCCTTCAGACAATTTGGATATAATGCACACTTTTCAATAACTTTCAATATCCTCAAGAAATATGAGGATTTTTAGTTTATCATGTAGCCTACCAAATTTTAATGATAAACTTGATTATCAAATTTATAAAAAAAATATTAAAAGATGGGTTCTTAACCTGGGATCCATGAACTATAAACATATACATACACATACATACACATACACACACACACACACACACACGCAATTATACTGCAATAAAACTGATTTCCTTTATGAAGTTACGTTTTATATTACGAACTTAAAACATTATTCTGAGAAGGTATCCATCAGACTGCTAAAGGGATCCATGATACAAAAAATTTAAGAACTCCTACATTAAAAGAAAGATTCTTTGCAAAACTGTGTGACAATATAGTAGCAGAGCACAGGGTACTTCTATATAACTGTAAAATGTTGGCTTTCTCAACGCAAGGACTCCAAAGGATGGCTGAGGTAAAACTATACCATTTTTCTTAATGATAGTAATAAAAATTGAACAAATTCATTTTATAACACAGTTTCCTCATAAAACTTGCACATAGGGTAAAAATTTTCTTAACTGGGTACTATAAATCAATGCAAACTCCTCAAATTCATCTAGGATACAAAAAGAAAGAGTTACTGCATTAATTTCAAAAAGAAATTTGGCTTTATGGGTAACAAATTTATAAAATAATATTTTTAATAACTTTCCTAATTTTAAAAACACCTTTCTTGCAAATGAAATAGAAGAAAATAAAGACCTAATCACCTCAATGGTCTACAGAAGCAATATGTTTTACTTTCAAGACCTAAATAATTATAAATATGATAAATATGGATATTTGTCACGGACAAATATAACATATCCGGTCTTACTCATTTCAAAAAGAATGGTTATTGTGTTGGGATAGCATGTTAAAAAATATTTAAATGTGAAAACTCTATTATAATTTGACTACATAAGAGTTCTCTGGTTTATCAAATAAAACATTACAAACTCTTAAAATGTTCTATTTCTGTGAAAAACTGTTCCAAATTGGTAGTTTAAAAAAAAGAATCACAAGTATTAATATCATCAATGAAACCATTCTTTGAGAAACTGTACTTAACAGCCCACCTATGACTAATAATATTATGGTTACTTTTATAAGTCAGAAATCTCAAAGTCAGCTTGTTTCTTACATCTATCATCTATCAACAATGTCCTTGATTAGTACATAGATGACTCAGACAGTCAATAAATATTTATTAAGAACCTGCTATGCATCAGGCACTGTGCTAATTGCTGGTGATACCTACCCCCCCCCCCAAAAAAAAAGGCCTCAAGGATCTCACTGGACAACTAATGACAATGACAATGGGGATGACAACAAGCACATAAACAAACTATATACAGAACAAAAAGGAATCAATTCAGAAAGGGAAAGCATTAAAATGAAGAAAGACCATAAAAGATTTCCTGTAGAAAAAAAATGGGATTTTTTTGTTGGGACTTAAAAAGAACCTCATATTTTGTACAGATCATAGGGTAGACATATAGGTTGGTATTAGCTGGTGGTTTTTAGAACATTTTTCCTAGTTTCAATAAAAATTCCCTCTCTTCCTCTGCTTTTGGCATTTGTCCCTCACTCAGATACCCTTGAAGTAGATATAAAACATAATTTATTAAAGAGATGCATGATACAAATGGATGAGTTGGTAATGTGGAGAAGCAACGAATAACAAGCAGAAAGCCAGTGTGTTCTCTTGGTATCCAGATGTCAGCAAAAAGCCAGGAAGGTCTCCAACCCAACAAGGCAGGTAGACATCCTGTGATGAATTTAAGAAAGGACATGGATCGACAAGGTCCACACAAGACAAGTAGGCATGAATGGTTTGTAACCTATATCACTGGAGGGGATTTCCCATGTGATGAGACCACAAATCCATATGAATATAAATATAGAAATTCTACAGTAATTTATGAATAGTTTATGCATCTGTGCAAATCAGGTTATTTTTACTGTATGTTCAAGATTTGTTTGTTGTTACAAAAACTTATAAAAAAAACTTTAGCTAATAAAAAAGATTATAGCTAAGAAGAGCAGTGAAGAGTTTTCTGAACTTGGAGTTAAGAAGACTTGAATTTAAATCCTGTCTCAGACATAGGTGGGCAAGTCACTTAATTCTCTCAACCTCAGTTTTCTGATGTGTAAAATGAGGATATTAATAGCACCTACCTCACAGAGTTATTGTGAGGATCAAATGATATAACACATATAAAACACTTTGCAAACCTGAAAACATTATACAAGGGATAACTTATTAGTATTATTATAAAAATATTTTATATGAATAAAATATGACAAATTATTTGGGTAGATTGTCCTAAGATACGTATGGAGGTAGGAAGTAAAAATTTTTTTCTAAAAATGCAGACCATCAACACATAAAGTTTGGAAAATACTTCACTACACCCCAGTCAATAATTTATTCTATATACTTAGCTACTCCCTCCTATTGAGTGACCATCCGCTAACATCTCAGCTCCTTATATACCTTACCTCTACTTTTATCAGCTGCCTATCTAATGTGAGTTAATGACACTAGCTAAGCATATTCTACAGAGTCAAGCACAACTGAATCTATTTCTGTCTCCTTGGTTTAATTATAACACTAATCCTACCTCTTTCTAACCATTAAACGTATTCATTAACCAATTACTATAAATTCCAAACATACATGTTTAGTATATTAGCTAAGCCAGTTATATTATTAAAACTATGCTTTAATTCTCAACTTTTTGTGAAGTGATATTGCTTGTAATCATAGACATAATACTGACAGAAACCTCTGAGGTCATTTAATCCAAAGCCAACATTTATAGTTGGGAAAACTGAGGCCCTGAAAGCTTAAGAAATGTGTTCAAGATTTCCCCAACTTTTCCCCATTTTTTATGGTCACATATTTACTAGCTGTGTGACTATGGATAAGTCACTTCTCACTCTGCCTCATTTTCTTCTTCTGTAAAATGGGATAACAGCACCAAGTTTGTTATAAGAGTGAAATGCAACAATATATGTAAAGTGCCTGGCAAAACTAAACCTCTATATGTAAAATATAATTTTTTTGCTACTAAAATCTTCTTATTTATATTTTCTTAACATTTATATCCCTCTGCATCTAAAATAACAAATAATCTAAAATCCTACAACTTGAACCTATTTCTTGAAAATGCTTAATAAACTATCTTTCTGGAAAAGGGAGATCAGCTAAATGTCTGACACCTTTAGGCATGCACAAATGGCCTCCAACACAGGTTTCCCTAAAAATGGGTTAACTGTACCTTTTCAGAAATTACTGCTCCAATGTATCAATTTGGCATGGAGGCAACCCTGGATGCTCTAAAACTATTGTAGTGGAGCTTAAGCTCTAACAACAGGTCTACCATGCTAAAAAGGTTCAAAATACAATCGTGTTAAGAGACTGCTTTCAAGTAGGTTGGCCACTTAGTGATGAAGTCATTGGTCATGGAAACCTATGAAACAGAAAAAAAATGCAAAATGGCTCTCAGTTTTATACAGCTTTCTTAGGAAATGCAACAGCACAGTAGAAAGGGGAACACATTATCCATAAATTTTAACTTGGTTATTTATATAAATGTGAGATCATAGGCCAATGATCAAATGGACATATTACTATGCCAAAAGAATCCAGGCACCTGGAATCTAGTAGAATTTTTAGATTTTCACACTGGCAGCAAGCAGGTGGAGTGGAAGACAGCAACGTCTAGCTCCATGACTAACCCCAAGATTAAACTTGAACAAATGTTTTAAAATTTTTATTTGTTTCCTTTTCTATTTTTGTTTGTCTATATTTATAGAGAGATGGGGTGTCCATTTTATGCACATATATTCAAATCTTGGGACTTGAAGATTTGCAAAGTTTGTTATTTCATTGAAGGGTGAACAGGAACCCAAATTTGAGGGGAAATGTTGTTATTTTCTAGCCACACAGTTTTAGAAATATCTTCTCTAACACTTCTCCTTTTGTGGACTTAAGGTGTACTGAGATACCAAAGAGGCCCTTTTCAATTCTAAGTTTAAATTTCTGACACACTTGGTTATTTCACTGTTTTCTGGCACCTCCAGGACATATTGAACTGAAAGAAAGCTGAAGTTCAAATGAGTCAATGTTGGTTGTTGCTTGGGACAGGGAAAAAGACTGGACCTATAATTGATGTCATTGGCATAGGAAACTCAATCAAGTGGCCACCCTTGACAACTTATAAATAGTCTGAGAGAGTTGTCTAGAGCATTGAAAGCAAAAGAGACTTGCCCAAGGTCATTAAGTCAGTATGTCTCAGAGGCAGGACTGAACTCAGGTCAGCTCTCTTTGCCAGTGGTGCCATTCTGCCTCTCACTTCTGCTATGACTCTTGTAAAACATTAAGAGGGAGGGAGAGGGTTGAACAATTAATATTAATTTTTGATGGGTCATTTAAATACAATTCAAAGTGATAATGTAAATGTACCTTCCCTCTCCTGTATTATTACCAGTTATTTTTCCCATATTTTTATCTTTCGAGTGAGGCAGTGTAAAAAGCATGCTAGCTCTGGTGCTGGCAAGCTGGGTTTAGCTCTATCTCTGCCATTAATACTATGTGACCCTGGACAAGTTGCTCAATCTCCTCCCCAGGCCTCAGTTTCCGCCTTTGAAAAATGAGAGCTGAACTAGCTGGCCTTTGAGGTCAGCTACTCAGCTTCCTCCTCTGAGGAGCACTAGCATTTACAAGTACAGGAAAACAAGGGACCTGGTCACAATTCCAGGGCCAAAAGGAATGCTAGCACATGTGGCTGCAGGGAAGTAAAAACTAGAACACAGGCTAAGGCAGTAGTGACCAAAAGAAGCAAAAAATTCTGAAGAGAAGAATTAATGAAAAAGCAGAATTGACCGAATAGAAAAAGAGGTACAAAAGTTCACTGAAGAAAATAATTTCTTGTATATGAAAACTGGGCAAGTAAAAGTTAACGAGTCCATGAGACATCAAGAAACAATCAAAGTCAAAAGTATGAAAAAAATAGAGAAAGTAAAATATCTCATTAGAAAAACAACTGACTTGGAAAATAGATCAAGGAAAGATAATTTTAGAATTACTGGACTACTTGATAGCCATGACAAAAAGAAAAGGGCCTAGACATCATCTTTCAAGAATTTATCATGGAAAACTTCCCTGATATCCTAGAACCAGAGGGTAAAACAGAAATGGAAAATTATTCACCAATCACCCCCTGAAAAAGATTCCAAAAGAAAAACTCCCAAAAATATTATAGTCAAAATCCAGACGTACCAATTCAATGAAAAAATATAGCAAGCACCCAGAATGAAACGATTCACGTATCATGGAGCCACAACCAGGATCACAAAAGATTTAGCAGTTTCCACATTAACGGAGTAGAGCTTGAAATACGAAATATGATATTCCAGATGGCAAAGAACCTAGAATACAATAGTACAATAATGTACAATAGTACCAACAAGAATAATTTACCCAATAAAACCAAGCATAATCCTTCAAGAGGAAAAAAAAAAAAAGAGACATTTAATGAAATGGAGGACTTTCAAATATTCCTGATGAAAAGACCAGAACTGAACTTAGAAAATCTGACATTCAAACACACTCAAGAGAAGCACAAATATGTAAACATGAAATAGAAATCTTAAGGGTCTTATTATGGTTAATCTGTTTACATTCCTATACAGGAAGATGATAACAGTAACTACTAAGAACTTTGTCATTCTTGTGACAGTTAGAAGGAATATGCATAGACAGAGAAAACAAATGTGAGTTGAAGATGATGGGATGATCTAAAAAAAAATTTAAGAGGTGAGAAAGAGGGATAAACTTGAGAGAAGGGGGAAGGGAGAATAAGAATTGGGAAAATTATCTTGCATAAGCAGTAACATAAGGAAGAGCTTTCACAGTGGAGGGGAAAAGGAGACGGGGATAGTACTGGGCCACACATGAATTTCACTCTCATTTGAATTGATTCAAAGTGACAATAATATACACACTCAGTTGGAATATAAAATCTACCTTACCAAACAAGAAGGTAGGAGGGGAAGAGGATAAGAGAAAGGATGGGGGATAGACAGGAAAGAGAATTAAGGCAGACAGTGGTCAGAAACAAAACACACTTTTGAGAAGAGAAAGAGCAGGAGAGACAGAAGGCTACACAAGGGAAAAATAGGATGGAGGAAAATGCACAGCTAGTAATTCTAACTGTGAATGTGAATGGAATGAACTCACCCATAAAATGGAAGCAGATAGCAGAATGGATTAGAAACCAGAATCCAATAATATGTTGTTTACAAGAAACACACTTGAACAGAAAGGTACACAGAATTAAAATAAGGGAATGGAAGAAAATCTATTGTGTTTCAGCTAAAGTGAAAAAAAAAAAAAGAAAAGCAGCAACAGCAATCTTGCTATCAGATAAAGTTAAGGCAAAAAGAGATCTAATTTAAAAAGAGAAGCAGAGAAACTATATTGTACTTAAAATAACAGTTGACAGTGAAGTAATATCAACATGAAACATACATGTACCAAAAAGCATGGCATCCATATTCTTAAAGTAAACATTAAATGAGTTACAAGCAGAAATAGGCAGTTAAACTATACTAAGTGGAAGAACCTCAACTTTCCCCTATCAGAACTAGATAAATCAAATTACAGAATAAATAAGAAAGAAGTTAAGGTGATAAACAGAATCTTAGAAAAGACAGATATAATAGACCTCTGGAGAAAACCGAATGGGAAAAGGAGTACACCATTTTCTCAGCTTGTTCATGGCACTTTCACAAAAGCTGACCATGTATTAGGATATAAAAACCTCACAAATGCAGTAAAGTAAAAATATTAAATGCATCCCTTTCAAACCATAATGTAATCAAAATTATATTCAATAAAGGACCATGGAAACCGAAACTAAAAATTGGAAACTAAATCTAATACTACAGAATGACTGAATTAAAGAACAAATCATAAAAACAATCAATAATTTCATTAAAGAGAATGATGAGACAACATACCAAAATTTGAGAGATGCAGCTAATGCAATTTAGAAGAAAATTTATGTCTAAGTGCTTCCACAAATAAAATAGAGAAAAAGCAGATCAATGAATTAGTCACGCAATTTAAAAAAACTAGAAAAAGAACAAATTTAAAATCTTCAATGAAACACCAAAATGCAAATCATGAAAATCAATGGAGAAATAAATAAGTGAAAAGTTCAAAAAAAAAAAAAACAAAACCAAAACACTAAATTAAAGTAGGAGCAAACAACAATAAAATAGATAAACCATTGGGGATAATTTGATTTTTAAAAAGAAGAAAACCAAATTACTAGTATCAAAAATGAAAAGGGGTGAATATGCCTTAAATAAGGCAATTATTAAAGGTTTTTTGCTCAATTCTATGACAAATCTGACAAATTAATTGAAAGAGATGAATATTTAGAAAGTATAAATTGCCCAGATTAACATGAAGAGGAAACTGAATATTTAAATAACCCTATCTTAGAAAAAGAAATTGAACAATCAATTGAACATCAAGGAGCTCCTTAAAAATGAATCCCCTAGACCAGATGGATTCACAAATGAATTCTAATCAACATTTAAAGAACAATTCCAGTACTATACAAACTATTTGGAAAAAGAGGCAAAGAAATAGTCCTACCAAATTCCTTTTATGACACAAATACAGTTTTGACACCTAAACCAGGAAGAGCAAAAATAGTAAAAAAAACAAAACAAAACAAAACTATAGAACAACTTCCCTAAAGAGTATTGATGCAAAAATTTTAAATAAAACAGTAGCAAGGATATTACAGCAATATATCACCAAGATCATACACTATAGCCAGTTGTGATTTATACCAAGAATGCAGGGCTGGTTCAATATTAGGAAAATTATCAGCATAACTGACCATATCGATAACAAAAACAAGAAAAATCATGATTATCTCAATAGATGCAGAAAAGGCTTTTGACAAAATACAATACGCCTATTTTTAAAAAATACCATACAAATAAACAGAACTTTTCTTAAAACGGTAAGTTATATCTATCAAAAACCATCATCAAGCACTATCTGTAATGGGGATAAGCTAGAAGCCTTCCCAATAACATCAGGTGTGAAACAAAGCAATCCATTATCACCATTATTATTCACTATTGCATTAGAACTGCTAGTTATAGCAAAAAGATAAGAAAAAGAAACTGAAGGAATAGGCAATAAGGAAACTAAACTATTACTCTATAGATGATATGATGGTATACTTGGAGAATCCCAGAGAATCAACTAAAAAAAGCTAGTTGAAATAATTAACTTTAGCAAAGCTGCAGGATATAAAATAAGCCCACATAAATCATCAGCATTTCTACATATTACCAATAAAGTCCAGCAGGAAGAGATAAAAAGAAATGCCATTTAAAATAACTGCAGGCAATATAAAATACATGGGAATCTACCTGACAAGACAAACACAAGAACTATATGAATGCAATTATAAAATACTTGTCACACAAATACAGGTCTAAATAACCAAAGAAATACTAATTGCTCTTGAGTAAGCCAAGCCAATATGATAAAAATGATACTTCTACCAAAACTGATTCATGTATTCAATATCATATCAATCAAACTACCAAAAATTATTTTACAGAGTGAGAAAAAAATAATCAGAAAATTCATCTGGGGAAAAAAAGTTCAAAAATATCAATGAAAAAGAATGTGAAGAAAGGCAGTTTAGCACTACCAGATTTCAAACTGTTTTACAAAGAAGTACTCATACATACAGGTTGGTACTGGCTAAGAAACAGAATGGTAGAACAGTGGAATAGATTAGGCATACAATACATAGTAAATGACCATAGTAATGTAGTGTTTGATAAATCCAAATATCCAAGTTTTTGGTACCTCTTATTCATTCAATCAGTTGTATCCAATTCTTTGTGACCATATGGTCCACAGCATGCTAATCTCCCAAAGTCTGTCTAAGCTCATGTTCACTGCTTCCATGACACTATTTCTCCATCTGATCATCTGCTGTCCCCTTCTCCTTTTGCCTTCAATCTTTCTCAACATTAAGGTCTTTTCAAATGAGTCCTATTTTCTTACATGTAGCCAAAGTACTTAAGCTTCAGCATTTATTCTTCCAACGAATAGTCTTAACTAATTTATTTACGTATTAACTAATTTGATCTCCATGCTTTTCAAGGGACTTTCAAGTCTTCATGAGCACCATAATTTGAAGGCATCAATTCTGTGCTGCTCAGTTTTCCATATTATCCAAATCTCAGTCTTACATTACCACTGGAAAAATCATAGCTTTGAAAACAAGTCAGAAAGATGATGTCTCTGAGTTTTAGTATGCTGTCCAGATTTGCCAGAGCTTTCCTTCCAAGTGTCTTTTAATTTCATAGCTACAGTTGCCAACTGCAATGACCTCTGAATACAAGAATATAAAATCTGACACTGCTTCCATTTCTTCTCCCTCTCATTGCCAGGAAGTGATGGGATTAGTTGATTAGCATGATCTTAGTTTTGGTTTTTTTTTTTAATGTTAAGCTTCAAACTGGCTCTTGCACTCTCTTTTACTCATCAAGAATTTTCTTAATTCCTCTTAATTCACTTTCTGCCATCAGGGTGGTATTGTCTGTATATTTGGGATTGTTGATATTTCTCCTGGAAACCTTAATTCTGGCTCTTGATTTGCCCAGCCTGAAATTTCACATGATGTACTTTACATATAAATTAAATAAAGTGACAATATATGGTGTTACCATACTCTTCAAATTTTAAACCAATCACTTGTTCCATATTCGGTTCTATTGTTTCTTGACCTGCATGCTGATTCCTCGTAGTAAGATGATTTTATACTCCCATCTCTTTCAGGACTTGTCACATTTTGTTGTTATACACACAATCAAAGATTTTAGTATAGTCAATGAGGTAGAAATAAATGTTGGGTTTTTTTTTTTCTGGAATTCCCTGGCTTTCTCCATAGTCCAGTGAATATTGGCAATGTGGTCTCTTGTTCCTCTGCCTCTTCAAAATCCGGCCTATACTTCTGGAAATTCTCAGTTCACATACTGCTGAATCCTAGCTTGCAAAATCTTAAACATAACCTTGCTGGTACGTGAAATGAGTGCAACTGCTCTGGTATCGTCCTTCTTTAGGACTGGGACATAAACTGATCTTTCCAATTCTGTGGTCACTGTTGAGTTTCCCAAATTTGATGGTATATTGATGACAGTACTTTAGCAGCAGCATCTTCTAGGACCTTAAATAGTTCAGCTGTAATTCCATCACTTTCACTAGCCTTACTGCTAGCAATGCTTCCTAAGGTCTACTTGACTTCATTCTCCAAAATGTTTGGCTCTGGATCAGTAACCACACCATCATGATTAGCAGTGATGTTAAGATCTTTTTTGTATAGTATATAGTATATTTTCTATATTCCTGATACCTCTTATTCTTCTGTTAAGACCCTACCATTTTTGTCTTTTACCATACCCATTTTTGCATGAAACTGTCCCTTGATCTGATTTTCTTGAAGAGATGTCTTTCCCATTCTATTATTTTCTTCTATTTCTTTGCATTGCTCATTTAAGAAAACCTTCTTATCTCTCTTTGCTATACTCTGTGATTCTGCATTCAGTTGGGTATATTTTTCCCTTTCTCCTTTGCTTTTCACTTTTTTTTCCCTCAGCTATTTGTAAAGTCTCATCAGACAGTCAATTTGCTTTCTTGCTCTTCTTTCTCTTTAGGATGTTTTTTGTTGATCTTTCCTATGCAATACTGATCTCCAGTGGATCACCTTTTGTCTGAACTCTCCACTATGACCTGTTCGTCTTGGGTAACCCTGCATGGCATAGCTCATAGTTTCATAGAGCTACACAAGCCCCTCTGCCACAACAAGGCAGTGATCTAGGAGGGGAGCTTTTGGGACAAGAACTCACTACCTAACAAAAATTGCTGGGAAAATCAGAAAGCAGCTAAGCAAAAATTAGGTATAGACCAACATCTCATACCATACACCAAGATGAAGTTAAAATGAGTACATGATTTAGATGTAAAGGATGATATCATAAGCATATAGGGAACATTATACCTGTCAGATAAAGGAAGAATTACAGGAAGTAAAAACAGATAATTTTGATTACAATAACTTTAAAAAAAAGAGGTTTTGTTTTGTTTTTACACAAATCAAAATCAATGCAGCCAAGATTAGAAGAAAAAGAAACTGGAGGATAATTTTTTACAGCAAGTTTCTCTGCTAAAGACCTTGTTTCTCAAATATGTAAACATAAGTATCATTCCCCAGTTGATAAATGGTCAAAAAATATGAACAAGCAGTTTTCAGAAAAATAAATCAATTATGAATTGTCACGTGAAAAAATGCTCTAAATCATTATTAAGTTTTGTGCAAATTCAAAAAACTCTAAGGTACCACTTTATACCTATCAGATTGGCTAACATAACAGAAAAGGAAAACGACAAATGCTGGCAGTAACATGGAAAAATTGGGACACTAAGACACTGCTGGTACCGTTGTGAGCTGGTCCAACTATTCTGAAGAACAATTTGCAACTATGCCCAAAGGGCTATAATAAAGGATACAAACCCTTTGATCCAGCAATACCACTACTAGTTCTGTACACTAAAGAGATCAAGGGGAAAGGGACTATATGTACAAAAATATTTATAGCAGGCTTTTTTATGGTGGCAAAAATTTAGAAACTGAGGTGATGACCATTAATTGGGGAATGGCTGAACAAGTTGTGGTATATGATTATGATGGAATACTACTGCACAATAAGAAATGATGAACAGGATGGTTTCAGAAAAAGTTAGTAAGGTTTATATGAGGTGAGTTGAATCAGGAGAATTGTATATAGCTATAGCGATTTTACATAAATTACGTTTTTGTAAGTGATATGGCTATTCTGATCAATGCAATGATCTAAGACAGTGCTGAAGGACTTATGACCAAAAAAAAAATTACTATTCACTTCCAGAAAGAGAGAACTGGTCAAGGTGAAACATAATATTTTTATTTTTTTGCAACATGGCTAATATGGAAGTGTTTTGCACAACATCACATATATAAGTGATATTACATTTCTTGTTTTCTCAGTGGGTGTGGTAGGAAGAGAAGTAAGGGAAAGAATTCAGTAATCTTTTAAGTGAAATGTTAAAAATAAATAATATTTTAAAAAGAAAGCAAGAGTTGGTCTTATCATATGTCCAAAGGCAATAAAAACCAATTTCCTGATAATTTTTTATATCATATTACAATGCTAATGACAAGTTATTTGCAAAAAGACTATCATGAAAGTAATTGCAGCTCATGTACTAACATTTACAGCAAGGTAAATAGAGAAATCCCTATCAAAAACAGGAAAAGATTCTCTAAATTAAAACAAAATATACATTTTCACATATCACTTCAATTTAAAGGTAGGTATAGTTAAAGATAGTGAGAAATGGATTAAGGATGGCGGAAAATATGAATTAGGAATAAGGAATGAGAAAGGTTAAAAAGTTGAATGTAAAGTATACATGTCCTGACAATATAAATATTTTATTTAAGAGTCAATAGTCACTAGATATGGAAAATAACCCTACAAGAAAGTGAAAATGAGTATATTTAATAGACAGAAAAAAATCCATTCTGAATGAGATATCCCTGAAATGTTAAATCAGCTATGTACAGTCAAATGAATATAATAATTGGCATAAGGCTAGGAAAAAAATATTATATGCAACTGAAACAATTCAACATTTATCTACTTAAACAAGTTACTAATAATGAAAAATTGATAGTTGATAAACAGTAATGACATTGTAATATAATAATTTTCTATAAAAGCTTTGATAATATAAATTACTTGCCACAACAAGAGAAACAAATTAGCCTATAAAGCATCTTAGTCAGCAAATCATTTTGACTTAGTTGCCAAGAAGAGATAACCACCAAAGACAAGACTGATTTGGAATATAAACTAATTTGCAAAATCTTACAAAGAAGGCTGATGGAAGTTATTAAGAAATATCATTTTATAAAGCAGACAGAAGCAGCACATCAGTTTAAAAAAGCTTGGCAAGAGACCCAACTAAGTAAAGTCATCTCATGGGAACATAAGGATGAAAACAGGACAACAATCAGAAAATAAATGGAGAAGAGTTATAAAGATTTTTTTATAATAAATTGTTTTTACTATCATGAACTCTAACATTACAATCCCAGTTGTGTTTAGAATAGGAAAAAACTGGCCCTACTGAGAACAAACATGAGAAGGCAGGTAGATTAAACCACGTATATGCTGAAAAAAATACATTCTAGAAGCAACACAATTGTGAAGGCACTGCATGTATATACAGGTAAAGGACAAAAAATGTGGGGGAAAAAATCTCAGCCCTTTGTACTAATTAATCCAAAAAAAAAAAAATAACGACACAGAAAAACATCAACAGCCAAAGATCTATTTAACTACGTTTCCATCTATACAAAATCTTTTGTGAGCCTCATCTACACACACATCAAGGACAAGGAATAGGTAGGATTTTGGAAGTATACTCCACACTGTACACTACATCTTTACCATAACACTGAGGAACCTGGTATAGGAGACAGAGTGATGAACATGATGTCAGAAACACCTGAATGTAAATCTCATCTCCAACACCTCCTGGTTCTGCAAGCCTGGCCAAGACACTTAACTTCTCTGAACTTAAATTCTACCTATAAAATGAGGAAGTTGAACGTAAGACTTTAAAGTCTTAAAATTCTAAATCTATTATCCTGATTATAACAAGTCATTTGCTTCACTAGGGCAAAACATCACTTGAGGGCTCTTTTCCAACAAGTTGCCTCCTATCCTCATATTAAAATCATTAAAAATTCCTTATCAGTTATAATAACAAAGATAACTAACATCAGATGAGGCATAAAACTGGGAAGGGGTACACTTGTCAAAAGTCCTAGCGACTATCATGGAGGGAGACACAGCCCAGAGTCCAAGTTGAAAAGGAGATTCCCTGTAAGGTTCTACAGATGACATCACTTATTAAGCCCAGAACATTTTAAAGCCAACTGAAAGAGACTTATAAACACTGAAAAAAAAAGTTTCCCCTAACCATCTATACAGAAAAAAAATAAGTAGAGGAAGAATGTCCAGATTTTAAAACATATAACTGGATAGACAATCTATAGAGTTTATTCATCAGCGTGTAGGTGTGTTTATATGTACACACATACACACATATAGGACAGAATGGATGACATTTTGGGTCAAGAATTAAAGAAAAGGGTAGGCTGAATTGCAAAGTTTCTTTAATCAACCCAAATTTCACCCAGAAAAAGAAGCCCACTTTTTTAATACCAATATTCTACCAGTGTTAATAAAATGGCTGTAAAAGAAGGAACATAATCTCTTAACACCTGAAAATGAGGATCAAATAACAGAGAGGTGCCCTGTAGGTGCAAGTAAGCTGCAAGCTATCACAAATGAGGAACTTCAAAAACATTACTAAAAGATGTCATCAAGGGAATCTGCAACAGAAAAATAGGATGGGATGGTTATGTACCAAAGATGAGAGATGAAAGAACAAGTGCTCCATGGTATTCTTGTAACATTAGAAAAAAAAAAAATCAACAAAGGACTCTAGTACCCCTCATTCCAGGAAAGTAGACTTCCTGTGATGAATTTATAGGAGAACATGAGAAGTAGCACAGTTGAGAGAACAGTAAATAAGTAGTCTTAGGGGTTGAGGTCACATCTTCGATCTGTCACTTATTCTCTGGGCAATGTTGGATTCATCACTCCATTACTCCACAGCCTCAGTTTCCTAATTTATAAAAATGAGGAAGAGTTTGGACTAGATGATCTATAAGGTCTATGATCCTATCATGGTTAAGGATGAACATGGTTTGGGTTGCAACCTACATCTTTGGAGAGAACACTGAATGATCAAAGGATCATTGAGTATAAGAGGTATGATCATTTCTATTGAGAAGACTGTTGGATTAATGGGAAAATTGGTTATTGATGTTTGTAACTTGCTTCCTTATTGTTATTAAAGTGAAATAGTATTTTAAGCTAATGCACTATACTACCTTCCCTGAATTTACACTGCCCCCTATTTGCAACACCTCCCTCTAATTCTTGAGAGTAAATAAGTCCTTTAATTGTATTCTCTAACTACTCACATTTCTACTTTCCTCCAGTGAAAGGGATAAACAAGGATGGCTATCACTAGGTCACCAACATAACACATAAAAATTTTCAAGTCTTATCAGAACTCAAGTTTCTGATACCACAAATTCTTGTCTTCATTTGTGAGTTAAAATGAACTTCACCTCACAACGTTAGGTGGATATTGATACAAAATAGTAACTCAAGAAGCACTGCAATGCAATGGAAGTGTGTAGTCTTCTTTAAAAGCCATGCATGGAAAACCACACTCGGTAAGGCTCTCAAACATCTGACAAGAAGACAAGTGATCATTCCAATATAATTAGGCTTTCTGGTTCTATCACGTAAAAACAATATTTTCAGTATCTAAACTCTGCTCACTTTTTGTAAATACTTAAATATTTAAAACCCCTTTTGAAATTTCACAAACTTTTCACATAAAAACAGTATTTTTGGTATCTACCTCTGCTTACTTTTTGTAAATACTTAACAAATATTTAAAACCCCTTTGAAGTTTCACAAACTTAAAAAATGTGATCAAATAAATAAAATAGGGAGGAGGGAGAAATCAAGTAAAATTATAAAATTCAGGCTGTATTTTGATAGAAGGGGAAAGAAAAATTTATTTGCTATGTAAATCTTTTTAATTTTCAAAAACAATATTTCTTTCTTTGCTTTGAAAATCTAAGTGCTCCAGAAGTCATATTTAAAAAACATTTCTGAAACTTAACTTGAAATTTTACTACTTTAATGAACAAAATCTATTCTTTTAGAAACTGCATAATTTACATATCAGAAGCCTGAAAATGGAAAATAATTTCTTTAAAGAATAAGAAAAGTTAAAAAACTAAGCACTGACTACTACCATTTTTTTAAATCTTCTTCATTCGTTTTAACCAACTGCAAGGTTCTTAACCTGGAGGTCCGGTAACTTATTTTTTAAAAAATATTTTTGATAATTATATTTCAGTATGCCTGGCTTCCTTTGTAATGCTATGTATTATTTTATGCATTTAAAAACATCATTCTGAGAAGGGGTCCATAGGCTTTACCAGATTGCCAAAGCAGTCCCTGACACAAAGTCTCTGAATTCCTGGACCCACAATCATTTAAGCAGGAGTATGGGGGTTTCAAAAGAGAAAGGGAAGTCAAAGGTAACTAGAATTAATCCCAGTAATTGTTTAGACACTTTTTTGTTGACTAAACATTACTTGTGGCCAAATTTGTTTGGAAAAGGCTGATCTGATCCAATCTCCTTATTTTATAGAAGAGAAGGGAAAAAAAAAAAACTAAGACTTACAGATATCAAGTATCAAGTGTCTTCCCAAGGTCATATATTCTATTCAATTGTTTCTTATGTGCAAATACTGCTAGGCCTAGGGATACAAAAACAAAAAGGAAACAGTACTGGCTCTCAAGGAACTAACAGTCTTCCCTGGAAGAGGGAGGAGAGAATACAAGTATACATGTAAATACAAAGTAGGTACAAAGTAATTTCAAAGAGAAAGTGCTAATAACTGGGAATGAAAAGTAGGAAAATGTAGAAGATGGCTCAGAAAGAAACTACAGTTTCTCTGAGGTGGTATAAATTAAATGTAAGGGATCGCTTGTGAAATGGCATGGAGGTGGTAGATGGAATGTCATGTACAGGAAATAACTAGGCAGCTAGTAGGACTGAAAGAGATTGTATTCAAAGGGAAGTCATATGAAGTAGGTAGGTGGGAGTCAGATTGTGGAAGCTTTGAAATGCTAGACTGAGAATTCTGAATTTTATCCTAAAGGCAAGAGGAAGCCATTGAATATTTTTGAGTAAAATGAGAGTGCTACAACGTGTTTTAGGAATATAAAATTTTGTGGAAGATGTCAATCCTCTGATTGATAGGTGAATAAGGGCAAGAAAAGAACAAGAATAAAGATTGTGTAAATAAAGAAAAAGGAACAGATGTGAATTGTTGTGGAAGTAGAAAAGATTTGACAACTAATTAGTTGTGGGTGAACAGGAGAGGAAAGAGTCAAGGATAATTCCAAGGTTACAAAACTTAGTGACTAAAAGGATGGTGGTGCTATCACCTGAAACAGTGAAATGGAAAGGTATTAAAAGGCAACATGAGTATGGAAAATGATACAAAGCTAGTCAATATATCTGGAGCTAAAATATAAATATGGGTTCAGAAAACTATACAAATATTTCAGTATGTTTATCTTGGGTGTAAACAATTGTTGTATAATTCTAATCCACAGCTAGGTGGCACAGCGGACAGAGTGCCAGGCCTAAAGTCAGGCTCATTTTCTCTTCTTTTCAGTTATATGAAACAGTTTCATATTATTCATTTTAGACAAGAAGACTCGAATAAAAGAAAAAATGGAAGTGAAAAACAGCATATGTTTCAGTCTGTATTCAATCCAAATCAGTTCTTTATCTGAAGGCAGAGCGTAAACCTCACATTAGTCCTTTGGGATTGTCTTGGATTGTTGTACAACAATCCAAGACAATCCCAAAGTCATTCACAATTCTTCATCGAATAATATTGCTGTTAGCTGTGTAAAATGTTTTTTCTAGTTCTGTTCACTTCACTATGTATCAGTTTATGCAAGTCTTTCCAGATTTTTCTGAAATCATCCTGCTTGTCATTTCTTATAGCACAATCATATACCTCAGCTTGTTTAGCCATTCCCCAACTGATAGGCATCCCTTTGATTTCCAATTCTTGGCTACCACACACACAAAAAAAAGCTGCTATAAATATTTTTGTATGAACAGGTCCTTTTCCCTTTTTATTGGATGTTTTTGGGATACAGATCTAGTGCTAGATCAAAGAGAATGCAGAAATTTATAGCCCTTTGGGCATAGTTCCAAATGCTCTCCAGAATGGTCAAATCAGTTCACAACTCCACCAATGAAACATTGGCATCCCAGTTTTCCCACATCTCCTCCAAAATCCAATATAATTTTCCTTTTCTGCCTTATTACAGGGCTCATTTTCAAGGTATTTTCATGACTATCTGACCTTAGGTACTAACTAGTATGTGACTCTCAGCAAGACACTTAACCCTATTTGCCTCAGTTTCTTCATCTGTAAAGTGAGCTGGAAAAGGAAATGGCCAACTACTCCTGTATCTTTGCCAAGAAAACCCCAGATGAGGTTACAAAGAATTGGAAGAGACTGAAACGACTAAACATCAACAAAAAATTCTTAAAGTACTAATGTGATGGGTATATGCTGCAAAGAACATGAGACATCTCCTTCTTTTATGAAATTTATACTTAAAACCAAAGTGACAACAGAAAATCGAAAAGTGTGATGATAGATCTCTAGGGGTCCCTAAGACAAAAACTTTTCATAATAATAATGTTAGTCCCTATTAAAATACTGTTTCCTTTTCCAAGTACAGGCCTCTATGAAGCCTGATTTTCTTCATACACTTCAACCAAAAAAAAAAAAAAATCACAACAGACTGAATGAGGAAGCAGATTTGAGAACTGTCTCTTATTAAGCCAGATATTAAAGTCTTGTAAAAATATGTAAAACAATTTTTTTTACAATTTTTCTACATTACAATTTTTTTACATTTTTCTTGTTTGAAAAGATAATTATTTTTCATAAAATACTTATGTTAATATGTAATGAGTCATTGTTTTTAAGAAATTAATACATATTTTAAAATGTATCTTAATTTCTAAGATGGTAAATATCAACATGTGTATTATATATGTATACACACAACACACACACACTAAACAAAAGCCCTTTGGGGTAATTTTAAGAGGGTAAAGGGATCCTGAGACCAAAATGTTTGAGACTCACTGGTAAACTGGTGCAGAACTGGCACCCTAAAGGCTCAGGCTGGAATCCTACCTTCGACAATGACTAATTCTGTCACCCTAGGCAAATCAAGACTTAACTACTAAGTTCTGACAGCACCTACCTTAAAGGGTCATTGTGAAAACTAAAGAAAATACTATAATTTTAAGCACTTTACAAACCTGAAAATGCTATATAAAAATACTATGTACATATCTAAGTACATTGTTAATTAGTTTATTTTTCAAATCAAAGAAGAGTTCCAATTTTGCTCAAGTAATTCAGAATAACATTCCTAAAAGAAGGCAAGTTTGCAGGATTTCCAACAAAGGAGAAAGGACCTACAGCAATCACCTGGATAAGGTAGACCAAAATGTGTGTGTACCTCAGACGTATAAATAAAGATTAAGAAGAAGCGTATGGGAGAAACAGTGCTAGCCTCACAATCAGGAGAGATGTAGGTTCTAATCTTGCAGTTTACACTTTCTAGCTGTGTAACCTTGGTCAAATCTTTTGAGTGTTAATTCTCTGACCTGTAAAATGAGGTTAATATTATCTGCAGTACCCACCTTAAAAAGGCTGTTTGCTGTGGGATCAAAGCAGATTATATATGCAAAGTGCTTTACAAACTTTAAAATGTTATGTAAATGTCAGCTATCAGAAATATGTAGGAAACTAGAAGTTTTTATCATATTTACTTAATTCTGTACCTTGCTAATACAATGTAGACTGGTCCTTTAATGGGAAAGGAAGCATTTGATTAAGAAACCAAAGTATGTGAAAAACTGTTTGGTGTATGAATTGGCAACAATTTAGAAAAAGTGGCTTTTTAAAGCTAAACCTTACTATAGCACAACTAGTGTAGGGAATGAGGATATAAAAGAGAAATTCCACCTCTATTATTAATATCTGAATTCTAAAGATACTTGTTTCATTTAAAGAACAAAGTATGATAAGAATATTCTCATAACCACTTTTGTATCAATTTCATAAAAATTCAGAACAGATAGAAATTAGAACCACTAACTCAAGGGTAGGGAACCTGCAGCC
Organism: Potorous gilbertii; assembly: GCA_028658325.1. NCBI lineage: Eukaryota > Metazoa > Chordata > Mammalia > Diprotodontia > Potoroidae > Potorous > Potorous gilbertii. The sequence goes on from CM053770.1 coordinate 504,666,741, forward strand.
TCAAGGCCACATGTGCCCCTCTAGATCTTCGGATGAAGCCTTTTCACAGAGTTCAAGTTTAACTGAACAAATTCTTTTATTAAGGAGATTTGTTCTGTAAAGTATGGATTCAATCAAAGAGCTGCACTTAAGGACCTAGAGGGCCACATGTGGTTCCCCAACCCTGCACTAGCTCATTATATTCAGCTCTAATGTATTCAGTTCCTATTTCCTCCCAGGTGTATTAATTCGAAAATTCAAACATACAAATAAATGCAGAAATGGAATAAATACATGGTTTCTTGGTAAATCTACAGGGAATTTAACATATTAACAATGTTAATTCTATAGAATATTGGTCATCAGATAGTTATAGATGTATCTAACAATTTGACCAGAAAGGCTGGATTTCAATTTCATAACTGGAAAACAGGAATACTTGATTAATCTGATCCATTTGAGGTATATTGGTACCTTAAAAATCAGTTCAAAAATTTATTTTCAAAATCTCTCAGCCCAGGATACTCCTTTGGCATTGTATTCAATTTCACCAACCTCCTAATTTTTAATGTCACATGTCCTCTCTCCTTGAACCAACAGCTGAATCTAGTCCTTAGCTTAATGTCATGTGAACAGTGGCAAATTTTTTAAAATGAAGTATATGTTGGCTGCCTCTATCTCCAGTCATTAAGATCAATACATATAACTTGTGAATATCTGAATGAGTTCTCATAGGTAAGACAGGGTCCCTGCTCTTATTTTTGGAAATCCTGTCAGTTAGGTGCACAATTCACTGAGCTGGGAATTTATGAGAAGAGGTGACCATCAGTAGACAGTCAGAGGTAAACTCCCAAAAGGTCCAGGCCTCCTAGCCAGATGAAGAGCTGAAGGTTTTGGTATCTTTGCAGCTAATTAGGCTCTGAGTGAACACACAGATTCGAACTACTTAGAAGGGGGAACAGGACTGCAGAGTGGACTGAGGTCTTTGAGAAGAAGAGACAAGGGAGGCAGGAAAAGTTGGCCTTGTTTCATCTTATCCCTCTGGTGGCGCCTTACCCCTTTTCACCCTATTTTTTACTCTAGATTGTGCTTTTTGTTGATTTCTGCCTAAATCTTTAAAAATATTTTATTTATTATTGATTATATTTGCTGAATTGTTTTACAATCCTCATTCTTAATTTTAACTGTAGGTGAATTCAAAGTTCGGCAAGAGAAAAAGCTACAATAGTATATAGAATGTACTTCATTTTACACAACAAGCTCTTTCATAAACTTTTTCTTTTGCTTTTGTCTGTTTCTGTCTTTACTTACATAAACACACAATATCCCATCCTCTCCTACTGTATAGTTCTTTCAACTTACGCATCATCAGCATACCACATTTGTACTCATGTCTTACAAAAGTAAAATAACAGCATTCTAAACCATAGTCTTCTCAGATATTATTTTATGTAGCTATTCTCTATACCTGTCTCTTTTTTTCCTGCTTCATTTATAACATAAAATTTGAACCCCATTCCAAAGAACCCTGTCCAACTCAAGATGTATGGGAACAAGATAAATCAGAAGATCATAGACTTAGAGCTGGAAAAGACCTCAGAAGTCTATAGTACAACTCTAATTTTTTCAAATAAGGAAACTGAGGCCTGGGGAGGAGACTGAGCAACTTGTCCAGGGTCACATAGTATTAGTGGCAGAGACAGATCTGAACTCAGCTTGCCAGCACCAGAACTAGCATGCTTTTTACACTGCCTCACTCGAAAGATAAAAATATGGAAAAAATAACTGGTAATAATACAGGAGAGGGAAGGTACATTTACATTATCACTTTGGATTGTATTTAAATGACCCATCAAAAATTAATTTTAATTGTTCAACCCTCTCCCTCCCTCTTAATGTTTTACAAGAGTCATAGCAGAAGTGAGAGGCAGAATGGCACCACTGGCAAAGAGAGCTGACCTGAGTTCAGTCCTGCCTCTGAGACATACTGGCTTTATGACCTTGGGCAAGTCTGTTTTGCTTTCAGTGCTCTAGACAACTCTCTCAGGCTATTTATAAGTTGCCAAGGGTGGCCACTTGACTGAACTTCCTATGCCAATGACATCTGTCATAGGTCCACTCCTTTCCCCACCTCAAGTAACAACCAACATTGACTCATTTGAACTTCAGCTTCTTTCCTGCAGTTCATTATTTCCTGGAAGTGCCAGAAAACAGTGAAATAGTCAAGTGTGTCAGAAATTTAAACTTAGAGTTGAAAAGGGCCTCTCTGGTATCTCAGTACACCTTAAGTCCACAAAAGGAGAAGTGTTAGAGAAGATAGTTCTAAAACTGCGTGGCTAGAAAATAACAGTATTTCCCCTCAGATTTGGGTTCCTGTTCACCCTTCAATGAAATAACAACCTTTGCAAATCTTCAAGTCCCAAGACTTGAATATATATGCATAAAATGGATACCCCATCTCTCTATAAATATGGACAAAAATAGAAAAAAAATAAAAATTTAAAAACATTTGTTGAAGTTTAATCTTGGGTTAGTCATGGAATTAGCTGTTGCTGCCTACCACACACACCACCTGCTTGCCTGCCAGTATGGAAACCAAAAAGCTCTACTTGACTCCAGGTGCAGGGATCTTATAGAGTAGAAAATCTTACATAGAAAATATCTGTGGCAGCTGCAGAGCTGCAGGAAATTCTTCAAGATCCCCTGGGGCAGTCAAAAATCAAAATAGATTTCTTAACAGTGCAGTGGCCCAAGCAGTTTACTCTAGTTTAGGTTAAATCCCAATACTTATCAGATTTCTGCAGTATGAGAATCTAGGGTCAAATATCAATTGAAATAAATAATAATAATAATCTTAAATGTAATAGTCTTTTGAAAAGTTTCATTTACATATTAATGATTCACATTTTCTTGGCAATCTGGTGAAAGGTCCCATGTAATCCTTTCTCTTCTACTAGGTATATGAAAATGTCCCTTCTATTTAGTGCTGAAGTTCAGAATAAAATTTTAAAAAATTTTAAAAACCCAACCCATATATTAACCATCTCCTCTTTGATATTCTTTCTTCTCTGGGTTTTCTTGACATTCTCTCCTGGCTGGCCTCCTACCTGTCCTCCTCAGTCTCCACAAACACATGACACTCCTACTTGTGGATGTTCCCTAAATTTCTATCCATGGTTCTCTCCTTCCTCCCTATCACAGGTTCTTAAGTTTTCTTATGTCATGGATCCTTTTGGGACGTAGATGAATTCTAGGGATCCCTTCTCATTAGCCATTATCACAAATTAGTATTTTCAAAAGCATAAAATACACAGGATTGTATCTTTTGTGCCCATTCCAATTTCAGATATAGGGGATGGTCATTGTAAAGACAAGAGACAGAAGGTGAAGTATCTTGGATGAGGAGCAAAGAAAAGGCCAGTTTGGTTGGGTCCCAGAGTGTGGGAGAGTAATGTGGAGAAATGTATCTGAAAAGATAGGTTGGAACCAGGTCGTGTAGAGCAGAGGTGTCAAACACATACAGGGCAGCAGTGACCCCCTACGTTCTTGAATGCTGAAAATCTCTCCATGGAATCCTGGTTAAGAACCCCTCCCTGCTCTGTTTTCACCCAGTAACAGCCATCAGCTCAGATAGCTTTGCTCTCTCCCAGATTCAGTCCCACATTACCAATTACCTAGTGGACATTTCAAATTAGATGATTCCTGATACTCAACATATCTGAAAGTGAACCCATCACCTTTCCTCCTAAATTCTCCCCACTTCCAAACTTCCCTATTTCTATTTAAGCACCACCATCTTTCCACATGTTTGCCACGAACTTGGTATGATTCTGGACTATTCACCCTTTCACAGCCCACATATTCACACAATGTCAAATCTTCCTACCTACCTTCACAGTGCCTCTCCAGTCCACTCCTTTCTGTCCACTCATACAGCTACAACCTTAGTTCAGAGCCTCTTCATTTTGCACCTGTGTTACACAACAGCCTCCTCACTGGTCAGCATACCTCAAGTCTCTCCCCACTCTAGAACAATACATACACAGTGCTGCCAAACTAATTTTCCTTAAGTATAAATCTCACCATGTGACTCAACCACCCAGTCTCAACTCAAAGGCTTTTCATTGCCTCTAGGATAAAATATAAATCTCTATATTTAGCTTTTAAAGTCCTACACCAGTGATACCAAACTTAAATATAAATGGGACCACTAAATTGTAGGTAAGGATTCCTGACTTATAAAACTACATATTAACATCATATTTCACTGCATTTCTACTTTGCTAAATATTTCTCAACTACATCTTAATCCGGTCCAGGCAGGTAGCATTCAAGAATGTAGTGGGTCACTGCTGCCCTATATGTGTTTGACATCTCTGCTCTACACGACCTGGTTCAACCTATCTTTGCAGATACATTCCTCCACATTACTCTCGGACACTCTGGGACCCAACCAAACTGGCTTTTTCTTTGCTCCTTATTCACTTTCTGTCTCTGTCTTTACAATGACCATCTCCCATACCTGAAATGTATTCTCCTTAATTCTCTCTTCCTTTAAGATGCTAGTCAGGCACCAACTTTTTTTTTTTAGTTTTCAACATTCACTTTTATAAAATTTTGAGTTCCAAAATTTTTTTTGTTCTTCCCTCCTGTTCCAGTCCCCTCCTCAAGACAGCAAGCAATCTAATATAGGCTATACATGTACAATCATATTAAACATACTTCCACATTAGTCATGTTGTGAAAGAAAAATCAGAACAAAAGGGAAAAATCACAAGAAAGAAAAAATAAAGAGAGAAAATAGTATGCTTCAATCTGCATTCAGATTCCATAGTTCTTTTTCTGGATAAGGATAGCATTTTCTATCAAAAGTCTTTTGGAACTCTCTCAGACCACTGTACCATTAAGAAGAGCTAAGTCTATCACAGTTGATTTTCGCACAATGTGTATAATGTTGTGTACAATGTTCTCCTGGTTCTGCTCACTTTATTCAGCATAAGTTCATATAAGGCTTTCCGGGTTTTTCTGAAATCCACTGGCTCATTATTTCTCTTTTTTCTTTTATTCATTTATTTGCTTGTTTATTATTTGTTTTCAGTGTTCTACAATCATTTCCATGTATCTTAGATTTCCTCCCCTCCCTCACTCTCCTTCTCCCTCTTTCCCTTCCTCCCCACTTCCTGAAATGGCATCTTATATAGGTTCTATACGTACATACCTATTAAATACATTTTCACCTTAGTCATGTTGAATAGGAGAATTTAAATAAATGGGAGAAACGATAAAGCAAAACAAAACATAATACAAAAGTAAATGGTCTGCTTCATTCTGCGATCCAATTCAACAGTTCTTTCTCTGAATGTGGAAGGTGTTTTGCCTCAAAAGTCTATTGGGAATTTTTTAGGTCATTGCTTTGCTATGAAGGACTAAATCTACCAGAAAAATTCCTTGCACACTGTGGTTGTTGCTGTGTACAAAGTTCTTCTGGTTCTGCTCCTTTCACTCAGCATCAGTTCATATATGTCTTTTCAGGCCTCTCTCAAGTTTTCCTATTCATCATTTCTTATAGCACAATAGTATTCCATTACATTCATATATCACAACTTGTTCAGCCATTCCCCAAATGATCGGCATCCTCATAATTTTCAATTCTTTGACACCACAAAAAGAGCTGCTATAAAAATTTTTGTACGCATGGGTCCTTTTTCATTTTTTTATGCTCTTTTTGGGATACAGACCTAGTAGTGGTATTACTGAATCAAAGGGTATGCAGAGTTTTATATCTCTTTGGGCATTGTTCCAAATAGCTCTCCAGAATGGTTGAATCAGTTCACAACTCCACCAGCAGTGCATTAGTGTCCCAGTTTTCCCACATCTTCTCCAACGTTTATCATTTTCCTTTCTTATCATAGTAGTCAAATGGATAGGTGTAAGGTTTCAGTTATTTTAATTTGCATTTCTCTAATCAACAGATTTAGAGCATTTTTTTCATATGACTACAGACAGCTTTAATTTCTTCATTTGAAAACTGCCTGTTCATCTCTTTTCACCATTTCTCACCTGGAGAATGACTTGTATTCTTATAAATATGACTCAGTTCTCTATATATCATGCACCAACTTTTAAAAGACGCCTTTCCTGAGACCCGAACTGCTAGTGTCCTCCCTTCCCAACTACCCCATATTAACTATTTTGTATTTGTATGTGGCATATATCCATGTGTATATATGTGTAAATGTGTATATATGTATATGGGTGTGTGTGTACATTTGTATGTGTACAAGTATGTACTTGATGACTCCTCCATCAGAATGAAAGCTCATTGGGGAACAGGGCTGGTATGTACTTCTATCCCTGATGCTAAACACAGAGCTGGAGGGGGCGGAGCCAAGATGGCGGAGTAGAAAGACTCACCTATGCTAGGTCCGAACCCACAGCCCATGGATTTCCTCTAAAAAGAACTCCCAACAAATTCTGGAACAGTGGAAGCCGTGCAGCAACACAGCGAAGGAGATTTCTGTTCCAGAGAGCCCTGAAAAACTGACCCCAAAGGTCCATCGCACCCCGGACAGGAGCGGAGCCCTTCCCTCCCCTCCCCGCCCCGGCCGCGCGGCACTGAGAGAAGCAAGCAGATCCAAGCAGGCTTCAGGGACAAAATCTTCAGCGGCCACGAAGGTCCCTCCACCCACAGACTCACAGGTCAGTGTGACAGACAGGCTGAGAGGGGAGTGGGGTGTCTCTGGGACTTGGACCCCCTCGGGAGGCAGCGTCAGCAGCAGCCAGAGGCTGCTGGAGCAGGCAGGAGCTCCGCAGTAGCTCCATTACAAAAGGTCTCTGCATAAACCCCCTGAGGGAACTGAGCCTGGGAGGCGGCCCTGCCCCCACCTGAGAACCTGATTTAATCTTACCCAGAGTAGCAGCCAGGCCTGCCGCCAAAAGCCCTGAGGCTGGGGAGCAGCATTTGAATCTCAGATCCCAAGCACTAGCTGGGTGGACCTGGGGGGGGGGGGAGTGGAGAGGACTCTCAGAAGTCAAGTAACTGGCTGGGAAACGCCCAGAAAAGGCAAAAGAACTAAGACCATAGAAGGTTATTTTCTTGAAAAAATGATTCCAACCTTCATCTCTGAAGATGAAGAAGAAAATTGCTTACCATCAGGTAAAGACATAGGAGTCAAGGCCTCTGTATCCCAAACACCTGAAATACATATCCAATTGGCTCAGGCCATGGAAGAGCTCAAAAAGGATTTTGAAATTCAAGTTAGACAGGTGGAGAAAAAACTGGGAAGAGAAATGAAAGAGATGCAAGAAAAGCATGAAAAACGGGTCAATACCTTGCTAAAGGAGACCCAAAAAAATGCTGAAGAAACTAACACC
>CM053770.1:504674593-504706263 GCA_028658325.1 Potorous gilbertii
TGTCTCTCCTGGATCTATTTTGCAGGTCAGTTGTTTTTCCAATGAGATATTTCACATTCTCTTCCATTTTGTCATTCTTTTGGTTTTGTTTTGTGATTTCTTGGTTTCTCAGAAAGTCATTGGCCTCCATCTGTTCCAATCTAATTACTCCTTTAAGCTAAATCCTATGTGATCCTGAATTATGTGAATTGTTTCTTTCTGGGTGCTTGCTATATTTTTTCCTTGACCTGGGAGCTCTAAAATTTGGCTGTAATATTCCTGAAAGTTTCATTTTGGGAACTTTTTCATGAGGTGATCAGTGGATTCTTTCAATATCTAGCTTACTTTTTGGATCTAAGATATTGGGACAGTTTTCCTTAATTTTATGAAAGAAGATGGCTAGTCTCTTCTTTTGATCATGACTTTCTGGTAGTCCAATAATTCTTAAATTATCTCTCCTCAATCTATTTTCCAGGTCATTTGTTTCTCTGATGAGGTATTTCACATTTTCTTCTGTCTTTTTTAAAATTCATTTTATTTTGTTTTATTGTTTCTTGATTTCTCATGGAATCATTAGCTTTTACTTATCCAATTTTAAGGAATTACTTTCTTCAGTGAGTTTTTGTACCTCTTTTTTCATTTGGCTAATTCAGTTCCAGAAATTTTCCTGATTGAATTTTTGTGCTTCTTTTGCCATTAGGCCAATATTGTTTTTTAAAGTGTTATTTTCATCAAGTGTATGCCTTTTTTTTTTTACCAAGCTGTTAATTTTCTTTTCATATTTTTCTTGCATTATTCATTTCTCTTCCCATTTTTTCCTCTATTACTCTTTTCTCTTTCTTTATCTCTTCCAGGAATTCTTGTTGGGCTTGGCTCAAATTAGCATTTTTCTTTGAGACTTTGTTTGCAGTTATTTTCATATTGCTGTCTTCTCAGTTTGTGTCTTGGTCTTCCTTGCTACTGTAGTACTGGTTTTATAATCAAGTTCTTTTATTGTGTTGTTTGCTCATTTTTGCAGACTATTCTTGACTTTGAATTTTACATTAAAGTTAGACTCTGCTCACCTTGAAGTGGGGAGGCACTGTGCCAAGCTTCAGATTTTTGTTTTGTTGTTTTTTTTTTCCATTTTTGGAGCTAGTTCTGGAAGTCTACAAGTTTTCAGTGCTTCCAAGGGCACGTGATCCAGGGAGAGATGTGGTCACCTCTCTCCTGGTCTTCTCTCTGGTCTTTACCCAGGAATGGTCCATGCCTCTCTGCAATGGCAAGTGCTATCACTTTTCTTGGCCCTGGAACTGTGACCAGGTCCCTTGCTTTCCTGTAGCCACAAGTCCTAGTGCTTCTTTCTTGGGTCCTTGCTCCCTTTTGACTTACCAGAAACTCTACCCTAGAACCGTGACCAAGAAATGCATATGGTCAATAGAGCTGTCAATCAGTGCCAGCTGCATCCAGTGCCAATGAAGAATCCCCTGCAATCTCTTTCTGACCACTTATCCAATCCCCTTACCATCTCTGGTCTAAGAGCTCCTGAAGTTGCTGCTGAAGCTATTGTAGCTACCTCTAAGGCCTGCTGCTGGTGCTGCCACACTGCACTCTAGGCTGGCCCCCTACTCTGGTGTCACAGACCACTCCTGTTGACCTCCTAAATTATCTTGGGGTGGAAATATATCTCACTCCTACCTTTTCGCTGACTATGCCAGTCCAGAATTTGATTTGAGGCATTATTTAAAATTGTTTGTAGAGAAATATTTGGGAGAATTCAGCTGGGTTGCTACCTGTGTTCTGCCATCTTAGTTTTGCCCCCAATTGTACATTTTCAGCTATTTATTGGACATGCCAAACTGGATGTCCTAATATATTGAAAAAACTCACAAACCTCATTATCTTTCCCAAAAAAACTTACTCCCTTCCTAAACTTACCTATTTCTATCAAAGTCACTATTAATAATCTTTCAGGGCATCTAGGTTTACAACCTGAGCATTTATCTGTAACCTCTTACTCTCCCTCATCCCACAGATCCAATCAGTCACCAAATACTGTCATTGTCATTTCTACCTTTATAGTATGTTTTGGATCTGACCCCTTCTTTCTACTCAAATGACTACCACTTAGTTTAAACTCTCATCACCTCTCACCTAGATTATAGCAACTATTTCCTAATTGGTCTCTCTGTGTCAAATCTCTTCCCCTCTAGTCTCTTTTCCACACAATTGCCAAAGTGATTTTCCTTAAGGAGAGATTTGACCATGATGCTCCCTTGCTCAATAAATTCCAATATCTACCTATTGTCTCTTGGGTAAAATATGATTCTCATGCCTTCTTAGGTTTAAAGCTCCATAACTTGATCCTTAGTGATGTTTTTAACCTCATTTATATTACTCCCCCTCACACACTCAGCATTCAAAACAAACTCCCAGCCTCTCTATTTCTCATATATGACACTCCATATCCCATCTCTATACCTTTGTGCTTCTCAATACCTAAAATATAATATATAATATATTATAATATATAAATATATTTAATAATAATACATTAAATTAAATATATAATTTAATAATTATAAATATTAATATAATATATAAAATATAATAATATAAATATAATCCCTCCTCACATCTGTCTTATAGAATTTCTCTTTTTCCTTAAATTGCAGTTCAAGCATCACCTTCTGCATTGTTGTTCATTTTCAAAGAGGACTAATGACGTTACTGGGTGATGAATTGAATTTAAGTGAGGTAGAGCTGCACAAAGTGATCAGCTTTGATCAGAGTCAAAGACAAAACTCAAGATAACTGATTATGGCCCAGAATGCATCTTTGATGTCTGACTAAGCTTTAATCACTCCATAGTACCTGCTTCAGCTGCCTTCATAGTCATTGGAACAAATTGTTCTCATTCACCCATTCTACTGGAAGAAGTTTTTCAATGCTTGGGGTATATGTCCCCCTAATTCATTGACAGGTTTGAGGCCTCTCAGTTACTCTCAGCCTGGTTTAGCTCATCTGCTGAGACAGTTTTACCAGGGTGTGGCCATCATGCATGCTACAGCTCCTTGGAGTTGGGTGAAAACCAGAGGTAGATGAGCAACCCAGAAAAGAATTGGCAGGCTTTCCCACAAGAGGTGCTAGTCTTCCTTGAACACCCCATATATCACTACATAATGCTTTTTCAGATCCTCACAACTGCTCACACTCTCCCTCTATAATGATGTTGTATCTAGTTGAATTTCTTTTCTTTGTATTTATTCTGTATACAGTTATAGATATATATATTTCTCCCATCAAAATGTAAAGTTCTTGACACAAATGAAAATTTATCAGTGAAATTCTAAATAATGACTAGATGAAAAATGAAATGATAGAAACAACTAAAAAATTATCTTAAAGAAAATTATGATGAAACAACATACCAAAACTTCTGGAATGCAACTTAAATAGTCCTAAGAAGGGGGAAGTATATCCCTAAAGACATGCCTTAACAAAATATAAAAGGGTATGATTAATGACTGAATATGAATTTTTAAAAATTAGAATGTCAACAAATATATCTAAAATAAGAACAAAATAGGAGTTATGAATTTAATGACCATTTCTATCCTGACAATTTTCAAGTCTACCTGTCCTACTCTAACCTTTCTGCTGGCCTCCAATCTCACATCTACAGCTTGAACTTGATGTCCAATAAAAATCTTAAATTTAAAATTTCCAAAATGTCACTTTCCCCCTAAACTCTACTCTCTACTTACCTTCCCTCTTATTGTAGAAGGTAACATCATCCTCCAAATCCCTCAAGCTCAAAATCTAGGTGTCATCCTCAACTCCTTACTGTTTCTCACCTCTCATATCCAGTTAACAGGTCAATGCCTATCAATTTTACTTTTGCAACACTTCTTAAATACATCCCCTTCTCTCTTCTGACACTGCTACCACTTTAGTACAAACACTCATCATCTCACACTTGGATTACTGCAGTTGCCTACTGGTGGGTCTGCCTCTCTCAAGTCACTCCAATCCATCCTTCATTCAGCTACCCAAAGTGATTTTCCCAAAACACTGTGCTTTCCCCCCATTACTCAATAAACTCCAGTGGCTCCCTATTACCACTAGCATCAAATACAAAATCCTCTGTTTGATAATCAAAATCCTTCATACCCTAGCAGAGGTTTCCAAAGCAGGTGACACCACTCCTATTGTGGGAGGAGGACTGGAATGATCCAGGAGGGCAAGTAGTAGCCCCGGGTGTAATTGGGGGTGATGAATAAAAATAAAGGGGTAATAGAAGCATAAAAAAAGAATAGAAGAAAATTTTGAAAAACCATTTGTATGTGTTTCATCTGTTGTGTAACAATTAGAATTATAGTGATTACATTATTTCCCAAATAAACACAAAAAATGCAAAATAAACACACCATCAGGGATCAAGTCCACCCACAGGTCTTAATAAGCAAGCATCACCTTCTGGTGATTCTCAGGAAGTCCAGCATGCATCAGCAGGAATATGTGCATCTAATGACTTTTTTTTTTACAATACAACACTCATAATACAATATTGCATCATCAAAATTTCAATGCAGGAAAAACCCCACAAATTTACAATAAATTATTAAATTTAACATATCATTTAAAGACATTTTATATATATTTGAAATGACACGAATTTTTAAAAAATTGTTAAAGAGTTAAAGGAATAGATTTGTAGGGAGAGCACTGAATAATATTTTTTTAAAGGGCACAGTAGGCCAAATAAATTTGGGAACTTCCACTCTAGCACCCTACTACCTTTCCTGTCTTCTTACACCTTCCTCTTCAATTCTGTGATGTAGAATTCAACCAACAAGACACTGCTTCTCTTAGCTATGGGCATTTTGTGCCACTGTTCCACAGGCTTGGAATGTTCTCTCATCTCCCACCTCTTATGAGAAACCTTCCCCAACTCCTCTTAATACTATTTCCTTCCCTTTTAAAGTTATTTCCTATTTATCCTTCATATAGCTTGTTTGTTCACATTTGTTGCCTCCCCCATCAGATTGTGAGCTTCTTAAGGGCAGGGACTATTTTTTCAAACTTTTTGAATACTCAGTGCTTAATATTGTGCCTGGAATATAGGAAGCACTTAATAAATTTTTATTGACTGACTGAATGGTGAAAATTGAAAGAGAAATAGATTAACTGGAAACCAAAAATACTTTAGAAATGATACATAAAATTAAAAGCTGGATCTTTGAAAAGACTAATGAAATGGATAAACCTTTAGTCAACCAATTAAGAAGAGGACAGAAAAAGTCAAATCAACAAACTAGCAAACAGACAAGTTTAAATTACAACTAAGAAAAAGAAAAAGAATTATGTGAACCTATGATGCTAACATATGCTAACAAAACAAAAAATAGAGAAATATGTTCAAAAAATTGAAATACTGAAACTAAAAAGAAGACAAAAGAGAGATCTTAAGAAATTAAATATCAAAAAAGAAAATAGATCTAGCTGTAAAGGAGCTGTCAAAGTGGGGGGAAAAAACTCCTTGTCCTGAAGTATTCCTAGGAGGATGCTATTAAACTTGTAAATAATAACTAGTCCCAACACTACACAAAATTATTCTCAAAAATTGAGAAAAAAAACACTCTATAAGACTCCTTTTGTGAGACAGATATAGTTCTAATATCTAAAATAGGGAAAGCTAAAAGACAAGAGAAGAACTATAAATCAGTGTTTTTAATGAAAATCAGTTCCAAAATTTTAAATAAAATCCCACCTAAGAGATGGCAGCAATTCATAATCATTCATTATGAACAAGTTGGATTTATACCAGGGATGCAAGAATGGCTCAACATTAGGAAAACAATCAGCATCATTAGTCATATTAAAAACAAAAACATCCAAAACTGCATTTATCTCAGTAGTTGCAAAAAAAGGTCTCTAACAAAATGCAAGATTCATTTATGCTCATAACTGAAAAAAATATAGACATAGATGGAGCTTTTTAAAAACTATATCATAAAAAGTATCTATCTAGAACAAAGAGCAAGCATCATATATAAGGGAAATATAGGAAATAAAGATATAGGGAAATATAGAAAGATATAGGAATAAAGGAGAGGCCCACTCTCTCTACTATTATTTGATACCATTCTAGAAATGTTTACAATAGTGATAAGACAAGACGAAGAAATTAATGGCATAAAGATAGGCAAAGAGAGGATAAAAGTGTCCATATTTACTGATGACTTGATGATTTACTTTTAAAAAATCCTAAGCAATCAGCAAAAATTCTAATAGAAACAATAGCATCATCAGTTACCAGTTACAAAATAACCTGATCACCCCAGACCCAATGAACAGCATTTCTGTATAATAATAACAAAAGTCAGGAAACAAAAATAGAATGGAAATCTCATTCTAAATAACGGCAACATGCATGAAATACTTGAAGATCAATCTACCAAAACACATGAAACAGTTGTGTAAATTACAAAATGCTCCTTAAAGAACAACTTAAATAGCTGGAGAAATATTCAGTGCTCCTTGCTGATTCATGCCAAATGAAATAAAAGTAATAACAATGCTAAAGCTAATTTACAGTTTTAATATTATACCAATCAATCAAGGGATATTCTACAGATTAGATAAAATAATAGCAAAATTCATTTAGAGAAACAAGATCTTGAATATTTTGGGAAATTCTGAAAAAAAAATAAGGAAAAGGGGCAAGTAGCACCTCTAGACCTTAAATTAAACTATCTTATAAAGTGAAGTCATCAAAAATGATTGGTTTTAAAATAGAGAAGTAGATCAAATAGACCAATAGACAAGAGGAGAGTGAGAAACAATGGAAGTCAACCCAGCATTCAACAAACCTAAAAACAAAGTACTTAGGAAAGAATTTCCTATTAGAATTTTTTTTAAGTTACTAGGAGAACTGGAAAGTTGTCTGGCATAAATTGGGCTTACACTAAACACCTTACATTATATTCCACAATAAATTTGCAATGGCATATTACCTTAATATTAAAAAGTCATCACAGAAAAATAAAAGTGAAGCAGAACCTATATTTTTCACAGTTACTGATAGCCAAGTGATTAACCAAAAGATAGAGCAATTAGTAAAAAAAAAAATGTAGTTTCCTTTGAATACATGAAACTGAAAAGCTTCTGCATACACAAAAAAATTAATGTATGTAGCGTAAGAAAGTAAGTAGTCAAATGGGGGGCGGAAATCTTTGCTTCAAATTTCTCGGATAATTTCTCTTGAATATTGCTCAGGCATAGCCAAGATATATAGACCCGAAGTATAAACTTGAGGCCCAGATTGTACAAAACTCCCTAGTGCTTGCCTGAAGCAGATTAAAATGTATTGGGAAATGTTTAACAAAAATAAATAAAAATATAACAAAACATATTTAGTGTTAATTTGTAGTTTTCTGAGTCATAATGCAGCCCTCAGAAGTCTGTTTCTATTTGAGTTTGACACCATTAATATAGATATCTGAAAAGAACATATAAGACCAAAAGTTATTCCCCAATAGACCTTCATCTCTATATCCTTTGTGTACAAAGAATATGAAGAGTTTCCAAGAGAATTGCAAACTATTAACAACCATAAGGAAGAATGCTCCAAATCACTATTAATAAGAGAAATGAGAATCAAAACAGTGCTAAGGTTTCACTTTACACTCGGAAAATTGACAAAAATGACAAAAGATGGAACTAATCAATGTTGGAGGGTTTTTGTGACGATATCCTGGCATAAGGGATTCCCTCAGAAAGCATGTAGGGTTCCCCTGTATTTTCTTGCTTTACAGCTAGTCTCTCAGCACTATGCTCCCCTAGTAGCTGCAACTGCCAATAGGCTAAGTCTTTGTCTGAGTACCTGGTTTATGTCTAAACTAAAGGAAGGCCCAAGGAAAAGAACTTCTAATGAGTTCAGTTGCTGAGAATAATACATAAAACAACAGGAGTCAGTTCAACGCAAACCTTTATTGGCAAGCAATGGGGAAGAAGGATAAGGGGAAAGAGAGAAGGGAACCTGACATAAACTCAGATGCACACACGCTAATTTAATGAATAACTCACATAAAGGAAGTGTTGCATTGGCGAGCACAGAGACATGATCCATTCAACAGGAAAGGTGTGCTCCAAGGTGCCCTTCTGAGAGTGGGGTGCTGATACCTTGACTTTGATGGCTACCTGGAGCTGGTCATTTTGCATGTCAGGGTTCAGGGCACACAGGGGATTTGGGGGTTACACAGGTGCAGAGAAGTACAAGCTAATTGTTGGAAAGATATTATTTTTGGATACACAGCTGCACAAACCTTAAAAAATTATTATTGCCAGTTCTTTTCCACGCATAGCTTCCTTTAAGGGGAGACTCATGGTGATCTAAAGACCATTAGACCTAATCTTATAATAGAGTGGCTATGAGGTGATAGACATACATGACAGTACATTGCTGATAAAGCTGTGAATCAGTACAACCATTTTGGGAAAAAAAATTCAGAATTATGCAAATAAGGGGACAAAAATGTCCATATCCTTTGATCCAGAGATTCCACTAAGTTTATATCCTGAGAAGGTCATTGGAAAGAAGGAAGCTCCCATATATACGAATACATTTATAGCAGCACCTTTTGGGGTAGTAAAATTTGGAAACAAAGTAGGTAAAGATTCACGTAGACAAATTACAAAGTATTCAAAAGTAAAAATTGCAAAAATATGAAGAACAAGTATAGCCTCAAAGAAGATAAGACATTCCCATGGTACTCCTTTGCAGAAGTGGAAAATCCAAAGGTGTGCTATGTTGCCTATATTTTCATATTTTTTTATATGTTCATCAATTTTGCTGATTTTCTCTCTTCTTTTTTCCCCTTTTTAACTAAAACTAATATATAAGATGGCTCTCAGGGTGAGGAGAAGGTGATCCTAGAAGAAAAGTGTGGTAGTGTAAAAACCAAAAGATATCAATATTTTTTAATGTAAGCTTTGTATAAGTGGGGATTGGTTTTTTAAAATTTAATTTTTTTAATCAATGAAAATCCCTACACACACTCCAACTGAGAAAGAAAAACAATACTTCTATTGTGAACATATATCCATAATATAGCCAAGCAAAATCATGAATCCTTTGGGATCATGGTTGGTCATTCTGCTTATCAGAGGTTCTAAGTCTTTAAAAGTTGTTGTCTTTATAATATTGTTGCCATTAAATAAATTGTCCTGTTGGTTATATTAATTTTATTCTAAATCAGTTCATACAAGTCTTCCAAGATTTCTCTGAAATCCTGCCCTTCATTATTTCTTTTAGTACAATAGTAGGTCATCACATTCATATACTATAACTTCTTTAGCCATTTCCCAATTAATAGATATACTTTAATTTTTCATTTTTTTGCCACCACAAAAAACTTGCTATTAATATTTTCATACACGTGGGTCCTTTTCCTGTTTCTTTGACCTTCTTGGAGTATAGCTCCAGCAGCAGGGTGTGGATAAACTATCTGTTCCATACCATGTTTATACACAGAGCACCTTTTTGACCCTAGACTAGAACTAAAAGTAACATTACTGTAATTAGCAGTTTTTCATGGGAAGACTGGGTGGTCGTGGTGATAAACCAATGAATGTGAGGACTGAGAAAATCATTTCCCTACAAAGAAATCAGATTTTCCCCGAGTTGAACACTGGTTGAACTTCTATGATTGGCAAAGGACAGAGATTGTAAGAGGTTGCCAGCCCCTATTGCCTCAGTTAGTCACCGTACTAGACTTGCTACTCTCTCTTTCCTTCACTCTGTTGCCCCAAATGGACTTTCTTGTTGGTCCTCGCAAAGCACATGGTATCTTCTCTCTCTGTGCCTTTCAGCTTCTCCATTTGGCTTTAAAGCTCTTTGCAAACTGGACTCATCTACTTTTCCAACCTCGTTACTCCTTTTTCTGCATTTTGTATTCTATCCAGATTGGCCTTTCTTGTTGTTCTTCACATGGTACATCGCTCTCTGAAATGTCTAGCAGGGCAAGCTGGGGACAGGGATGATGGAGAATACCAACCCATCTCATGTCAGCATCTTCAAAGAGTCTTTTCCTTCCACAACCTGAAGAGAGATTGACCTTGTCTCTCTTTCTTCTGAAAGCTGGAAGCCAGAAGCACCTGAGGTTATCTGAAGTTTGAAGAAAGTCTGAAGACCATCGTTAGAAGAAGTAAATTCTGCTCTCATCAACTCTACCTCTCACCAAAGTAGTAGTATATTCTTCTCTACCAAGAAGGAAAGAGTCCCATATCAATCGGTTTGAGGACTAGGGTTATTTATCTAATTCTTTACTACCACAAAGAAAACTTATGAATATTTTATATATATTTCATCTTTATTTCTGTCTTTTGCTGCCTTACAGTATACGTCTAGTAGTGAGATTTTTGAGTAAGAAGATATGGATGGTTTAGTTACTTTTCTCTTTTTTAATAATTTATTGTTTTTCAAGTAACAAATAAAATGATTCTAGCTCACTAATATCTATCCCAGTAAGCAAATTAAAAACAAATAAATCTGAAAAACCAATTCTTCAATATGTTTCTATGTATTCCAGTGAAACAAATTCTTGCATTAGCCATGTCTGAAAATGTTATGTCTCATTCTGAATTTTAAGATCATCACCTTTCATCAGGTGTTTTTCATCTTTATTACTTTGGACATTGGTTTATCATGTTGATCAGTTCTAAAGTCTTTCAAAATTGTTTATCTCTGTAATGTTGTCATTGCATAAATTGGACATAAATGGGTTGTTCTCACTTCAGTGTGTATCAATTTATAATGGTTTCCCTTATTTCTCCTGAAATTGTCCATCTCATCTTTTTTTTTACTACAATATTCCATTATATTCCATCACATTTGTATAAAACAATTTTTAGCCATTCTTCAAAAGTATATCATTTTGAATTTTTTTGCTACTACAAAAAGAGTGCTATAAATATTTTTGTACATCTAGATCCCTTTCCTTTTTCTTTGGTTTCTTTGTGGTATAGGCCCAGCAGAGATATTTCTGGGTCAAAGCATACACAGAATTTGATAACTTTCTGGCATAGTTCCAAATTGCTTTCCAGAATGGCTGGACCTACTTATAACTCTACCAGCAGTACATTAGTGTACCTATTTTTCCAAATTCCTTCCAGCATTTATCATTTTCCTCTTCTGTTATATTAATCACTCTAAATGAAAACTAGAGAAGTTAGAACAGAAAATAGAGAAGCACTCTCTATCAGTAGGTTATCTGAAAAAAAGAAGTCAGAATTGTAATACAACAACACAGAGATAGAAAAAGTAATGGGATGAAATTGTTTTAAAAGACTGTAAAAACAACAATAACTAGCATTTATATGGCATGTTAAGGTTTGCAAAGCACTTTAGAAATACCTCTTTTTTTGTCCTCACAACAACCCTGAAGGAGGATATTAGCATCCCTATTTTACATATAAGAAAACTGTAGTAGATAAAGGCTAAGTAACTTGCCTGGTATTGCATAGCTAGAAAGTATCTGATGCCAGCCTTGAACTCATGTCTTTCTGATTCCAGCGCTAGTGCTCTATCTGCTGCAGCATCTAACTGTATGAAAGCTCCCAAAACAAGAAATGCTAGACAACATATTGTCAAAAGAGATAAACATGGAAATTATGCTTTCCTCAAAGGGATCATATCAATATTGATGCTTAACATATATTTACCTAATAACATAGCATCTAAATACTTAGAGGAGAAGTTAATCAAATAGGAGAGGTAATTAGGTATTCATATGGGAAACACAGAGGGTCCAGGACTACCTTGGGTCTCCTAGTCTAGTGTTATTTTTTTCTTTTGTGAAACTCCAGAAAATTTTCATTGGGCCAACTCATCAGTAATAGATGAGTTGGAAGCATGGTTTGAAGCAGGCTCACCCATCCTTCATGTTTTGTATCAGAATCAAGCAGGGAATATTGTGCATGTTCTAAGGACTGGGTCCTCATTGGCTAGTCCTCCACATTTACAGTCCAGCTAGAGGACAGTGGATAAAGCCCTATTCCTGGAGTCAGGAGGACCTGAGTTGGACATGACTGGAGTAGCTGGGTGACACAGTGGATAGAATGCCACACCTAGAGCCAGGAAGACTTGTCATACCGAGTTCAAATCTACTCTCAGACCTTTATTGAGTGTGTGACCCTGGACAAGGCACTTAACCCTGTTTGTCTCAGTTTCTCATCATAAAATGAGCTGGAAAAAGAAATGGCAAATCTCGACAGTGTCTTTACCAAGAAAACCCCAAATGGGGTCATAAAGAATCAGACTGAAACAATTAAACAATGCCATATACACAATCTATTCAACAGACTGATTTTAATTTTTTAACCAGCACCAAATAATTTTCAGCATTACTACTTTGTAACAGTTTCTGATGTAGGTCTCTTTCCCAAGAGTTCAAATACCACCTCTGATTCTATCCATTGCTAGTGCCTTTCCTCTCCAAAGTCTATATAGTTGTTTTGTATGTATTCTGAATATACTTATGTGATAGTCCTGGGAAGACTTGCCTTGACTAGATGGTGGAGTAGAAGGAAGGACCTGCTCTATCTCTACCCCCATAGCTCATAAAATACCCGTAAAAAATGACTCAAAACAAATTCTAGAGTAGCAGAAGCCACAAAACAACAGAGTGAAAGATTTCCAGTTTGAGACAGACTGGAAGACAAACAAGAAAGGTCTATCAAACTGGCTGGGAGTGGAGCCCAGCCCAGCCTTGGCCTCAAGGCACAGCATGGACAGGACTGGAGCAGGTTTCAGGCTGTGGAATCAGGGAGTTCCCAGATTACTCAACCTATAAACCCCAAAGACAGCTTTAAAGGTCAGTAAGAAAGTTCTTTCAACTGGGTGAGAAGGGAACAGAGTCCAGCCCTAGACCCAGCCCCAGGGCAGCAGCCACCACAGCAGCAGCATCCATTTTTGGAGCCCTCTGCCTAAAGACATTGGGGGAATAGAGTGGCCAATCTGGGTCTCAGTTCTGAGGCAGTCCTGGGGTGAGGAAGAGTACTGCTGTGGTAGACCTAGTGGAGGCTCTCCTAGTGGAGAGGGAATCTTACTTGTAGATCCTGGGCAGAAAAGCTTGTGGTTGTTCCCTGACCAGAGCACAGACCAGGAGAGGAATAAAATCTTCTCCTTTGATTGTGCCACCTTGGAGGAACTGAGAACTTACAGGTCCCTAAAGTATAACCCCCACTCAACAAAGGACTCAAAAGCCAAATAACTGGCAGGGGAAATGCCCAAAAAAGGGGAAAAAAATAAGACTAGAAAATTACTTTCTTGGCGACAAGGTATTTTCTTCTATTCTTTCAGATGAGGAAGAACAAAGCATACCATCAGAGAAAGACATCAAAGTCAAGGCTTCTATATCCAAAACCTCCAAAAAATATATTTAATGGTCTCAGGCCATGGAAGAAATCAAAAAGGATTTTGAAAATCAAGTAAGAGAGGTGGAAGAAAAATTGGGAAGAGAAATGAGAGAGATGCAAGAACATCATGAAAAGTGAGTCAACACTTAAGGAGACCCAAAAAAAATACTAAAGAAAATAATACCTTTAAAAATAGAGTGACCTAAATGCAAAAGAGGTCCAAAAAAGCCAATTAGGAGAAGAATGCTTTAAAAAAAAGAATCAGGTAAATGGAAAAGGATGTTCAAAAGTTCATTGAACAAAATAGTTCTTTAAAAATTAAAATGGAGCAGATGGAAGCTAATGACTTTACAAGAAACCAAGAAGTCACAAAACAAAATCAAAAGAAAGAAAAAATAGAAGATAATGTGAAATATCTCATTGGAAAAACAACTGACCTAGAAAATACTTCCAGGAGAGACAAAAAAAAAAAGAGCCTAGACATCATCTTCCAAGAAATTATCAAGGAAAACTGCCATAATATTCTAGAACCAGAAGGTATATTGAATAAATATTGAAAGAATCCACAGTCACCTCCTGAAAGAGATCTCAAAAGGAAAACTCCTAGGTATATTGTAGCCAAATTCCAGAGTTCCCAGGTCAAGGAGAAAATATTGCAAACAGCCAGAAAGAAAAAATTCAAGTATTGTGGAAATACAATCAGGATAATACAAGATCTAGCAGCTTCCACATTAAGGGATCAAAGGGCTTAGAATATGATATTCCAGAAGTCAGAGGAACTAGAATTATAACCAAAAATCACCTACCCAGCAAAACTGAGTATAATACTGCAGGGGAAAAAAAATGGTCATTCAATGAAATAGAGGACTTTCAAGCACTCTTGATGAAAAGATCAGAACTGAATAGAAAATCTGACTTTCATATACAAGAATCAAGAGAAGCATGAAATGGTAAACAGGGAAGAGAAATTATAAGGGACTTACTAAAATGGAGCTATTTGCATTCCTACATGGAAAGATAATATTTGTAACTCTTGAGACCTTTCTCAGTATTTCAGTAGTTGGAGGGATTATATACATGTAGACAGATGGCAAGGGTGAGTTGAATAGGAAGGGATGGTATCTAAAAAATTAAAATTAAGGCATAAGAGAGGAATATATTGGGAGGAAGAAGGGAGAAATGGAATGGGGCAAATTATCTCTCACAAAGAAGGCAAAGAGAAGTTTTTCAATGGAGGGGAAAAGCGGGGAGGTGAGAGAGAAAAAGTAAAGCTTACTCTCATCACTTTTGGCTTAAGGAGGGAATAACATGCACACTCAATTTGGTATGAGAATCTACCTTACACTACAGGAGAGTAGGGGAGAAGGGGATAAGTGGTGTGTGTGTGTGTGTGTGTGTGTGTGTGTGAAATGATAGAAGGGAGGGGAAATGGGATGAGGAAGTAATTAAAAGTAAACTCTTTTGGGGAGGGACAAGGTCAAAAGAAAGAATAGAATAAATGGGGGGCAGGGTAGGAAGGAGGGAAATATAGTTAGTCTTTCACAACATGACTATTATGGAAGTTTTTTGCATAACTACACATGTATAGCCTATATTGAATTGTCTGCCTTCTCAGTCAGGATGGGTGGGGAGGAAGGAAGGGCGAGAAGTTGAAACTCAAAATTTTAGGAACAAATCTTGAGAATTGTTTTTGTATGCATCTGGGAAATAAGAAATACAGGTAATGAGGTATAGAAATTTATCTTGCCCTACAGGACAAGAGGGAAGATGGGGAATAAGGGAAGGGAGGGATGTTAGAAAGGAAGGCACATTGGTGGAAGGGGCAATCAGAATGCAAAGAGTTTTGGGGTGAGGGGAGGGGAGAGATGGGGAGAAAATTTGGAACTCAAAATCTTGTGGAAATGAATGTTGAAAATGAAAATTAAATAAATAAAATTAAAAAAAAAAGACTTGCATTGACTGCCCTGTGAGGAGGGCCTAAGTCAGTAAAGACCATGGGAGTTGAGTTTTTTCCAGTTTGGGAAGAGAAGACTATCTCAGTGTCAGAATTGGAGAGTGAAGTTTTCCACTACAATGGCACTTTTTTCAAATCTCTCCAGAGAGGAATAAAGGAAAAGTGTGGGAGTGAGAATTAGAAAGAGGCAGTAGACAGGGGCAGTGAAAAGCAGGGGCAGCAGCATCAGCAGATGGAGGATACTTCCCAAGAGACTGACTGAGCCTTGTAGCAATGAGAATTTTTCCTTTCCCTGCCTTGAAATATCTCTTATAAAAGGAATCCAACAGAGGGTGACTGAATTCTAATTTCTTAAAGAAACTACTGAGAACAATGGTGAATTTATGCCATTCTCTCATTCTCCCTTTTGTTTTATCACCTGGCATGACACACAAAAGGGTTCATTACTTAAAGATATTTTTGGCCATTTCAAAGTTGTGCTTATTGGTTATATTATTAAAATAGTGGTTTGTTGGATAAGATAACATTAATTTCATCTTGAAGTTGTTGCTGTTGTTTCAGACAAACTGGGTCCTGGGAAATGACCTAAATTTAGAAAGGCCAAGGTCATCCACTGCTTGTTTTTGCTAAAGAAAGTGTGATGAAAGAGAAGGAAAGCTTGTGTGGATAACTGATCACCCTAGATCCAACTAACTGGGAGATAACTCTCCTAGCTTGGCAAACAATAGACTGCACTGAAGTAAGGAGCATTTTATGACTTTTATTTGCAATTTGTATTTTTAA
Source organism: Potorous gilbertii (assembly GCA_028658325.1). Classification (NCBI taxonomy): domain Eukaryota; kingdom Metazoa; phylum Chordata; class Mammalia; order Diprotodontia; family Potoroidae; genus Potorous; species Potorous gilbertii. The sequence goes on from CM053770.1 coordinate 504,690,711, forward strand.
GGGTTTTATTTTGTTTCATTTTTGTAGAGAAGGGAAGTCATGTGGAACTGGAATCAGGGATGGGGAACCTGCAGCCTTGAGGCCACCTGCGGCCCTCTAGGTCCTTAAGTGTGGCCCTTTGACTGTCAATTTCAACCAATGAACTGGTATTTGAAAACCTAGAGAACTACAGGTGATCTCAAGGTCACAGATTCCCCATCCCTGAATTGTATCCTTCAACTTAGCCTAAAACCCTCAAGACTTACTGTCTTTATCTCTAAACATGCAGGGAGCTTCACACCAGTGGCCTTTAAGTTTTTCTTTACTCTTTGGAGAAAAAAAAGGGGGAGGCATGTATTGTTCATATATTTTTAATGGAATGGGAAGATTTTTCCCATCCATTAATAAATCCATGTGATCTGCTTGAGTCACATGGAAGCCTGAGTCACATACATCTGTGGTGGGAGGAACTTGCTGAATGGGTGGAATAGGAAGGGGAAGAGGAGCAAGGGTGGTACAGGAAGAGGTAGAGCTGGAGCAGAGCTGAGAGGAAGTTGGTCAGACTAGTCAGAGCTGGTAAGGACAGAGGAAGCAGGCAGCTGGGCTGGTATTTGTTTGTGGGAAGGCCTGATAATGTGTATAGACTTCTTGGTTACTATGATTGATTTCTTTGTTACTATGAGGGATTTGGTTTTCTGGTGTTTGAATAAATGTTTTGGTTCTGTCTTCCACCTGGAGAGTCTCCTGTATTTTGTGATTCCAGAACTGTGCTGGCATATTCATCGCCACTGTAGGTGCAGGGAATCTCGCATTGGCACTACACGGGGGAATTAGTGATCTTAAGACAAGGTCATGCTCTGAACCATTTGCAGTGAATGGAGATGGGCTTGGTAAATTTTCTGTGCTAAACCCTACTACTTAATTTTATCCTCTCAACAACCTGGGATGCTGCTATTATCCTCTTTTTACAGATTAGTAAATTGAGGCAAAGACAAGGTAAGTGACTTGCCCAGGGTCACCCTGCTAGTGCCATATTTGAATTCAGATCTTCCTGACTCCAGGTCCAATTCTGTATCTACTGTGCACTTAAAGGGAAAGGTTTAAGATTAACAAGTTTCTAAACTATGGAGCTGACATTCCAGAGAGCACAGTATAAAGGGCAGGGAAATTTGGAATGGGACATTTTGGAAGTAAGGTTGTGGGGAATAGAAGTAAGGGAGAAGCAGTGGGGAATGAAGTTGTACATTGATAGGTAGCAGTTCAGAATCACTGAGTTGGGAAGAGTATGATGGGAAGGAAGTATGCCTGGCACACGGTAGCTATATAAATGTTGATTATTATTTTCCTTATTTTGTCTCTCTGAAACCTGACCCCTCTCCTCATAACATGGTGAGACTGGCTGCCTTTTTCAGTACTGGCTGCACTTTACCTTATACACTCTGACACTCTGGTCATGGTGGGAGAATTGGAATACTCCTTGCTCACCATTACTGCTTTCAGACTCTCCTATTATCATCAGTTTCCTCCATTGAAATTCATTTAATCCAAATTAATTCCCCAATCAAGATTCTGGTAGCTGTTATCTACCATCCCCCAGGACACTCTCTATTCTTCCTCAATGAGTTCAAAACTTGGCTCACAATCATTCTTTCCTCCCCAACTCTTGTCCTCGTACTAGGGAACATAAACATATGTATTGATATTCTCTCACTCTAAATTTCCAGTTTCTCAATCTATTGAGTTCCCATAACCTGCTACTCCACTCCATCTCATTCATAAAATGATGGTCAAGCTCTTGATCTTACCTTCACCTATGAGTGTTCCACTTCCATGTTCATGAGTTCTGAAATTCTTCTGTCTGGTCTTAATCTTTTATCATTTCATTTTTCTCTCTGCCTTACCATCCTTAACCCTTTTCTTCATTCTCATCATGATACAATCCCATCATCCCTCAGTTCTTCCCTGCATCATCTCCTCTGTAGTGGCTACATTCTCCTCCCCTTTCTTGACCCTTTGATGAACTAGTGTAATTCTACACTATCCTCTACACATAAGTCCTTGGTTCTCTTATTCTATTGCTTATCATGGTTTGTCAAGTCCTAACCTCTCATTATCTATTTCCTTCATTACTGTTCATGGCTATTTGATAAAACTGGAGAAAATCATGAATCCTTACTAGCAAGATCAACTACATATTCATGTTATAATGTTATCTGGGCCTTTACTTTAGGAAGGGAATCCTTTTGCAACTTCCTATTCATTACCCCACTCACCACATCAACTCTTCTAAACTTTTTTTGATCTCTCCTCAAGCCTCTCATAGCACCCTCTCACCCCCACCATTTTATCTGTGCATCTTGTCTCATACTTCACCAAAAATTTGAGGCCATTCTTGGAGATCCTCCCTCCTTCTCATCTTACATCACTCAGATGCTTTATCCCACTATCCCCTCCATCTTCCCTGTCTCACACAAAGAGGTGGCCCTTCTCTTTGCCAAGGTTTACCCCTTTATTTCATCCCACTCCATCCCATGGTCCCTAGCAGATTACCTTTTCTATTATCCCTACTCTCTCACTAATTTTCAGTTACTCCCTGACTGCTTCCCTGCTGCTCACAAACACACCCATGTCTCTCCCATCATTAAAAGACCTTCACTTGATCCAGCCATACTAGTTATTGTCCTATAACTCTTTTCCCCTTCATGTCTAAACTCCTTGAGAAAGTGACCTACAATTGGTGCCTCCACTTCCTCTCCTCTTATTTTTTTCTACACTCTCTTCAGTCTGACTTCTAATTTCATCACTCAGTTGAAACAGATCTCTCCAAAGGTCCCAGTAATCTTTTAGTTGCCAGATCTAATAATCTTTTCTCAATCTTCATACTTCATGTGTCTTCATTTCTGCAGCCTTTGATACAGTTAATCATTCACATCTCTTTGATACTCTCTTCTATCTAGGTTTTAGTAACCCTGTTCTCTCCTGGTTCTCCTCCTACCTGCTTGACCACTCCACTTCCTTTGCTGCATCTTCTTCCAGTTCAAAGCCTCTAACCATAGGTGTCTACCAAGACTCTCTCCCGGGTTTTCTTCTCTTCTCCCTCTCTACAATTTCACTTAGTTTCCACATCTGCTTCTCTGGGTTCAATTATCATTTCTATGCTGATGACTCTTATATCTACTTATTCAGCTCTGATCTCTCTTCTGATCTCCAGACTCACATCACCAAATGCCTGTTGGACATCGTAATCTAGATGTTCAAATCATAGACATCTGAAACTCAACATATCCCAAACTGAATTCATTATCTTTTCCCTCAGATCCTCTCTTCTGAACCTCCCTAACAAGGGAATGTTATTACCATCCTCCCAGTCATTCAGGCAAGCAACCTATATGTGTCACTTTCAACTACTCATTTTCACTCATCCCATATTTCACTCATCTGTTGCCAAGTCTTGTGTTTTCTACAACATTTTCACAATATTTTTCTTTTAAGTTCCCTTTTCTCCACCCACACAACCACCACTCTGGTGCGGGCCCTCATGCTTAGATTACAACAATAGCCTTATAGTTTTCCTGCTTTGGTTCTCTCCTCACTCTTGCCCATCTTCTACTCATCTGTCAAAATAAACTTCCTAAAGCACAGGTCTCATGTTACCTTTCTACTCATTAAACTCCAGTAGCTCCATATCACTTCCAGGATCAAACATCAATTCTTCCCTTTGGTTTTAAAGTCCTTCACAACCTGAACCATCCCTACCTTTCCTTATTTTATTCTTTATTTACTTTACTTTATTCCCATCCACGTACTCTACGATCAGGTGACAATGGTCTTCTTATTATACTTTACACAGAACACTCCATCTCCCAACTTTGTTCCTTTTTGCTGACTGTCTGGCATGACCAGAATGCTCTACTTTTTCATCTATGCCTCTGGCTTCCTTTGAGACTCAGTTCAAATCCCACCTTCTGCAGAACACCTTCCCTAGCTGGTCTCATCTCCCTACCCCTTTCCCTGACAACTGCTAGTGTCTTCTCTCTAAAATTACTTTCTACTTTGAAAATATTAAATAATAAACAATGGTTGTTTATATATTATCTCTCCTATTGTAATATGAGCTTTTGGAAGAAAAGGACTGTTTTTGCCTTCCTGTGTATACCCAGTGCCTAGACACACAGCAAGGGCTCAAAAACAAATGGTTGTTGACAGGTTGAATATAATCCTTGTGGCCAAGTTACTTTCTTTCCTGAAAAACTGTTTGTAAGTTGTGGGGGAATTACTATCTTCTAGGTTTTTCTCTTTGCTTCTTTAGAAGTAACTAAGCAGTATATTAGAGAGAGCAAGATCTGGAGTCAGAAAGATCTGAGTTCAAATCCAACCTCATTCCTATTTCTCAAGCCTGGTCTAGAAATTAAAACTTCCTTCTCAGACAGCCTTCCAACCAGCTGCTTATTAAAAAAAAACCTTTCATTTTATTTGAAATATATTTCACCTTCTGTTGGAAACAGGGATGAAAATACCATCTCTAAACCCTAAGGTTTCTTGCCGAAGATCTTGTAATCTTCAACAATGCTTTCTAGGCCCTATCTAGCAGTATCATTGGTACTCAAGGGACTCACCACAAGTAGAGAGAAGTTTTTCTCTTTGACAAGTCTTGGAGGATTGTCTATCCCAATTTGGATACCCGACTGGGGAGATTATGGACTCTTCTCCACTGTTGCTGTAAGGTCAACAAATAGAAGCTACCTTATTTATGTATCAGAAGGGAGTTTCCAATTACAACTACTTATGTATTCTTTTTAGCCTTAGCAATCATCTCTCACCTGCCAACAGCTATGAAACTAGATCATTCCTTATAGGAAATGCAGCTACTTCTCCAGATCACACAATCACCTCCTCTTTGGTAAGAGATGTGGCCTTTTTTCTCAGAGGCGCCCCCATGACTTGAAGAGTCCTGTGTACTTTGGGGACGTCTCAGGTCTCTAGTTCTTTGTCCTCACTGAGGTGAAACCTGGGAGCTTCATTATCTGTTAGTCCTATAAGGATAATTACCAGATCTCTTTACAAGTACAGAGATGAATAAAGCTCATAACAGTTTCATTTATAAAATAAAGGATTCACATCCAAGTTTAATAGTCAAGATTGCCCCCATGGGCTATCCTCTACCAGTCTACCTGAATAGCCTGCCTTTGGGGCAGAGAGACTCCAGAGAAAGAACTCTCAGCTTCGCCTGATCCTTCCCTTTGAAAAGGAGTTTTAGGAACATTAAACAACATAACAACTTCAATCAATATCATGATAAACTGTGACTTCAGAAGATGGGTAATGGAGCATACTACTCACCTCCTGACAAAAAGATGATGGACTCACAATGTAGAAGGAGCCTTATTTTAGATATGGTCAGTGCAAGAATTTATTTTGCTTGGTTGTGCATATTTGTTATAACATTTTCTTTTTTTCTTTTTCAATGAAGGAGAGATAAAAGGGTGAGAAAATAGATATTTGTTCATTGAAAAAAGAAGTAAAATTAAACCAAAAAATTTTAATACCAAGAAAAGAAAAGGAAAATAAAAAAGAAATAATGGGAAAAGAAAAGAAAAAGGAAATGAAAAGAAAGAAAAGAAAAAAATATTCTTGATCTTTTGTTCCTACAGAATTTTGTTACTTTTTTCTAGCTCTATAAAATAATTTATAGAAGTAGAAATATATGTAGCTCTATAAAGTAATTCTTTGATGGTTTCATTGGTATGACATTTTTAGGATGGGAAGAGAAGATTTAAGAGCTAGAAAATCAAGAAGAAAGAATTGATGAGCTGAGCATGATAATAAAGAGCATGCTCAGAGATAAGTTATGATAGTTTAACCTAAGATCATGATTGTATCTTAGCAGATACACCCTTGGGCCAATTCTATAGGATCCTCTTCCTACAAATCTTTCTTTTTAAAGAGGAGGGCAAGAGGAGACTGGAATTCTCAATTCTCAAATCTCTGTCCTAAAGGGCCCTTGTAGGGTATCTCTGGGTCCAACATGGGATCCTTTTAAGAAGGGATACCATGTTTTGCTCCTCCCCTCCAAGGCCCTATAATGTTTTTAGCACATTGTTCCCCTCTTTTTAAGCTTTTAAAAAATTAATTTATTTTTGCAATTATGTAAAACATTTCCACATCAGTCATTTTGTACAAGAAGATTTGAATAAAAAAATCAAATGAAAGAATGTAAAAAACTTTCATGTTTCATGTTTCAGTCTGTATTGAAATATTATTAGTGCTTTCTCTGGAGGTGGATAGTATGTGTCATCATTAGTCCTTTGGGATTGTCTTTGATCATTGTATTGCAAAGAATAGCTGTCATAATTTTTTTGAACCTCAATTTTATTTTCAGTTCCACATTTTCTACTTCCTGCAACCCCTCCCCCACCAACTGAGAAGGCAAGAAATACAAAATCCATTATAAATATAAAATCATACGAAATGAATTTCTGCATTAGCCATATTTTCTGATTCTCCCCTCTCCACCAAAAAAATCAAGAAAAAGAAAGAGAAAAATGATTCACTTTGTACTCTGAGTCCCTCAATTCCCTATCTGGAGATGGATAGAATTTTTCACCTGGAAGTTCCCTGGAATTGGAATGTCAGAATTACTAAGTCTTTTACAATTGACTTTCTTTACAATATTGCAATGGCTGAATAAAACTGAGCTCTTGGTTCTGTTCACTTCATTTTGTATCAATCCATCCAGATAAGTTTAACCTGGTTCCTATGAAAACATATCTTTCACCATTTCTTACAGCATAATAGTGTTTCTTCACATTCATAGATTATAATTTGTTCAACCATTCTCCAATTGATGGGCATCATCTCAGTTTCCAATTCTTTGACATCACAAAGAGTTGTTATAAATATTTTTGTACACATGAGTCCTTTTTGACCTTCTCTGATCCACTGGGGGTATAGCACCAATAGTAATATTTCTCATTCAAAGGATATGCACAGTTTAATTGTCTGTGGGATATAGTTTGAAATTGCTTCACGAAATGATTGAACTAGTTCACAACTCCACTAACAAAGCATTGTTTCCCTATACCCCCACCAGCATTGGTCATTTTCCTTTTTTTTCCATCTCAACCAATTTGATGGGTGTAAGGTGGTACTTCAACACTGTTTTAATTTGCATTTCTCTTGCTATTAATGATTTAGAGTATTTTTTCATATAACTATGAATAGCTTGGATTTCTTCCTATGAAGACTACTTATCCATATCTTTTGACCATTTATCTATTGGGAGGCAGTTCTTTTTCTTATAAATCTGGCTTAGTGCCTTATATGTTTTAGAAATGAGACCTTTATTGGAGTTGTGAACCAATCCAACCATTTTGGAGAGCAACATGAAATTGTGCCCAAAGGGCTATAAAAATGTGCATACCCTTTAACCCAGGAATATCATTTCTAGGGCTGTATCTCAAAGAGATCATAAAAATGGGAAAAAGACTCACATGTACAAAAATATTTATAGCAGCTCTTTTTGTGGTGCAAAGAATTGGAAATTGAGGGGATGCCTGCCAGTTGGGGAGTGACTCAACAAGTTGTGGTATATGAATGTAATGGAATACTTTTGTGTTACAAGAAATGATGAGCAGGTGGGCTTCTGAAAAGCCAGGAAAGACATATTATGGACTGATGCTGAGTGAGGGGAGCAGAACCAGAAGAACATTGCACACAGTTACAGCCACATTGTGTGCTGACTAACTCCAATAGACCTGGGTCTTCTCAGCAATGTAAGGTTCTAAGACAATTCCAAAAGGCTCATGATGGAAAATACTGTCCACATCCGAAGAAAGAATTATAGAGTCAGAATGAAGATCAAAGCATACTATTTGCTCTCTTTCTCTTTTGTTCTGTTTTGTTTCTCATGGCTCATTCCGTTGGTTATAATTCTTCTTTACAACACGACTAATGTGAAAATATGTTTAATATGAATGTATATGTAGAGCCTATATCGATTTGCACACCGTCTTGGGTGAGGAGAAGGGGAGGGAAGGGGAGAAAATTTAAAACTCAAAAGCTTGTGGAATTGAATGCTGTAAACTAAAAATAAATAAATTCTTTTTTTTAAACGAGACTTTTATCAAAGAAATGCTGCAAAATTTCCCTCCATTTTTTTGCTTTTTTCTTATTTTAGTTGCCTTGGTTTTGTCTGTGAAAAAACTTTCTTACTTTTAAGTAATCAAAAGTACCCATTTTACTTCCTATGAAATATTTTATCTCTTATTCCCTACCTCTTTCTTCCATTCTCCAGTAATTTGCTTGTGATATCTCTTGTTATGTCTCAATTATGTTCCCACTTTGAGTTTATCTTGGTACACTGTGTCAGATGTTGGTTTATTCCTAGTTTCTGCCAGGAAGCTTTCTAGTTTTCCCAACAGTTTTTGTCAAATAGAGTTCCTGTCTAAATAGCTGAGATCTTTGGGTTTATCAAATGCTAAGTTACTCTGCTCATTTGCTTCTGTATATTTTGTACCTAATCTGTTTTATTGATCAACCACTCTATGTCTTATCCAGTACCAAATTGTTTTGAGGATTACAAGTTTATGGTATAGTTTGAGACCTGATACCACTGGGCTCCCTTCCTTCATATTTTTTTTCATTGATTTCCTTAATATCCTTGGCATTTTATTACTCTAGATTAGTTTTATCATTTTTTTTAGTTCTATAAAGTAGTATTTTGATAGTTTTAATTGGTATGGCACTAAGTAAATTAATTGAGGTAGTATTGCCATTTTTATTATGTTAGTTTGTTCTACCTATGAGCAACTGAGATTTCTCAAATCATTTAGAGTGTTTTGTAATTGTGTTCATATAGTTTTTGTGTGTGTCTTGAAAGGTAGACTCTGAAGTATTTTATACTGTCTATAGTTGTTTTAAATGGATTTTCTCTTTCTATCTCTTTCTACTGGGTTTTGTTAGTAATATATCAAAATATTGATACATTGCGGGGGTTTATTGAAACTTTGTTAAAGTTGTTCATTGCTTTGATTAGTTTTTTAGTTGACTATGATTCTCTCAGTAAACCATCGTATCATCTGCTAAAAGTGAAATTTTTGTTTCATTATTACCTAAGCTTATTCCTTCAATTTCTTTCTCTTTTTGTATTGCTATGGCTAGCATTTCTAGTACATAATTGAATAATAATGGTGATAATGAACTTTTTTTCACCCTGATCTGCTGATCACCCCTTCTGATTTCTCACTCATGTTTACTTCTTTATGCTTCTCTTGAGTTTTATATTTGAATATTATAATTTCCATTCAGCCCTTGTCTTTTCATCAGGATAACTTGAAAGTCCTCCATTTCATTAAATGTCCACTCCCCTCCCCCCAAAAGAAAAACTTACCACCTGTAGATTATACTCCACTTTGCTGGATCAGTTATTCTTGGTTATAATTCTAGCACCTTTGCCTTCTAGAATGTTATATCTCAACTCCTTCATTCCTTTATGGTAGTAGCTGCTAAATCTTATGTGATGCTGATTATGGCTCCATGATATTTGAATCCTTTCTGGAGATTTGTAGTATTTTTAACTTGATCTAGGAGATCTGGATTTTGAGTAAAATGTTCCTAGGAGTTTTGATTTGGGGATTTCATTCAGGAGGTGACATTTTTCTTTTCCATTTCTATTTTGTCCTCTAATCCTGATGTATTTGGGCAGTTTTCCTTTGTAATTTCTTGAAATGTGACAACTAGGCTCTTTTTTTGTTCGTAATTTTCAGTAGTCCAATGATTCTTAAATTGTCTCTCCTCAATCTGTTTCCAGGTCAGTTGCTTTTCCCATGAGACTTTCCACAATTTCTTTCAGTCTTTTGACTTTTTTATTGCTTTTTGATGTCTCATGGAGTCACTAGCTTCCATTTGGCTAATTCTAATTTTTAAGGAGTCACTTTTTCAGTATTGTTTTGTACTTCTTTCACTAAGCTGTCAGTTCTCTTTTCATAATTTTCTTGTATAGCTCTTATTTTCCCATTTTTTTGTTTACCACTTTTATTTGGTTTTAAAATAATTTTTTTGCTCTTTCTTAAGTTCTTCTGGGCATTCTTATTGGGTTTGGGTCCAATCTGAATTTTTCTTTGAGGTTTTGATTGTAGATGTTTTCTACACTGTCTTCTGTGTTTGTGTCTTGAATTTCCTTGTCATGTTTTATGGTCTGATTTTTTTTTGTTTACTCATTTTTCCAGTTTACTTCTTAACCTTGGATTTTTTTGTTAGAATTGAGTTCTGTTCACCTCCAGAGGGTGAGGCACCATGTGACCTGAGTGTCTGTCCTTTTATGTCTTTCTGTTTTTAGAGCTAAGTCTGAGATCCTGCAAGTTTTCATTTCTCCCAAAAGGGTGTACTTTGGGGAGAAGTCTGTTTTCTACTCTCTTTATCTGAGCTCTGCAAGTTCCTGACCTATGTTTGGTTCGCTTACCATGTGAGCAGCTGAGTTGCTGCTGAACTCAGTCATTGACATCCCACTGGAAATTTCTATAGGTTCAGAGCAACTGTACTTCTGATTTCCCTTTGGCTTAGTCTGCTGACCTGGTTTAGTCCACTGTAGGCTTATCTGTGAGGCTAAAAGATAGAACTGAGTCCCTATTCTTTCTTGACCTCAGAGGCAAAAAGCTACATTCCTGAATCTTGATCTTTGCCCTTAACACAGATGGAAAACCTGCTCCCTTGCAACTACTCCTCTCCACCTTGGAACTATGACCCAGGACTGAGTAATGGGGTCACAGAGCTGCCAAATGGTACTTTTTCTGTTTTCAGTGCTGGCATGTGGTCCCCTAGGATCTCTTCCTGTCCAAGTGTTTTTTGGTCCAGTATTCAGTCCCGTTACTGTCACTGGGCACTGAAATGCTCCCCACTGCTGCTACCATTGAACTCCCAGCCAGCCTTGTCCCCAGCATCCTTAAGGGGATTTCAACCCTGGGGTTGAAAAATGACTCACTGCAACTTTTTTAGCTTTTCCAATCAGAGTTCAGTCTGGTGTGCTTTCTGGGTTTCTAAGAGAAACCAAGACTAAAATACTACCTTTTCCTCTGCCATCTTGACTCCATCTTCCCATCTCTGTTGACCTTTCCCAGGCAGCCCTCTCCAAACATCTAAGATCATTGCTTCTCATTATATTCTGTTCTCTGGCATATATGACTTAGGGTAGTTCTACTTTATATTTGATGTTCCCTAGAGCTCCTCCTCTATTCTCTTAGCTTTTGGCACTGCTGTGGCTTAGTTCTCAATGGCTTCTGCAAGCCCGTGACGTTCCAGCAGATGGCACTTGTCACCTTTTTTTCCCCAGACACCTAGCAAGTGGCCTGAGAAAATATCTCATACCTCCCTGAACATATCTATAATTCATAAACACCTCGGGTCATAATACTCTTTTTTCAATTGTGTGTTGCAGGGTGTGGCTAATAATAGCCTGGTCATCTTAATAAGTTTAAAGAAAGGGGCTTTTGTTCTGGTCTTAAAGACATCTTCTAATGAAGGGGACCAGCACTAAGCTAAGAATATTAACAATATCTTCTTAATGAATTATATACTTGTTGACTCCTTGCCACTTCATTAAGAATGTTCCACTGAGTTCTGCCTAATCTAAAGCTGACCTGGGTCCTTGATTTTGAATCTATAAAAAAGAGCAGACAAAACTGGAGAAGAAAGCAGAGATCCAGAGGGGAATAATGGACAGAGAATAATAGTGATTAGGGGGTTCCTGAGGGGGGATCAGTCTATCTGAATAACCCTTCCTCTAGGAAGTGTTTGGGCCCAGGGATGGATTCAGCTAGAGGCAGCAATGGAACAGTAACAAGTCCTAAACCCAGCCTGGTAGGGGATGGAAAGGGAAGTAAAGGACAACATTGACTTCCTTGTGCCAGTCTCCTGGAAAGAAAAAAAGAGAAGTTTTTGAATTAAGCTTCATGGGGAGCAGAGGGAAAAACAGGCACACCTACAGTTGTAACAACAGCAAGAGACTATTCCAAAAATGTGACAAAAAAAAATGCAGATCTTATTGTAAATTACTTGGAATTATACAGATCTAACTGAAAGATAATTATCTCTAAAGCAATCCCTAAGTGAAATATTTTCTTTCAGGGAAACCCCAACCTTAGAGTAGCACTCTGAGCCTGAAAGATTGAATATATCTTGAGAGGAAATTGAGACATTGTAGAAAATGGGATCATTTCTCAACTCTTTTCTTTCTAAAGCAGGGATTCTTTACCTGGGATCTACCTACAGACCCCCAAGGAGTCCACAAATAGATTTACAGGGAATCCATGAACTTGAATGGAAAAAAAGTTTCTTTCTTTTTTTTTTTCCGCTAGCCTCTAACTGAAATTTGACGTTTCCTAATTACTTTAAAACATTAATCTGAGAAAGCCTTCCCCAGACTGGCAAAGGAGTCCATGAAACAACAAAGTTAAGAACCTCCAATCTAGAGCAATCTTAAACTGGACTGATACTGTAAGTTTGCTATGCCATATCATTTTCTAGGGGGATTGGACTTACAGAGGAAAGGCAAATTGTCTCTTTTTTTGTATTCTTTCTTGGATGAAATAAAAACTGTGCTTCTAGGGTGCAATGTTAGTTTGAGTGTTTGCATAGGAGATGCTCTGAAACATGAAATTGAAAAGAAAGTAAGTGATGGACAGTAGGAGAATTCACTTTGCTTGTAAAACCATACTGGGAAATTAAGCACCAAGGCATTGGGACCCCTTCAATCCCTTCTGGGTCAAAAGTATCATCCAAAGCCCTGCTCTATGTGGATCATTTAGACTACAGAGGCAGACTATATGGAGGAAAGGGGTGCTATGGGCTTGGTATTTGTGTGCACCTATTCAGTAACCTTTAGACATTTAACTGTGGGTAGGGTCAAATGAAAACTCTTAGTAACCTAAGTCATTCCATGTAGTTAATAGCATACCGTATTAGGACCTCAAGAGATAGCACAAAAGATATTCATCCCATAACAATGGAGATGAAAGAAATTGGAGTACTTTGTTATACCAGATCCCTTTACAACAAGTTTGTTGCTGTGAGGAAGGCAGGTGATACCTCGAAAATTTCAGCTGACTACATCATACTTGATGTCTTCAGTGTTGTAGACCAGGTAGCCCAGATCTAGCTTGAGTGGTATGTATAGGACTATTATCCTTGCCAGTCATTTTTTTCTGTATCTGTGGCTGCAACTAACCAGGAACAATTTACTTTCACATGAGAAGGAGTCTAATGTACCTTTACCATCCTTTCCCAGGACTATCTGAACTCTCCTTCATCGTTCATTTCATTTCAGTTATTCCAACTTTTCATTGGACAAAACCATTTAGGGTTTCCTTGGAATGGTTTGCCATTTCCTTCTCCAGCTCATTTTACAGATGAAGAAACTCAGGACAACGTAGCTGAATGACTTGCCCAGGGTAAGTGTCTGAGGCCAGATTTGCACTCATGAAGATGAGTCTTTTTCTAAAAAAAAAATTATGTATTATATTCTGAACTTAAGAAATAAACAAGCATTTCTATATCATAGTAGAATATGGGAAAAAGATGATTGTACATGAAATTGAAAATCTGTAATATACAATTTGCTATTCCTTTAAAATATATAACAAAGTTATCATGCAATTCATTTTTTCCTTTTTTTCTTCCCTTCTTCTCCTGGCCCTTGAGATATCTACCATTATGCTCAAATATATATGTGTGTGTGTGTGTGTGTGCGTGTGTGTGTGTATGTGTGTGTATATATGTGTGTGTGTATAAAACCATTCTACACATACTTCTATCAATGTTTTCTCTGGATGCAGATAGTGTCTTATTTCATATGTTCCACATACTTAATTTGGGTATTTAAAATAGTTAAAAAGACTTATTCACCCAGAGTTGTTCTTAAAACAATATTAATGTTACTGTATGCAGTGTTCTCTCAGTTCTGCTGATTTTGCTTTTCGTTATTTTGTGCAAGTGTGTTCATATTTTTTTAAGATCATCGAATTCATCATTTTCTATAGCACAGTAGTAGTCCATCTTAATCATATACCAAAACTTGTATAGTCATTCCCAAATTGACAGGCATGCCCACAATTTCCAGTTCTTTAAAGAGAGCAGCTATAAATATTTTAGAACATACTGGTTCTTTTCCTTTTTGCCTAATCACAGGAAACAGACCTACTAGTGGTATTACAGGGTCAAAGGGTATAGGCAATTTAATAACTCTTTGGGCATGATTCCAGATTGCTCTAAAAAATGATTAGATTAGTTCATAGTTCCACCAACAATGAATTAGTGTCCCTATGTGTGTATATGTCTATAGGTGCATGTGTATTGTATATATACACAAAACACATGTGGATGTACGTGTGTATATATATATATGTGTGTATACTTTCTTTAAAACTTACTCAGTGAAGTATATAACACACATCCAACCATATTTATTTTAAGCAGCTAATTGAGCTGCCCGGGATCACAAAATTACCAAATAACAGAGCCAAGGCTAAGAACATATCTCTATATTGAGACAACTAGGTAACCTGCTGGAGAGAGTACTAAACTTGGAAGCAGGAAGACCTGAATTCAAATCCTATAAACACAGCTCTGTGACCCTAGGAAAGTAATTTAAACCCTCTCAGAGTGTTTCTTCATCTGGGGGTAATAATAGCACTTTATTCACAGGGTTGTTATGAAGATCAACTGAGATAATATATGAAATACTTTAAATAATACTTTGGGAAGGCAGGCAATTCAATATAGGCCATATCTATGTAGTTTTGCAAATGACTTCCATAATAGTCGTGTTGTGTAAGACTAACTATATTTTTCCCTCCATTCTATCCTGCTCCCCATTGTTTCCATTCTCTCTTTTGATCCTGTCCCTCCCTGAGTGTTGACTTCAAATTGCTCCCTCCTCCTATTGCCCTCCCTCCCATCCTGCCCCCCGACCCTGCTTATCTCCTTCTCCCCCACTTTCCTGTATTGTAAGATAGGTTTTCATAAATGAGTGTGCATTTTATTCCTTTCTTTAGTCAAATGTGATGAGAGTAAACTTCATGTTTTTTTCTCAGCTCTCCTCTTTTTCCCTCCGCTAAAATGTCCTGCTACCCTCTTCTATGAGAGATAATTTACCCCATTCCATTTTACCCTCTCATCTCTCACTACATTTCTCTCTCACCGTTTACCTTGATTTCTTTTAAGATATCCTATTCAATTCACTCTGTGCTCTCTATCTCCGTGTTTGCATGCATGTGTGTATGTGTGTGTGTGTGTGTGTGTGTGTGTGCGTGTGTATGTGTGTGCATAATCCCAGCAACTACCCAGATACTGAAAAGTTTCAAGAGTTACAAATATGGTCTTTCCATGTAGGAACGTAAACAGTTCAACTTTGGCAAGTCCCTTATGACTTCTCTTTGCTGTTTACTTTTTCATGCTTCTTCTCATTCTTGTGTTTGAAAGTCAAATTTTCTTTTCAGCTCTGGTCTTTTCATCAACAATGCTTGAAAGTCCTCAATGTCATTGAAAGACTATATTTTCCCTTGAAGTATTATACTCAGTTTTG
>CM053770.1:504706763-504741489 GCA_028658325.1 Potorous gilbertii
GATTTAATTCAGGTTCTCAAGTGGGGGCAGGGCCACCTCCCAGGCTCAGTTCCCTCAGGGGGTTTATGCAGAGACCTTTTCTAATGGAGCTGCTGCCGAGCTCCTGCCTGCTCTGGGAGTCTCTGGCTGCCTGCTGCCTCTGCTGCTGCCTCCCGAGGGGGCCTGAGTTATGGAGACACCCCACTCCCCTCTCGGCCAGCCCAGAAGTCTCTCTCATTGACCTGTAGTGCCTGTGGGTGGAGGGACCTTTGCGGCTGCCAGAGATTCCATCCCTGAAGCCTGCTCCAATCTGCTGGAACTGCTTCTCTTGGTGCTGCACGACTAAGGAAGGGCTTGGCTCCACTCCCATCTGGTGTGTGACGGACCTTTTGGGGTCAGTTTTTCAGGGCTCTCTGGAATGAAAATCTCCTTCACTGTGTTGCTGCATGGCTTCCACTGCTCCAGAATTTGTTGAGAGTTCTTTTTAGAGGAAATCCATGGGCTGTGGGTTTGGAGCTGGCATATGTGAATCTTTCTACTCTGCCATCTTGGCTCCTCCCCAAACTTCAAGATTCTTACACTTCCAGAGGCTCCACACTCCATAGAGTCCCTCTCAATTGGCAGACCTCTTTTCCTTTTGGAATGGCTCAGGGAACTCCTTCCCGGAAAAGACTTGGATGATCTAAGGGTGGTATTCAGGGGGTGTCTTACTTTCTAATAGCATGAGGGAGATGAAATTATTGTTATATAACTATGATGGGTGTGTATTTATATGGAAGAAAAGAGACCCCTTAGCTGACTTGGTGGTAATTCTGAGTCCCTGGATGAGGATGAAGGAGAGTTCTTATTTAGTCACTGTGAAAGAAGGGGGCAGCCCTTCAGAGGTCTCTAAGGGAACAAAGTTTTTTTTTAGTCATTTCCCTGATGAATCTCTCAGAGAGGGGGAGGTGTTGGTAGGTGGGGCAAGGATTATTGAATCATTGGTGGTACAGAGAGAGCCTTGGTGTCAACGTAGATCCTGAGATAGTTTGTGTGCAAGAGAGTTATGACCCCTTGGTCACTTTACTTCAGATGACCCTGATGCAGGATAAAGAACTGGTGACTCTGTCAGGAGGGTCCATGTAGAGTTCCTGATATTTCTGGAGATGCTCCTGCTTATCATAATCACTACAACTCTACTGGAGGTGACACAATCTGTGCTGGAACTATGATGTTCTTGGGATTGCTGTGGTTCACCATTACCACTATGCTTTAGGACTCTCTGTGGTTCTCACATATTCATCATCATCTATCACATGGAATAGACTGTAAGACTTTGAGACTTTGCGAATAATAGGCACTTAACAAATGATAGTTGAATTGAATTGACCATTTCACCTACCTCAAGCCACCATCTAACCTCACAGAAGAGAGAGAACACATTCTGTCCTTGAAACCTGTACTATAAGAAAACATTTTCCCTAATCCAGCAAAAGTCATAGTGACTCCCCTGATGCCATGGTTTGAGGAAGGAGAGAAGATGTGGCTGTTTGGATTAGGGAACTGCAATGGATAACCTGGGGTTCCAATAACTTGAAACAACATTCACCTGGAAAGCCAAAAGACCAGTGTTCTAATTCTAGCTGTTTATAATAGCTTTGTGATAGTAGGCCAAACATTTACCTCTATAGACCTCAGATTCCTTGCCTGTATAATCTGGGTCTCTAGCCAAGCCTGGAGTATTTGTAGGAGATTTTCCTAATTTGGGGAGAAAATGTTTTGAATGTGCAAGGAGTTGGTCTGAGAGCTTAGGAAAGGAGAGGCATTTTTATGCTTTGCTTAATAGAATACTTGGTGCCAGATTCTCTTGGGAACCAGCTCCAGACACACAGACACACAGACACACACAGACACACACACACACACACACACACACACACACACACACACACACTTCAGAAATAGTACATATATAGGAGAAACCAGATCCTCAACATGTTTTTTATTTCCAGCTTGCCTCTCTGGAGCCTTAGAGAAATTTCCCTATGGACAAGATACAGACCTTTCACTTGGTTTGAGATGAGATATTTCAGCAATAATAATAGTTCAGGTTTATATAATGCTTACTATATGCCAAGAACTAAGCTTAAAGCTTTGTAACTATTATCTCATTTGATACTATCCCCATATTACAGATGAGGAAATTGAGGGGAACAGAAGTTAAGTGACTTGCTGGAAGCAGCATTTCAACTCAGGCCTTTCTGATTCCAGATCTGGGTTTCTCGCACTGCACCACCTAGCTACCCTTGTGGTAATAATATGGTACTTTTAAAGTTTACAAAGTACTTTACAAGCATTCTCTCATTTGGTCTTCACAACCATCCTGGGAAGGAGATACTATTACTATTCCCTCTTATCCAGATGAGGAAATTGAGACAGAGGTTAAGTGACTTGCCCAAGATCGCACAGCTAGTAAGTATCTGAGGCCATGTCTTCTTGATTCTAGGTCCAATGCTCTGTTTGATAGAGTTATGAGATTCGCGCTGGACACCTAAAAGGAAAAAAACATGTCTTTGAAAGCAACCCAGTCCCTGAATTTTCTCATACATTTCAGGAGCCCATATCACTGGTATCTCTGCCCAAGGCATCTGGCCCACCCCAGCTCACCTTGATTACTTGATTAGCTTACTTGACACTCCTCAGTCCCATCTAGACCCTTCCTCTGTTGCCTCTCTACCATCCCAGACTACTTGCAACTATTTGATTCCATCCAGATCTTCCCAGTCTTTTTCTATATAAAAGTACCAATCTTACCTCCATTAAATTGCACAGATTCTGGGAATCTTGCCTGCTTATATTGGCATCACAAATACTACAGATTTATTAGAAATCTTGCCCCCCCCCAGCTGGTGCATAATAAAACCTCACTACTCTTACTGAAAGAATATTTTGAGTGGTTGAATTCTTTCAAAACAGACCTGCCCTGTACAACTACATTTCAGGATTCCCAGCACCCAAACCACAACATATCCACTGCACCACCTAGCTTATTCTCACAGAAGAATTCATGCATTCTGTGTATTTTCTGGTATATTCTAATGTGCATAATTTCTTATTTTTACTTTTTGCATAGATAAAACAGGTTACTGGTAATTCACTATTTGTGATAGTCTTTTCTGTGACTAGTATTTGGTGGGAAGGTTTCACTGTTGAATATAAGCTAAAGGCTTCTCTCCCCTTTAAGAAAAAGCAACCAGAGAAGCTAGAGGCTTTTATTTTTAACCTAAAATCATGTCTTTAATCTAGCAATGTTTAGAAGGGCAAATATATAGAATGTTAGCCTGGTACTTTCCTCAGAGACTGGAGAAATAGCAGTGAATACCCAGTCTCCAAGTGCTGCAGGGCTTAACTGCCTCTCTCCACCCTTTCCCCATCACTATCGTTCTGACTTTCCTCTTCTCCTCAGAGTTGACCCGAACCTTGGATCATGTCTGTTCCTACTTCCTCATAAGATGTGTCTATATTTTACATGTTATATGTCTATATAACCCATGTGGATCTGTATCTATGTCTATATCATATGTGTGGGGGCACACATTCCCTTATATATAGATGAGAATGATACCAACCTTAGAAGCTTGGTGTGAAAATCAAGTGAAACATTTTCTGAACTGTGAAGAATTATACAATTGTTAACTATTTATTATTATTGCATTTGTATAAGAAATGACCTCTCTACAATTATTTAGAAGATCAATCACTCTTCTGAATTGTGGGCCAAAGAGCAATTATTCCAAAATAGGGAAGAGGGGATACTTCTTGGATCCTGAAGTCCCTTTTCCCAAGCATATGAACAAATTAGCATCACAAAAGTCCTCCTTCAAATCAATATCAGTTTTCCTTCTTTCCCTTACCCTTATCCAATATAAACCTTCACCTTCTCCTCCCTGTAGTCATCATGAGAGTGTTCCACCTAGAACAGAGGCACTTGGACACCAACATTCCTTCTTTTCTTTTTTTGGAGGCAGTCAAAGTTAGGTGACTTGCCCAGGATCACACAGCTGGTGAGAGTCTGAGTCCAGATTTGAACTCAGGTTCTCTTAACTCCCGAGCCAGTGCTCCATTCACTTTGTCACCTAACTGGCCCCAGTGATTTTTGTTAGAACCTTGGGGCCCATTTATTCTATAAATTTCTCTCTAGTTGGTACCCCCTGCCATTTGTCTGACAAATTCCTCTTTCCTATTCCTCTCTAATTCCTGTGATTCACAACACTGTCTCCCTTTATGGAAACTCCTTTCCCCTTCCTGAAATTGATTAATTTCCCCACATATAAACATATAGCTCATATTGTAGTATATGGAAGGGAATGAGAAATAATATATTTGTATGGATTGTTTCAGTCTGAGAGACAGTAAATTAAAATTATACAATTACAGAATATGTAATTTGACTTTTAAATAAAGTCAAATAGCATTCATAGGAACTCAGCAACATGAGCAATATGTACAACAATCTACTACTATCTCACATTTCT
This sequence comes from Potorous gilbertii, assembly GCA_028658325.1. NCBI lineage: Eukaryota > Metazoa > Chordata > Mammalia > Diprotodontia > Potoroidae > Potorous > Potorous gilbertii. Next base: position 504,711,257 of record CM053770.1, read on the forward strand.
ATAGTACTTTAAGGTTCACAAAAAACATTATAAATATTGTATTATTTGATCTTCACAACAATCCTGGGAAGGAGGTGCTATTATTAATCCCCGTTTTTATAGATGAGGAAACTGGAGGTCTGTAATTCCAACGGGATACCCGTAGGAGCTGCTATGGATATGCATGCATATCAGGGTAAATTCACAAAATATAAGCACTCTTCCTCAAAGATGAAATTGAAATATTTATTCAGATACCAGAAAGTGAGTTCCACCATAGTAACAATGAAGTTTGTACACATTACCAATAAAGGGAGTATGGCCATTCCCAAGCCTTTCTTCTGTCAGACCTCCCCACAAACAAGCTCCCTTAGGCAAAATCACTCCCTCTCTCATTCATACCAGTTGCTCTTCTCTGCTCTTCCTGATCTCTCTCAGCTCTACCTCTCTTTCTTCCTGCTGCACCCTTCCTACTCCACCCATTCAACAAGTTCCTCCCATCATGGGCTTCATGTGACTCAAGCTGTGGGCTGGGCCACAGTTCAAAGCAGGTCACATGGGCCTATTAAGGGGCAAGGAAGATCTTAAAATTCCCTTACTATTACATTCGGCCCCAAGATCTTTCATGTCTGTTAATAGGTCAATGGGAGTTTAAGGGTAACTGGTATCAACATAATTTCATAACAATATAACAGGGATAATACAAAATAAACACATAAAATAATATCTTAGGGTGAGGTTTGAGCACAAGCACCCCATCATTCCCACCTGACTTGAATGGGACCCAAAATCCCTTGGGCTATGGGGTGAAAGTCTCTTCCTCTATAACTACTTCCTGCTGAAATTGGATGTGTAGCTGTCCCTACCTCAAGAGGTCCCATTTGAAGAGTCAGTTCTTTAGCCAGTATCCAAAGCTTGGTCAATGCCAAGGCCAAAGGTGACATATTGCAGTCTTGGACAGAGGGAGACATCCAACTTAAGTCATCTGCAAGTGGAGGCCACTAAGCCTACAGGAGACAATCTAACAGACAAAAGCCAAAAAGAATGAGGAGACAAAAATCAGATGCAGAGTAGATATAATGTCAGCCATACTTCTGCAGTTCATGAACCCACTATCATAGCCTTATTCATGGTAAAATATATGAATTAAAGGCACAATTTGGTAATCATCTTCTGTTGAGTAAACAACAATTACAGTATTATTTTTCCTGAGTACTATAATCTCCTCAGCCTTTGGAACATCATCTGGCTTCTGTTTTACCGATACTTTAGCATTTTATTCTATCAATAGAACCAAACCCTTCAGTTCCTCTGATAGCTATTTTGGAAGGAAGGTCAGTTTTCACAAATGGTTTTGTTTCACAAGCATTAATAATCACTTGAACTATTCTATCATTTTTACAAAACTGTAGGTAGATTCTTCACCTAAATTTTGGAATACCACAATAATTTCTCCTTGATAAGTAGAATCTAGTACTCCAGCCAATACATGTATTCCTCAAGTTGCTAATCCTGATTTAGGTAATATCCATCCAATATGATTTTTAGGGATTCTTTTACATATTCCAGTAGAGATTTTTCTTATTTCATTTTTATCCAACCAAAAGTCCTCTAAGCAATGTAAATCATATCCTACTGAACCTGGTGTTCCTGGATATGATGCTAGAACAATTTGCTTCACATCCAATACTCAGTATTTGGGATCTTATGTGTTTGTTGTTGTTTTTTAATGTCATATTTTTTAATTTTTAATTAATTAATTAATTAATTTATTTATTTTCAGTGTTCCTCAATCACTACCATAAAATCTAGATTTTTCTTTCCCTCCCTCCCCCTCTCTCTGCCCCCCTTTTTCCTTCCTCCCCGAGACGGCATACAATTTCATATAGTTTCTACACATACGTTCTTATTAAATGTTTATTTTTTCTAATTTGCAGATTTGTGATCATCATTCTGGCTGGAGGTGTACTTTCTCCCAATGGCCTATTATTCAAATTACATAAAGCAATAAACAAATTATCTTTCCAATGTTGATAAAAATATTAGAACTTAGCTTTCTTAACTGTTCTTTTAATAGAATGCTTATGGATAATATGATATATCCATTCTATATTGTTTAATATACAATACCTCTTCATTTCATTACCTTTGAAATGTGACCTATTATGACTTTGAATCTGCACTGGGGTTCCATAATATAGACTTATGATATCTAGAGTTTTACATATGTTTTTCTGGCTCACATTCTTATAGGAACAAGTCACTAATACACCTAAATAGGTGTAAACACAAGTACATATAAATTTGCATGCTTTATCTTGGGGTAGGGGTCCAATACAATCTATTTGCCATATTTGGGCTGGCACTTTTCCCCTTACTATTTCTCTAGTTACTACCCAAGGAACAGTTCATTTGTTTTCCAATTGACATATACAACATTCCTCTGTTACTTGTTTTAACAATAAATGAGAGATACTAAAATCTTGGTCTTGTACCTGCTGGTGTGTGGTCTGGACACCTAAATGGTGAGCCATTTGATGGACCCATTTTCCTAGTACCAGATCATCAGTTGGTTTCAGAGTAGGGACAATATGTTGAATAGCACTCTTTGCTAGTCTATCAGCACATGCATGGTACTCATGTTCTGGCATTTTGAGGGCCATGTGAGCATCTACATGAAAAACTGACAAATTAGTAACCAAAGACATGTCCCATGTGTCTTCTCATAATTCTTTGCCCCAGACATGTTTACCATGAATTTCTCAATTCCATGCAGCGAACCCATTAACTACTGTCCATGAATCAGTAAATATAAGATACTGTCCTCCTTGTCCTGTTTTAATGCCTTGATGTGCTGCCATAAGTTCAGCATATTGGCTACTTCCTCTTGTCCCCACACTTTCCAAAGTCTGCCTATACAAGGATTATAGGCTGCTGCCTTCTAATATCTTTTGTGGCCCAAATATTTTTCTGTCCCATTAGTAAACCACACGTGTCTCTTTTGTTCTTCAGTTAATCCATCATATCCCTCATTCCATTTTATCAAGGACTGTACCAACTCTTACTTTGGTTCAGGGACTGTATCATCTCCCTCAGTATCTATGTTTGCTATAGATTCTTATGAAGCAGAAATTCTGCTTTTGTCTGTTTTACATTTATTTGGAATGTACAATTTAATTATGCTAGCCTCTTGTGCATGTCCAAATCTGTGAGAAGCTAGGGTACTCATTACCCAGGTCATAATTGGGATTCCAAGCCTTAATATTACGTCATGGCCCAGAGTCAGTTGTTCAGTCTCTACCAAAGTCCAATATGCAGCTAACAACTGCTTTTTAAAACTGGAGTATATTGAACTCCAGATGAAGGGAGTATCTTAGACCAAAATCCTAAGGGTACATTTTAGTTTTGTTGTTTTTGCCATGAACTCCAGTTTGCATTCTTTTCCCGTACAGTCACTTATAATTCCACCAAGACAATTTGCATAGGCCATAAGTTGAGGTTCCAAATGAATAGCAGCCTTGGATTTTTCAAAAGCTTCACTCTGTTCAAGTCCCCAGTCAAATTCATATTTCTTCCCAGTAGTTTTATATAAGGGTTTCAAAATATATCCCAAATGAGGAATGTGATGTCTCCAGTACCAAAATAATACTATAGACTTTGAAGGCCTCATTCTTATTGTTAAGGATAGGAAAATTCTGAATCTTTTGTTGGGCTTTCAGAAGAATCTCTCACAGCCCCTATTCCATTGTATACCTAACAATTTTACTGTTTGAGCTGGTCCTTGAACATTTTCCGAGTTAACTTTCCACACTTTGCTTTTCATATATTCATTTAGAAACATCAAACTCTTCTCCATCTCTTTTTCATTTCTTCCCCTGTATCATAATATCATCTATGTAGTGAGTAATTGATACACCTTGTAGTTCTAATTCATCCAAATGTTCAGCCACAATCTTAAGATAAATAGTAGGGCTATGCAGATATCCTTGTGGCAAGTGGGCAAAAGTATATCGTCTGCCCTGCTAACTGAAAGCAAACTGGTCCCATGTGCAGAATCTGTTGAGATAGTTAAGAAAGCATTGGCTAAATCAGTAACTGTGTACTAAGTCCCATCATGTTTCTGGATCCTTTCTATTAAGGTAACGGTATCTGGAACAGCAGTGGGTGGGGGGAAGGTCACTTTATTCAATTGTCTATAATCCATCATTGTCATCCCCCATGTCCTGTCTGACTTTCATACTGGTCAGACAGGATTATTTCATTGGTTGTAGGGACTAACGCTCATGACTTAACATATTTTTTTATAATATTGGTAATTTTATCTTGCCCACCTGGCACATGATAAACTTTAAAGTAATTACTTCAGAAGGTTCAGGTAAAGTGATTAGGTTCATTTTTATTTTACCTACTAAAACTGTATTAATTCTTATCTTCCTTACTACAAATTGGTATCTCCCCTCAGTAAATTTAAAGTCATACCTCTCAATATATCTATTGCAATGATCTATTCAGGAACAGGTACAATTACCATTGTGTATTCTTTCTTAGGTAATTGTCCAATTTTCATCATTAGTTTGACTTTTCTGGCTGCTATTTCAGTACCCCCTAGTCCTGTGATGGTAATAGAAGTTCCATGTTTAAATTTGTCAGGGTTTCCATATATAAAGCAGACCTCTGCCCCAGTATCTATGAATGCCCTAGTTATAGTATTTGATCCATTTTTCCAATATTTGGTAAAATTGATTTGGGGTCTGTAATCCTGTCTTTGTATCTATTTATTCTGAGCTGGGGTCAATTTCCTATTCTCCCTATAAGTGTGACAAACTTGGTTACAATGATTCAGTAGGGGCAGTTCATATTTAACTATTCCATCTAATATTAATTCCTTTTTCTCAGTACATCTTAAATAGTTCATTAGTTAGAATACTATCTTTTCTTTGAAAATCTATCTCTGTTCTTACAGCAGTAAACAATTCTTTCCTCCTTAATCTATTCTGACTTTGAATCTGCTGGCTATTTACTATTTGTTCTTCTTTCTTGAGGAAATTTATCTTTTCCCCATTCCCCTAAGTCACCTAACTATGAAATCTTATCTAGCACCTCTGAAAGAGGGTACCCTATTTCTCCAATTACTAGAGTCAGAATCAGACACTTATAAGCAGGAGGACCAGATTTCACTATTATATTCCTATGAGCAATTGTTAAGGGAGTATGATATGCTCCCAATCATATAGTATATGATACACTATGATAAGCCTTAGTGTCTCAGACCCTTATTTCAGTTTTCATTACCGCTTCCTTTAACTTTCTTATATAGCCTCTAAGCTAATACCAGTGTCTATCTCCAGGAGGCCACAAGAAGTCAGTAGGATACTGTTTATTGCACCCTTCCACAGATAAAGCTAAAGCTTAGTTCCATTGTTTCCTCCTTAAATATGGTAATCCTTAAAAGCTTATTGTACAAAAGAATTCTGACTAATACCTATGAATTTAAAAAATCTATGTTACCTATCCATACTCCTCCATTGTACTGATTCTCACCATCCAAGACACTAATGATTCTCCCGTTTTTCGGGTGAATTGACTTAAAATATCTGTGATGTCCTGCTGAGTAAAATCCTCAGTTACTTCCTTAAACACCGTGTGCCCCCTCCAGTTCTCCTACTTCCTTCATAGTATTGAATATGCTCCCACATTCCTAGAAGCCTCCTCCTCTAAATTTTTTTTCATTTTTCTCCCACATGTTTTCCTCCCAGGTGTCTGGGCCCCTATCAGGCAATGCATTTGCAAGGGTTGCACAAATCTTCCTGTTGTTAACTTTTGTTTTTTTTTTTCTGAGCTAAACTCGCAGCTGCCTTTTCTTCCACCACTTGGTACTTTTCATCTTGTTCTTCTAAAGGAAAATTCAGATGCTGTAGCATAGAAAGCTTCTCTTGCAAATTAGCTAACTCCTTTGTCAGCTAAACCTTTTCCTCCAGCAATTTGTCTCCACTTTTTACATAGAATACAATAGCTTGTTAACAATGCCCATCCTCTTTTAGAAATCCCTTCCATTTCCTTTCCTATTTCTATTGGTATTCCTTGCAAACATCTTTCTAAATCTCTGGGGTCTCTTTTCTGTAGCCTCCATTCCCAGTTCTCACAAAGTCCTATGCTTTTAGCCCATTCTCTCACCAAGGAGGAATAAGGTCAATCTTCCCATCCTGTGATATTCATTTCCCTTCCTAGAGCTTTCCTGTCTCTAAGCAGAGGCTTTATATTTTGCAATCCCATCCTCATTGCCATTTGTAACACCAGTGTGATACCCATAGCAGCCACTGTGGATATACATGTGTATTTATAGCGTAAATTCACAAAATATAAACTCTCTTCCCCAAAGATAAAATTGAAATATTTATTCAGATACCAGAAAGCCAATTCTACCATGGTATCAATGAAGCTTGTGCACATTACTGATAAAGGGAGCATGACCATCCCCAAGGCTTCCCTCCATCAGGCCTCCCCACAAACAAGTTCCCTTAGGCAAAATCACTCCTCTCTCATTCATGCTAGGTGCTCTGCTCTGCCTGCTCTCTCCTAGCTCCATCTCACTATCTTTTTTTGCTCCACCCATTCAGCAAGGTCCTCCCACCATGGGTTTCATGAGATTCAAGCTGGGGAATGGGCCGAAGCTCAAAGCAGGTCACATGGACCTATTAAGAGACAGGGAAGATCTTCAAATTCCCTTACCATTACAAGGTCCAAGAAATTAAATGACTTATCTAGGTTCATATAAGGGAGGAGAGAACAAGCATTTATTAAATACCTACTATGTGTGTTTCTGACCTTAGGACCAGTGTTCTATCTACTATATCACTAGAGGAAGGAAGGAAGGAAGGAAGGAAGGAAGGAAGGGGAGGCAAACAAAAGGGTTAAATGACTTGTCCAGGATCACAGAGAAAGTAAATGTCTGAAGCTGGATTTGAACTCAGGTCTTCCTGACTCTAACTAACCTCAACACTCTATTTACTACACCATCTACTAAATATCTGAGGCAAAATTGGGACTTGAGTCTTCCTGACTCTAAGACCAATATTCTATCCACTATTACATAAGATATGGGTGTACCAGCACAAAAGATTTAACATCTTTGGCTTTTTAGTTTCTCAGGGACATTGTGAAATAACAGGGAGAATAAAAGAAGAATTCATGACATAAAAATAGTAACTGACATTTATTTAGCACTTTAAAGTTTAAAAAAACCACTTTACATTCATTTTGAACTGCACAATAATTTTAGGAAACCGAGGCTCAGGGAGGTGAAATGATTTCATCCAATTAACAAACATTTATTAAGTGCTTATTATGTGCCAGGCACTGTGCAAGGGAGGAGGATACAAACCAAAAGTGAAAGATCTGCCTCCAATGAGCTTCAATTCTACTGGGGGAGACAACATATACAAATAAATATATACAAAAAAGAAAGGCAATTTTTTTGCGGGGTGGAGGTGGTTGTGGAGACTCTAGCAACTGGAAAGGCTTCAATAGAAAGTGGTGCTTTGAAGGAATCAAGAAATTCTATGAGGTGGAGGAGAGGAAGGAATGCATTTCAGGCATGGGGGTATGGCTAGTGAAAATTAATAGAAATGGAGGATGGAGAATTGTGGGTAAGGAACAACATAAAGCTCAGTTTGGCAGAATCACAAAATGTGACAAGGAGAAAATTGCATGATCATAAGACTGGAAAAGTAAGGTGGGGCCAGGATGCCAAAGGGATTTAAAGCCAAATTTGAGTGTGGGGGTAGACAGGAATGGGGAGTGCAGTATGTAATTGACATTAATAGTTTCACATACAAGCCTTTTTTCTGTTCTTTGTATGTGGAAATGGTCATGTTCCCTGATTTTTGTTTATTTTGTTTCTCTAAATTTTGACAAACAACAACAGTACTTATTATGTACCAGACACTATACAGATACTATCTCATTTGATCCTCCCAACAATTCTGGAGGTAGGTACTACTATTACCTCCATTTTACAGTTGAGGAAACTGAGACAAACAGAAGTCAATTGACTTGCCCAGGGAGACAAAGTTAGTGAGTATCTGAGGCTGGATTTGAACCCATGACTTGCTGATTCCTGTCCCAGTGCCCTATGTTCTGTGAGGTCTAGCTGTCACCTTCTGAATTTGTCTCTGAACATTTCTTATGGTGCAATAATAGTCTATTATAATGGCATGCCATAATTTGTTTAGCCTTTCCCCAAGTGATGGATATCACCTTAGTTTCCAATCCTTTACTATGACCAAAAAAAGTTCCTATGAATACTTTTGTGTATATGTGCTTTGTTACTACATTTTCTTTTTATTCTTTGGAACAGAAGCCTAGTATGATTATCTATTGATTATTTGGAAGGTATAGTTCCCATTTCTTTTCCAGTGTAACTACACCAATTCACAGCTCTACCAACAATGCTCTAGTATTCCTGCTCTTTCACAATGCCTACCAACAATTACTATTTTTCTTTTCTTGTCATCTGTGCCAATCTGAGTGGACCCTCCTAAAATGCATTTCCTTCACTAAGTAATCTGGAGAACTTTTGTTTTTAGAACTGCCTGTTTATATCCTTCTACCATTTACATACTGAGAACTGACACTTCTTTGTTTAGTCTGACCAAATTTTTTAGACTTTGTTTAATCTGAGAGCTTTCTCCAAAATTTTCCCCCACTTAACTGTTAAATTTATAATTTTTAGTGTCTTGATTTTATTTGTATAGAAGCTTTAACATTTTTATGCAATCAAAAGTATCCATTTTATTTTCTGTGATTGTCCTAATCCATTGTTTGGTTAAGAACTCTCCTCTGATCCAGAGCTACATAAGGTAGTGCTTCCTTCCCTACTTCTCTAACTTGTTTGCAAATGAAACCTTTTATATCAAGATAATATGTCCTTTTTGAGTTTATTGTGATACATTGTATCTGATGATGGTTTAATAACTAACAAGCAATTTCTGCTAGATTGCTTTCCAGTTTTCCCAGCAGATTTTGTCAAGGGGTCTTTCCTCAGTAGTTGGAGTCTTTCAGTTTGTCAAGCACTGTTTTATGTTTATTTACTTCTGGGTCTTATGTTCCTAATCCATCCCACTGGTCAACTTTTTTATTTTTTCAATAACCATATATTTTTGATGATCACTATTCTGTATTATGATTTGAGATCTGGTATTACTCTGTCCTTTCCTTCCCACCCTTTTTTCATTATTTCCTTTTAAGGGAAATTATTATTAATAACAAATGATTTGGGAAGATTCAGAGTTCCCCCATTCTTCTAAAGTACTGACTTCAAAAGTTCATTCTCTTGAAGGACATTATTGATAATGATATTGGACTAACTTTCTCAACAGTTTTGTTAAGACCCCACACAGGTGGGGAAATCATTGTGCTTTACTTAGCTTTAGGTGGGGATAAATTCTTTGAATAGATAGCTAATGGCTGGGAGTAACTTAGAAATAAATGACATAATCAAAGTTTATTTGAATAGGTTTAGCCACCTCATTATAATATTCATTCTCTCATTTTTTAAAAGTAATTTATTTGTTTTCAGTTTCTTACAATCACTTCCATATATTTTAGATTTCCCCCCCTCTCTCCCTGACCTTACCTCCTTCCTCCTTGCTCCCTCCCTGAGAAAGCATGCAACCTTATGAGTTCTACACATACATTCCCATTAATCACATTTTCGTCTTAGTCATGTCGCATAGAAGAATTAAAATAAATGAGGGAAACCCTGAAAACAAAACAAAACAGAACATGAGAAAAAATGATCTGCTTCATTCTGCGATCCAATTCCATCATTCTTTCTCTGGATGTGGAAGGCATTTTGCCTCAAGAGTTCATTGGAAATTTTTTTAGGTCCTTGCATTGTTGTGAAGGGTTAAGTTTACCGGAAAAATCCCTCTCACACTGTGGTTGCTGCTTTGTACAAAGTTCTCCTGGTCCTGCTCCTTTCATTCAACATCAGTTCACATAGGTACTTCCAGGCCTCTCTCAAGTCTTCTTCTTCATCATTTCTTATAGCACAATGGTATTCCATTACATTTTTATACCACAATTTGTCCAGTCATTCCCCAATTATTGGGCATCTACTCAATTTCTAGTTCTTAGCCACCACACAGAGAGCTGCTATAAATATTTTTGTACATGTGGGACCTTTTTCCATTTTTATGATGCCTTGGGGATACAGCCCTAGAAGCCATATTCCTAGGTCAACAGGAATGCACATTTTTATAGACCTTTGGGCATAGTTCCAAATTGCTCTCCAGAGTGATTGGATCAGCTCACAGCTCCACCAACAATGAATTAGTGTTCCAACTCTCCCACATCTTCAACATTTATAATCTTCTTATTTTGTCAGGTTAGTCAATCTGATAGGTGTGATGTGGTACCTCAGAGTCGTTTTGATTTGCATCTCTGTTATCAATAGTGATTTAGAGCATTTTTTCATATGACTATAGATAGCTTTAATTTCTTCTTCTGAGAACTCTCTGTTCATATTCTTTGACCATTTATCAATTGAGGAATCATTAATTGCTAATAAATCAGAGTTCATTGCCACCCTAGACAGCATCCCTCTTTCAATGGGCATTAAAGCCATGTGCCAACCACCATGGTTATTTTTGGTCTAAGAGAGAGATGATCAAATGACCATTCTTTTATTTATTTTTTTATGTTTTAATTTATGTTTTAATGTTTAATTTAAGCTTTCAACATTCATTTCCACAAAATTTTGAGTTCCAAATTCTCTCCTGATCTCTCCCCTCCCCCCACCCCAAAATGCCAAGCATTCTAATCACCCTCATCACCAATCTGCCCTCCCTTCTAAAATCCCTCCCTTCTCTTATTCCCATCTTCTCTTTTGTCCTGTAGGGCAAGTTAAATTTCTATACCCCATACCTGTATTTCTTATTTCCTAGTCGTATACAAGAACAATACTCAACAGTTGTTCCTAAAACTTTGAGTTCCAGTTTCTCTTCCTTTCTCCCTCCCCACTCATCCCCATTGGGAAGGCAAGCAATTCAATATAGGCCATATCTATGTGGTTTTGCACATGACTTCCATAATAGGCATGTTGTGTAAAACTACCTATATTTCCCTCCATCCTATCCTGCCCCCCATTTCTTCTATTCTCTCTTTTGACCTTGTCCCTTCCCAAGAGTGTTGACTTCTAATTGCTCCCTCCTCCCCTTGCCCTCCCTTCCATCATCCCCCCAACCCTGCTTATCCCCTTCTCCCCACTTTCCTGTGTTGTAAGATAGCTTTTCATACCAAAATGAGTGTGCATTTTATTCCGTCCTTGAGTCAAATGTGATAAGAGTAAGCTTCATGTTTTCTCTCTTACCTCCCCCCTTTTTCTCTCCACTGAAAAGTCAATTACTTGCCTCTTTTATGAGAGATAATTTGCCCCATTCCATTTCTCCCTTTCTCCTCCCAATATATTCCTCCCTCACCCCTTAATTTCATTTTTTTAGGTATGATCCCATCCTATTCAACTCACCCTGAGCTCCCTGTCTCTCTCTCTCTCTCTTTCTGTGTACATGTGTATGTGTGTGTGTAATCTAACCAACTACCCAGATACTGAAAAAAGTTTTCAAGAGTTACAAATATTGTCTTTCCATGTAAGAATATAAACAGTTCAACTTTTGTAAGTCCCTTATGATTTCTCTTTCCTATTTACCTTTTCATGTTTCTCTTGATTCTTGTGTTTGAAAGTCAAATTTTCTTTTCAGCTCTGGTCTTTTCATCAAGAAAGCTTGAAAGTCCTCTATTTCATCGAAAGACCATTTTTCCCCTGAAGTATTATACTAAGTTTTGCTGGGTAGGTGATTCTTGGTTTTAATCCTATCTCCTTTGACCTCAAGGATAGCATATTCCAAGCCCTTCAATCCTTTAGTATAGAAGCCGCTAAATCCTGTTATCCTGATTGTATTTCCATTAAGACTTGAATTGTTTATTTCTGGCAGCTTGTAGTATTTTCTCCTTGACCTGGGAACTCTGGAATTTGGCTACAATATATCTAGCAGCTTTTTTGGGGGATCTCTTTCAGGAGATGATTGGCAAATTGTTTCCATTTCTATTTTACCCTCTGGTTCTAGAATATAAGGGCAGTTTTCCTTGATAATTTCATGAAAGATGCTATCTAGGCTCTTTTTGTGATTGTGGTTTTCAGGTAGACCAATAATTTTTAAATTATTTCTCTTGTATTTATTTTCCAGGTCAGTTGTTTTTCCAATGAGATATTTCACATTGTCTTCTATTTTTTCATTCTTTTGGTTTTGTTTTATAATTTATTGGTGTCTCATAAAGTCATTAACTTCTATCTGTTCCATTTTAATTTTTAAAGAACTATTTTCTTCAGTGAGTTTTTCAACCTCATTTTCCCTTTGGCTAATTCTGCTTTTCAAGCATTCTTCTCCTCATTGACTTTTTGGGACTCTTTTGCCATTCAGGTTAGTCTATTTTTAAAGATGTTATTTTCTTCAGCATTTCTTTGGATTTCCTTGAGCAAACTGTTGACTCACTTTTCATGATTTTCTTCCATCACTCTCATTTTTCTTCCCAATTTTTCAAAATCCTTTTTGAGTTCTTCCATGGCCTGAGACCATTGCCTTTTTTTTTTTTTTAGAGAATGTGGAAGCCTTGACTTTGATATTTTCCTCTGATGGTATATTTTGTTTTTTCTCATTTGAAAGGATGGGAGAAAATACCTGTTGACCAAAAAAGTGACTTTCTATGGTCTTATTTTTTTCTCCCTTTATGAGCATTTTCTCAGTCAGTTACTTGACATTTGAATTCTTTGTCAAGTGGAGGGTATACTACCCTAAGCTTCAGAGGTTTTGTGCAACTGTTCCCTGAGATATCTGTAGAGAACTGTAAGTTCTCAATTCCTCCCAGGTGGTACACTCAAGGGAGAGGAGTTTCCTCCTTTCCTGGGCTGCACTCTGATCTATGAGCAACCACAAGCACTCTTTTCTGCCCTGGAACTGTAAGTAGGATTCCCTCTCCACAGCCATCACCAGCTCCACCACACCAGTGGTCCTCCTCACCCCAGGACTGCCATTCAGGACTGAGATCCAGATCAGCTGCTTAATTCCCCCAGGGTCTTCAGGTGAGGGCTTCAAAAATGGATAGTGGTGCTGCCCTGGGTTTGGGGTTGGGACAGTGGCCACACTGCACTCCTTTCTTACCCAGGTGAAAGAGCTTTTTACTGACCTTTGAAGCTGTTTTTGGCTTTTGTGGGTTGAGAAATCTGGGAACTGCAGCTGCCACCTGTGATTCTGCACCCTGAATTCTTCTCCAGTCCTGTCTATGTGGTGTGGCCTAGACTGGGCTGCACTCCTCTCCAAGCTTGGTGCAACAGACCTTTCCTGTTGGCCTTTCATGCTGTTTTGGGCTGGAATTATGTTTCACTCTGTCATTTTGTGGCTTCTTCTGCTCTAGAATTTGTTTAGAGTCATTTTTTACAGGTATTTTATGGGTTATGAGGGGAGAGCTAGAGCAGGTCCATCCTTCTACTCTGTCATCTTGGCTCCACCCCCCTGACCATCCCTTTATTAACTAACATCCTGTCATTATTAATAAGATGATTCAATTACCCAGAAATTATGTCTCTTAAGCATTTTTAAATGCCATACTTAGAAATTCTTGATGTTCCTCCAGGTGAATAAAATTGCTTTTCTTTTTCTATAATGGAAGCTTTTGGTAGTTCCTCCAGATGAATTAAAAAACATTTTTTCCCAAGATGAATTAAAAACTTCTTGTTCTTTCAGTTGAAGTCAATATTTTTTCTTTCTTGTCCTTCAGATAAATTAAATTGTTTTTGTTCCTTCAGATGAGTTTTTTTCTTTCTCTGTAACGTGAACTTTTGGTAGTTTGGTATGGCACAGAATTAATTTTAAGTAATATTATCATTTTTATCATTGATACTGCCTAATCAAGATCAATTAATATCTCTCCAATTATTTAAGCCTGTCTTTATTTCTGTAAAGAATGTTTTGTAGCTATATCAATGTGATTCCTCTGTCTTAGTAGATGTAATCCAAAATAGTGATTTTAGATGGAATTTTACAAATGTAAATCATATATGTTTCCATTCACTCAAAAGTTCAAAAACCTTTCTAAGTATCTGTTGACACCTGTGTTTAAACTTCAAAGTTTATACTTGGCTGTGGTCTTTTTATTAGGAACACTAAAAAATCTTCTATTCCATTAATATCCATGTTCCCCCCATGTCGAATTATCCTCAATTTTGCTGAGTAAGTTATTCTTGATTGTACATCTTTATATTTTACTTTTTGGAATATTGTTATATGACTTTCTCTCCTTTATGTTATTGCTGCCAAGTTTTGTGTAATCTTTCTGTCTGTGTATGGCATTTTTTTCTTTGATCTCAAAACTCTGAATTTTGGCTATAACCTTTAAGAACTGCTTCTGAGAAGTGACTGATAGATTCTTCCAATTTTCACTTTTCTCTCTTGTTCTGATAAAAGTAGACAGTTTTCATAATTGTATGTAACTGCATAAAATAATATCATATTATTTACATAATTTTAAAAGTTTTATGTTTTCTTAAAATATGACATGTGGGCTTTGGGGGAGGTCATGGTTTTCAGGGAGTACAAAAATGCTTAAGTTGTCTTTCATCATTCTTTCCTTTTGGTCAATTGTTTTCAGTAGTAGGCACCTTCCAGTTTCTTTCATTTTTCAATCTCAATTTTTGTTTTGTAATATTTCTTGTTTTATGAAGTAACTCAAGCTCTGTTTTGTCTATTCTAATTTTTCAGGAAGTCTGCTACTTGGATAAAGTTTTCCACCATCTGTTCTAAAACATTTATTCTCTATCTAATTTTTTCCTCTGGGTACTTATTTCATTTTTTATCTCTTTCTCCATGTTTTCCTGATACTCTCACAGTCCTTGTAGCTAAGACATTATTTCCTCTTATGCTCTGCTTATACTTTTGGTATAGTTACTCTTTATGTGGGTTTTACTCTTCAGTGATTTTTGACAAATTTTTTTTTTACAGTTTTCAATGATTTCTTCTGTTTCCTCATTTCTCAAGCCTTATTTTGGGACTTTGTGACAGTGTCAGTGTCTTTCCTTCTACTACCCTTTAAATGGGATGGTCACATCATATTTAATGCTGATCTCATTTTCCTAGGTTCCTTCTGCTAGTTTCCACTTTCCTTGGAGTGCCTACACTCAGAGCCCTTACAGTTTTCAGTGTCCCTGGTCACGGCTCTACAACCCTGATCAGGGTACTACTGTAGCACAATGGATAAAACATTGGGACTAGAGACAGGTCTGGTCTCAGATGCTTGTTTAGTTGTGTGATTGACTAAGTCACTCTGATTGCCTTAGCTTCCTCAGCTGTAAAATGGAAATAATATCTGCTTTACTGGATTGGTATAAAGATAAAATAGTACATAGGAGGCACTTAATAAATGCTTGTTTCCTTCCCTCTCACCATCCCTCCCCTTTGCATTTCCTTGATCAGAGAGCTAAGTAATCTGTTCTCTAAGGTTTCCCTACTCAGAGGAAACTGCTGTGGAGTTCTGGTCTATTTACCCCTCTTCCAGGGTCTGTATCTTCTGACTTTTGGCAGCCCTGAGCTGGTTGAAGGAACTTAATGATGTTCATCTCTGGTTTTCTTGGCCATTGTTCAATCTAATGCACTTTCTATATCATTTCACACATGGCTGTCTTATGCAAAAATCTTTTATTTGATCCAAAAGTAATTAAAGATTATGAGGCAGGGGAGTAACATGGTCAGATTTGCACTTTAAGAGAACCACTACAAGTATATAGGGAATAAATTGAGCTATACAAAGGTAGAATGAGAGGTGTCTTTGAGAGGTGGTAGTGGTAGGTTCAGGGTCCTCATAGGTCTCCAAATAGAAACTGGGTGATAATTTGTTGGGCATTTCATATGCTTCTATGATTGAAGTGGGGAAAGAATTATGGCATGAATATCAGTTATGACAAAATTATAACAGGCCAGTCAAAAGGAAATAAGAGCCTGAACAACAGCGGCAGTCTCATAAATCAAGAGAAAAGGACAGATGCAAGAGATATAATGGAAGGAGAAATGTTTTAATTACTTATTAGCTATTTGAAGTGACTGAGAGTAAGGAACTGAAGACAACACCAAAGTGGTAAATCAAGGTTGCTAAAATGTTAGTGGTACCCACAATGGAAAAAAGAACATTTGGGAAAGGGGTAGATCGGTGAGGGAAAGACGAGTTCTGACTGAAGGTTGTTCAGTTGTTTCAGTCAGGCATACATGACTCTTTGTTGGGATTTTCTTGGCAAAGATATCAGAGAGATTTGTTATTTCATTCTACAGTTCATTTTACAGATGAGGAAACCAAGGTAAACAGGATTAAGTGACTTGCCTGGGATCATACCGCTAGTAAGTGTTTGAGACCGGATTTGAACTTAAGTCTTCCTGAGTCTCCCAGCATTCTATCCACCGCACTATTTAGCTGCCCTTGAGATGCCTAGAGCACATCTAGTTTAAAATGTCCAATAGTTGTGAGAGATGCACAACTGAAACTTTAAAGAAAGTTGGATACTATAGAAAGTGATCTAGGAGTCATCTACATAGAGGGGATAATTAAACCCATGGGAACTCACTTGCCTGTAGTCATGCTGCTACTTAATGGCAAAGGGAAGATTTGTCTCCAGAGATTGCTAAGCCCAGCTTTCTATGCTCTATACCCTTAAATCTTCATAAGCATATTATGGTTATGTATGAAAATATATGGATAGAATCCTTGCAAATGGAATTTTACTTTCATAAATGCTTTTTCTGCTCAAATCTACTACTTCCCTCAGTAATGAGAATAATCTCTCATACCTACATAGCATTTTATAGTTTACAAAATGGTTTCCTCGCAATGACAGTGTCATTATCTCCATTTTATGGAACAGTCTTCACAGGGGACTAACTGTGGAGAAAAAAAGAAAGCACAGATAGCCTGTTCTGCACAGATTTTATTATGAAAACACATAGAGGTTACTTGGTATTTATTGAGGGAGTATAAGGTTAGAGGAAGAAAAATTCTTTGTTTTTTTAATAAGAAAAATACTTGACTGTAATGACTATATCTGTACATGCAAAGCAAATTGGAGAATTAAGGTCATTGTCTAGAAAAATCTGTCCAGAATAAATCACTTTTATCTGAAGTGTAATGATGAGTTGTCAAAATGTGTTTGACATTTTGTATTTGGGTCTGACATTTAGATAATAATATTAGTTTTCCATTTTCCTTCAAGCAGGTAAGCAGAGCTTCTGTCTCTATCAAAAACAAAAACCAATCATAGAAGCATCTTAGGAGGCAGTGTGGTGCAGTGAGAAGATTGATGAACCTGGAGTCGAAAGACCTGAGTTTGAATAGTGACTGTCACTTATTCTCTGTAAGTTAGATAAACAAGGCACTTTAAGCCTCTCTGGGCCTCAGTTTCCTCATCTGTAAAATGAGATTGTTGGTCTAGATGATGCCTGAAGTTCCTTCCAGCTCTATAGCTATAATTCTATGGTCTAAAGTCAGGAAATTTATATGACAAAGAGAGAAGAAAGCTACGTACATTCTCTCTTCTCTTTTTGTTTTGAACTTCCTTCCTATCCTCCACCATTGCCTTTTTGATATTGGATATTTTAATGTTGCATAGAAATGAACTGTGATTGAATGGAAGACAGGCTGATTCTAACCAATGGTTTAAGTGAATGTAGAAAGGAGAATCACTCCATTCAAGCCTAGTGCTGGGTATCTCTGAAGCTACGGAATTCTATTTTCATCATTCACTGCACATTCCTTTCAGTCACCCTAGTTGGAAATTCTATCAAATGAGATAATAGGCGTCAAGGAATCTGTTACGTGTGTAATTCACTATAAGCATGTCAGCAAGTTATTAATACAATTATTTTGGCTGCTTAACTGAAGTATGAGTATGTGGAACATGTTTTATAGAGAAGTACTTATGTTTATCGCTTTTCTGTTCTTTGGAACTCAGTTCAAGAGAGTTTTTCATTTAGTAAATCTTTCCCAGACCAGTGTAGTCCACAGTAACTTCTTCATTTCAATTCATTGAGTTATAGAGCCTTAGAACTTTCAGGGATTATAAAAAAATATTTAGCACAGCTTCTCCATTTTGCAGATGAAGCAGTTGAGGTCTCCACACAAGAGGAAATGCTTTTACCTTCCTAGTTGTTAGTATTCCCCTATCTCATGGGATTATTTCATATTTACTTTGAATATACTTTTGATTTCCTTATCTGTGGCATGTTGTATTCGCCCAACGATGTAGTCACCTATTCATTAGATTGTCAGCTCCTTGAGAGCAGGGACTCTCTTTTACCTCTTTCTATATCCTCAGTGCTTAACACAGTACCTAGCACATTGTAGGCTTAATTAATGTTGATTGATCTACCTAGTAGAAGATAAGCTCCTTAAGAACAGGTCCTCTTTCTCTTTTGTTTTTGTAGCTCCAGTCTAACAAAATCCTTTACTTATTATAGCAAATACTTACAAATACTTGTTGAATGACTATATTGAATCAATGACCTCTTGTCCAAGGCCAGGAAGTAAGTTAGTAACTCAGTCAATCAATCACTCAACTAGCATTTACTATGAGCCAGGCACTGTGCTAAGAGGTTAGGGATACAAAGAAAAACAAAAGACAGACCCTGACCTCAGTGAGCTCCAATCTAACAGTAGAAGAAAACATTTAAAAAGAAAGTGAAGGAGGAGGGAAGAACTCCTGGTGCTTTCTGGGCATGATGAGGCACCTGGGAGGAGATCTCTGCTCTCCACTCCCTACCCTCTCCAATCAGAGGGAAGAAAGGATTCCAGGGCCAGAGGCATGAGTTCCAGAGTTGATGTGATCTTTTAGGATGATGAGGTTCTGAGGGGCAGAATGCATTCCAGAGAAGTGCAGACAGGTGGGAAATGCAGATGAGCTAGGATTGAAACTCAGGTCTCCTGACATCCATTTCTATAACAACTATCATCTCTAGTTCTCATTTGGTACAGAACTGTGTCACTTTGAGACATTTCTTATATTGTTGTTTTGTATCTTGTATTGTTTTTATAACTGCTTACCTATGTCCCACATTCACCCCAACTAGACTTCTTGAGGGCAGGGACCAAATTTAATCCATCTTACTAGCCAAAAAATTGTTATTCAGTTGCATCCAACTCTTCATGACACTGAGGACCATACTGTTCTTGGTGTTCTCTTGACAAAGATACTGTAGTGGTTTACATTTCCTTCTCCAGGGGATTAAGGCAGAGGCTAAGTGACTTGCCCAGAATCACACAGCTAATAAATGTCTGAGCCCAATTTGAATTCAGATTCTAGGCCTAGTAAGCCACTTGGCTGCCTCCTATCCAAATAACACTTCGCATATAATAAATGCACAATAAATGTTTAATAAAGTTCATGCCCTACCTTCTCTAATTTTATAAAAATAAATTAAACATAGTTCAGGAATCGGTACTTTTGAAAGAATATTCAGAAAGGGATAATCAGGTTAAATGTAACTGAATTTGTAGTGCGATTTCTGGAATGTAAACTTTCCTTTTTATTTTAGGAATTAAAGTAGTTTGGGACCTTTGGAACAGTTCAATATCCTAATGAAATGCTTTTTGTTCCTCCCATGGCTTCTGACTCATCATGCATCCTCAGAAGAGTGAGTTACTTATTCTAGGTCTATATTTTCCAAAATGAAAATGACAATACAGCCTATGCCTGTAGGGAACTCAACAGTGTTATCACGGGGCTTAATTAGCAGTGTTTTCTGAAGCAGTAGTGTTGAAGGGCCGTAAGATATGGAATGCAACAGTCTTTAGAAAATTTGAAAATGATACCAATGTATTCCAGCTACTTTCTTATTTCTTATGAAATCAGAAGAAACTGAGGAAGATCTGCCTGCAGCTAATTGGATGGATTCCCCTTGTGGTTAACTTATGGGAAGATGAGGGGAAGGATGCTCCGATGAGATCAGATTCATTTGAATATTTGAATTCCACGAACTATGTCCATTTCCTTAATGGAATGGGCTGAAATTGGATGACCAAAGAAATATTTTGGTCAAAATATTTTGATGAAAATCATCTACAGGGAACAAGATAATAATGTTGGAGAGGTCAGTGACAATTTTTATAGGGTTGACCTGTCTTCCAGGCTGAAAATAAAATCAATCTAAACTGCAGATGTCCCTGAGAGAGAAACAGCTGGTTTAGTGACCACAGGAACTCATTTTCCCTTTGTCTTCCACCTCAATCTCAGTTAGTGACCAAACTCAAATTTGGAGATTATTCACTCTGATGATATCTATTAAAATCATGGTTCTTAAATGTTTATGGATTGTATTCTGGCAATTGTGAACAACAGTTTTATTTTGTTTTTTAATTTACAATGAGATTCTAGTTACAGTACAGTTTATTCATTGAATTCTCAACAATATTTTGAGGGTTTTTTTTTTGGTAGTATGAGAATTTGGTCTTTTATTTCATGAAAGATAGCAAGCATCTGGTTTATAATTTAAGCCACCAGATTATTTTTCTTGGTATTCAGTAGGTGCTAAATGTTTGACAGCTAGATGTTTTGCAGTTTCTACTATGTCCTTGGATAATCTGCATTGACCAATAAGTTCATGATTCTTCCCAAACATTCTTTTGTGATTTCTAATGGTGACTTTCTCCTGAATCCCCTATCCGTAAATGAATCGTCATGACAGCCATTGATTGTTGCTTCTTTGTTGACTTATTATTCATGTGGATGTTGTCTGTGGAAGAATTTTTGATTCCAGTTTAGCTCTTTAGCCATTTCACAAGCTCCCTCTAGAGGTGAATCACTTTCTGCTTTGTTCAAGAATTACAGTGGCGTGCCTTTATAATTGCCTTTATAATGTGGTCTTTTTTTTCTAAAATATTGATGCAAATTTTAACTTGTCTTATCATATGCTTTAGAAATTTGTATTAATCTTCTTTAAATTTTTTTCCACTTTACTATGGTGAACTTGAAAAACATTAACAAATATGAACATAAAGAACAGGAAAAGAGGACTATACAGGAAACCATGAATCTCCACTAACAGAGAGGTTGGGCTTTTTGTATATTTCAAATTTAACATGGTCATTCTAAAATTTTCTGTATCTTCTTCTGAACTTCCTTCTGCTCTTTTGCTTTAACAAAAAATTCATTAATACTTTCCCTCTTTCTCTTTTAATATCACTGTCACTGAAGAAAAAGCAAAATGGCATAGTAAATAGAGATCCAAACTCACAAACAGGAATACCTGCCTCTGATATTTACAGTCTGTGTGATACTAGACAGTGCTCTAAGTAACTCCCTAAGACTTTATGTTGCAGAGAAAGTCCTGATCTGAATTGGTTTCCTCATTTGTAAGTTTCCTATGCCAGTGAAATCATAGGTCCAATCCCTATTTCTATTATGATCCCCTCAATTACTATCCCTGCTCCCCCAAGTCTCTCATTATAACAAATTCAAATAAGAAAACAAATCCACACATCATCCATGTCTCAAAATATATGTCTCATTCCGTACTTTTAACCCTTCTTCTCTGGCAGAAAGTGGAAGTATGATTCATCATTAGCCTTAAGTCATGGTTAGTAATTGCACTGATCAAAGTTCATAAGCTTTTCTCAACTGTTTTCTTTTTTATACCAGCTGTTGTCCTGGTTCTGCTCACTTCATTCTCATCAGTTCTTGACACTCATTCTAGGTTTCTCTGAATTCGTAGTCTTCATCATTTCTTACAGCACAATGATATTGCACATTGTTCAGCCATTTTTCAATTGAGAAGACATCCATTTTGTTTCCAGTTTTTTGACATACCAAAAAGTACTGCTATAATTTGTTTTAATAGGTGAGTCCTATTCTTCCCTTTTAGGAGGCACAGTGGATAGAGTGCTGAATTCAGAGCCAGGAAGACAAGTTCAATTCTTGCCTCAGACACTTATTAAAGGCAGCTAGGTGGTACAGTGGTTGGAGTCACTTCCTGGAGTCAGTAAAACCTGAGTTCAAATCTGGTCTCTGACATTTATTAGCTGTATGACCCTGGGCAAGTCACTTAATCCTGTTTGCTTTGGTTCCTCATCTGTAAGGTAAGTTGAAGGAGGAAATGGCAAACCATTCCAGTGTCTTTGCTAAGAAAATCCCAAAACAGGATCATGAAGAGGTGTATGTGACTGAGTAACAACAGAGCTTGGGCAAGTCATTCATCTCGCAGACTCATTTTCTTTATTTGTAAAATGATTTTGTAAAATTTGTAAAAAAAAAATTGTAAAATAGTACCTTACCTTCAAGATTTATTGTTAGAATCAAATGATATAACATTACAAACTTTAGAGTGCTATACAAATACCAGCTACTATTATCATTATTTCTAACTTTGGAGTATATGACTAGTAGTGGTTATTGCTGGGCTAAGAATGTACATAGTTCAATACCTTTTGGGGTGTTGCTCCAATTAGTATTCCAGAATGTTTGATTCACTTCACAACTCCACCAACAATGTATTAGTGTATCTGTTCTCCCACTGCTCCTCTAATTATCAATTTCTTTTTTGTCATCTTTGTCAATATCATTAGAATGAAGTAGAATGTCAGAGTTTTAAAAATTTGTGGCATAGTTGTGAAAACATATCTCCTTTTCCCCCTCTGATTTATTTATGATACAACCTAAACCTGGTATATTTTGGATTGCTTTTCAGTTTCTCCAACAATTTTTGTTGAATACTGAGCCCTTACTCCAGCAATTTGTATCCTTTGGCTTCTAGAACACTATGCTACTAAATTCTATTGCTCTAGGTCTTGTGAATCTAATCAGTTTCACTGACCAGTTTTTCTATTTTTTTTTTTTTACCAAAGCAATAATGTTGTTTTTTTAAAAATAATTACTGGATTGTAGCATAGTTTGAGATCTGGTCCTTCTAGTACCCCTCCCTTCACACTTTTTTCATTATTTCTCTTGAGATTATTGACTTTTAGATTTTTTCAGATAAATTTTATTTTTTCAAGTTCTATAAAGTAATTCTTTGGTAGTTTGGCATGGCATTGAATCTGTAAATTAACTTAGTTAATAGCAATTAGTATGATTCTGATTATTTAGGTTTGTATGTTTGTTTTAATGAGTACTTTGTGGTTGTATTCATATAATTCCTCTGTGTTTTGGTAGCTGAACTCCCAGATATTTTATACATCTGCAGTTATTTTGAATGGAATTTATTTTCTGCCTTTTCCTTCTGAGATTTATTAGTAATATTCAGAAGGGCTAATCAATTTTGTGTATTTGATATACTGCCACTTTGTTGAAGTTATTTTTTCATTTAATTTTTTAGGTGAATCTCAAGGGTTCTCTAATAAATTGTCATAGGGATAAGGCTAATGATTAGACTAGTGATTTCACTAGCATGGGGAACTCCCCTTACCAATACAATTGACACCTTTTCTGTATTTTACAATCCTAGACTGTTGCCTAGAGTATTGAGAGGTAGTGACTCACCCAAGATGGGAAAAACAGTCTATGTCATAGACAGGACTTGAACCTGTATGTTATGGCTCTCACACTAGCTCTCTATCCATTTCCCCACACTCCCTCTTTGTTTGTCATTAATATCGTCAACGAAAACTGATAATTTTCTTTCCCCTTTGTGAATAATCACTCCCATATTTCTTTCTCTCTTGACTTATTGGTGTAGTTAGCATTCCTAGAACTTTATCAAATAATATTGATGACAATAGACATTCTTAGTTAATTCTAGATCTTACTGGAAAATCCTCTAGATAATCAACTCCAAAAGATTTAATAACTGATCAATACAATGACCTGCTATAATTCCAAAGGACTCATGATATAAAATACTATCCACCTCCAGACGAGAACTGATGGATTTTAGCTAACCCAAAAAGTGCTACTATAAATATTTTGGAGTTATGGGAACTTTTTTTTCATCAGTGGCCTCCTTGGGGTATAAACCAAATAATGCCCTTTATTCAAAGTTTATAGACATCTTCATCACTTTATTTGCACAATTCCAAATTGTTTTCCAAAATGGTTGTACTATTCCTCAACTCCACTAACAATGTATTAGTGTGGCTCTCCTTCCACAACCCCCCAACATTAAATGTTATCATTTTTTTAGTCATCCTTGCCAATTTGCAGGGTGTTAGATGAAGACTCTGTGTTATTTTGTTTTGCATTTCTCTTATTATTAGTGATAGAAACTGTCCTTTTTCTGTAGTTGTATTCCCAGAACCTAGCACAATATATCACATGTAGTAGGTGCTTAATGTTTATTGACTGTCCCAAAACTAAACTTGGACTTGAGAGGATGAGCCTCCAAGAAATTGGGTTCCAAAAATCAACTTCATAAGTATACAAAGGCAGAGGCATAATTAGGTAGAAGTTTGTCTAAAAAGGGGAGATCAGGGTGTTTAGTGAACTGTAATTTCTTTTTTTAAAAATAAATTATTTTTAGTTTTCAACATTCACTTCCATAAGCTTTTGAGTTTCACGTTTTTCCCCCCTCTCCTCAACACAGCATGCAATCTGATATAGGCTCTACATATGCATTCATATTAAATATTTTCACATTAGTCATATTGCAAAGATGTATTAGAACCAATAGGAGGAACTACGAGAAAGAAGAAACAAAATAACAACAACCAAAGCAGATAGTTTGTGTCGATCTGAGCTCAGACTCCACAGTTCTTGCTCTGGATATGGACAGCATTTTTCATTGTGAGTCTTTTGGAGTTATCTTCAATCTTTGCATTGCTGAGAAGAGTCAGTGAAAATGAAAACTAGTCTTTGCACAATGTGGCCGTAGTTGTGTATAATGTTCTCCTGGTTCTGCTTACTTCATTCAGCATCAAGTGAACTGTAATTTCAACATGTATCAACTAAATCTACATCATTTCACCTTCTATCCCTTTCTCCTAGATCTGCAACAGGAGATTCCAACAGGAGATGTTCAATCCGTCTTCCATCTAATAAATAACCCTTCAAACAATTGAAGCTAGAGCCAGCTCCTGCCAGCTCCAACAGATTGTTAAACTGTTTATCTTAGCATTGACATCTCAGAATTGCTGGTTGCCTAGATTTAAGAAAATGATAGAGAAAATGTCAATAATGCAGAATAAAATTAAAATATGTTGTACTTTTGGGAGAGCCTGATTGTTAAACATTTACTAGCATACCCCGATTAGATAGCTATCGTGCCCTCCCTTAACTCTACTGCAAGCTAAATACTCCCAGATCCTTTAAGCAATTCTTATATGGATTGAATCTTGAGGCCCTTTATCTTCTCATTTTCTTACTCTGAATGATCTCCAGTTTGTCAAATGCATCATCCAGAACTAAACACAATATTGTAGGTGTAGTGTGACTGGACGGGGTGCCAGAGGGCTATCACCTTAGACGTTATGCTTCTTAATTAACCACACAACACATTCAATTATTTGGCTGGTATAGCATACCATTGACTCATATGGATCATGTGGTCCAGATTTTTAAAATCCTTCCATTTAACAGATGACAAAACTGAAGCCCAAGGAAATTTTGTAGCAACAACAACAGCTAACATTTATATAGCACTTACTATGGGCCAGACACTGTGGTAAGTACTTTACATTCATTATCAAATTTGATTCTCACATTAACCCTAGGAGGTGGGTGTTTTTATTATCTCTCTTTTACAGATGAGGAAAAAAATGAGTCAAGCAAGAATTAGGTGACTAGCCCAGGGGCACCCAGCTAATAAGCATTTGATGGTGGATTTGAACTCAGTTCTTCCTGACTCCAGGTCTGGTGCTCTATCAACTGTACCACCTAGCTGTCTTATTCAAGGGTAGGTTAGCCAATAAGCATAAATAGATTCAGGATTTGATCCCAGTTCTTCTAATTTCATAATTCCAGCATTCTTTCTTGAATCCTTACTTTAGGAGATGTTATAGATTCTTTGAATGGGACTGTTCAAGCATTAGCTAAATGAACACTTATCAGGAATGCTGTGGAAAGGGTTCACATTTCAAGTAAGGGTTACACTAAATTATCTCGAAGATTCTTTCCAACTTACAACCTATTCTATGCCTCTGGGAACTTGCAGAAAAGTAAGAGAGCTGTACACCGAACCTATGAGTCTGTGCCTGGTGTTTAAAGAGATATGGTATAGGTATATATTGGTAAATATTTAACAATCAGCTCTCTGAGAAAAAAGTATAGAGGGCACATTTAAGTTTAATTTGCATTATTTACACTTGTTCTATAGATGTGGTCTGAGAGGCTCAGGTTCCTGCCCCCGCCCTGCCCCCCCCCCCCCTCCGCCCAGACCAGAGTACTGGGAAAGGTCATCTGGAATGAATTCATGGACTCAAGCATTCTTTAAGTCAGGTTGGCAAAAATTTATTGTTACGCTAATATGTTGGGCAGAGCTCCTTAAGGAACTTTGCAACCTAACAGGAATGATGCTAAAACTTATATAGGAAAAGTAATGGATTATCTGGCAGATATGCTAATTAGATGATAACATACAACCTTGGTCACTGGAGGCATTCACTACTGGAAACCAGAGAAAGGGAGTTTTAAGGGGTGTATTTTTGGTCTGTTACATCTGTAGCAAGATGACTTTGAGAGTTGATTTCTATAACTTGGTCTCTGGATTGAATATGGTAACTGGGAAATCAATACATGATAATTCTGTTTTTACAAGATAATTTCTTCAGAGGTCAGCTTGTTCTTGTGATGGGAAAAGATAGTTTGTTTTACTAGGGCCCAGTCATGAGTAATTGCGGGGAAAGTTTATCTTATTGGGGCCCACTCATGAGTTATTGCTAGAAATAGTGTCCTTGAACTGGGGAGAAAACTGTCAGGGATAGCGTTTTGAAGTTAGGGAGAAATGTGATCTTGGAATTGGAGTCCAAGCACAAGCACCCAAGCACCTCCTCACTATCACTTCTTTAAATCAAGATAATCAACAAAATAATAAATCAAGTCCTGATTTGAACATTTACTAATGTCCAAGGCATAAATACTCTGAAAATGTAACAATCAGCTTTAAGAAGCTGGTTCAAACTAGCTGCAGCACACCATAGCTTATGGACAAGAGTCTAACTTTCCCATCTGGGTCTTTTTGTCAGTAATCTAACCAAAGTAGTGTCCTCTCTACTGCAATCTCCTTCATTCATAAGCAAACTTTTTATGTGGAGCATGTGCCTAACTTCAAATTCTTATTTCCATGTTTTCTTCTCCTTCCTGGTACCCTCACACTAATGCTAGACTGTTTCTTTTGGTTAATTTTTTCTCAGCAGCTACCATATCTTATTGCACCCTAATTAAAATCAGAAAATGACCAGCTATCACACCTGGAGTGAGTAGCACAAAATGCTTACTAGGGGCAGCTAGGGTGGAGAGTCCTAGACTTCCAGTCAGGAAAACCAGAATTTCAATCCTGTCTTTGAAATTAACTAGCTGTGCGACCTTGCATAAGTCATTTAATTTTTGCTTCATTTTCCTTATCCTGTAAAATGGGAATCATAATAAAAGCACCTACCTCTCAGGATAATATGAGATGCATTCGTAAAGCACTTTGCTAATCTTAATCTGACCCCTAATCCCTAGCTATATTTTCCAAAGCCTCAACAGCAGCTTTGCCATTTAGAATAGCAACCATGGGTTTTATCCTAGATCTTCTGCCCTAGATCCCTACTGTCCTAACTGGTAATTTGCTTATCCCAGTCATGCTGCCTTTAACTCTTGGGCCATCCTTTGGACCACCTCTCCAGGAATCTTGCTACAGGGAATTTATAGACTGCCCCAAG
Source organism: Potorous gilbertii (assembly GCA_028658325.1). Classification (NCBI taxonomy): domain Eukaryota; kingdom Metazoa; phylum Chordata; class Mammalia; order Diprotodontia; family Potoroidae; genus Potorous; species Potorous gilbertii. The sequence goes on from CM053770.1 coordinate 504,739,112, forward strand.
CCCCTCCAGTTCTGCAACCATGATCAAATTAGCTCTGCCATTGTTTCTGAAAGAAGGGAGTCATTCAAGAGCCCTCTCTTTCCCTTTACTCTCTATAAAGTACCTTTCTACTTGGCCACTCCCTCCTAATCCCCCATAAATGTATGTAGTCTCTTCTAATTAGAATATAAACTCTTTGAAGGCAAACACTGCATTTCCTTCTGTATTTTTTTTCTCCATAACTTTGCTCATGGTAAGTACTTCCATGTTTTTTTTTCATTCATTATTTCTTAGCGGCTCAGTAGGAAGGGATTTTCTCATTATTGCTTTTGATTTTTTAAAAAAATTGATACCTCCAAAGATTATATCATTGTTGTGGGCACTCTCTCCACTGAGGCAGATATCAATCTCCCTGTGGGATTCTTACTCTTTTTTGTATATCTTCTTTAGAGGAACTATCAGGAGTGGGGAACCTGTGACCTCAAAGCCGCGCTTTGATTGAATGCAAATTTCACAGAACAAATTTCCTTAATAAAAGAATTTATTCTGTAAAACTTGGACTCAGGCAAAAAATCACACCCGAGCACCTAGAAGACCACATGTGGCCTGTAGGTTCCCCACCCCTGCTAGAAACACCTTTCCTGTTCTCATAGTATTTTTTTAAACAATTAATTAATTTAATTTTAGTTTTCAACATTCATTTCCATAACATTTTGAGTTTTAAATTTTCTCCCCTTCTTTTCCTCCTCGCTCCCCAAGGTAGCATGCGATCTGATATAGGCTCTACTTATACATCCATATTAAACATATTTGCACATTAGTCATGATGTAAAGAAGAATTAGTGAGAGGAACCATGAGAAAGAAGAAACAAAAGCAAACCACAAAAGAAAAGGAGAACAAATAATATTCTTCCATCTGAATTCATACTCCGAAGTTCTTTCTCTGGATGTAGATAGCATTTTCCATGGTGAGTCCTCTGGAGTTCCTTTCGTTGCTGAGAAGAGCTAAGTCTATCAAACTCAGTCACAGTACAATGTGATTGTTACTATGTACAGAGAGATAGTGAGAAAGGGACAGAGAGACAAAGAGATAGAGAGGGTGAAAGAGAGAGAGAGAGGGAGAGAGGAAGAAAGAGAGAGAGAGAATTCAATTCAATGAAAGCATTTACTGAGGACCTGATGCCAGCAATAGCACAGAAGATGCAAGGTGAAAAACACAAGCTCTTGATGCTGAAGTAAGGAAGCATTGTATTTAGCTCTATTAGAATTCAAGATGGTTTTTTTTTTTTAACATAGATAATTAGGTAGCATTTACAGAGCACTTTACGTCATGCAACACACTTTACAAATATTATCTCATATTGTCCTTACCTCAAGCCTGGTTTTAATGTGCCTTTATTATCCCCATTTTTCAGATGAGAAAACTGAGGCAAAGAGTGGTTAGGTGACTCGCCCAGGATCACATAGCTAGTAAGTATCTGAAGCAGGATTTGGACTTGTTTTTTCCTGACTCTAAGTCCAGTAGTCTGTCCACTGTACCACCTGGCTGCCATTTTTTTTCTTTAACAAAAATCATGCAGTTTTCTTTTTTAACATAAATCATGCAGTTTCACAGAGGAGTCTGCCAGGCCCACTTAGTGATGCCATGACATAAGACAGAGAGCTCTCAGTAACAAATTTGTCCTGATAGCTTTTATACCTTCTTAAGAGTAACTTCACCACTTGTTTCTGGTTGAGTATCTACATTTAAAATGTTGCAGACTGGGATTAAATTGTTAATCATCCCAAGGAGGAAAGCTCACAAATCTTATAGTGTGAATAAACCAGATTATAACATTCAGTCTCAAGGCTACAAAAATAATAAGTCAAATCATTAAGCTCCTACTATGTGCTAGGCTCTGTGTTCAGTGTTGGGAATACAAAAATGGCAAAAACCATAGTCTCTGACTTCTAGGATATCCCATTCTATTGAGGAGTCAACATGCAAAAAGAAATAAGCAAATAAATGAATGAATGAATAAACCAATCAGTCAGTCAACACTAGCCACATACTAGCTCTGTTTGGTATAAAGGTAAGGTAATCTCAGAGAGAAAGCAGGGGTGGGGAGAGGGACTAGAAACAGGCACTGTTTCTCATGCCACTGTAGTATTCCATTACATTCATGTTATCACAGTTTAGCCAGCCATTCTCTGATTGATGAGCATCTACTTTGTTTCCAATTCTTTGTTACTACAAAAGTGTTGCTATAAACATTTTGGTATGTATGGATACTTTCTTCTTATCTTTGCACCTCTTTTTCCACTTGGCTAATTCTGCTTTTGAAAGCATTCTTCTCCTCATTGGCTTTTTGAACCTCTTTTGCCAATTGAGTTAGCTTATTTTTCAAGGTGTTATTTTC
>CM053770.1:504741989-504778219 GCA_028658325.1 Potorous gilbertii
CTTATCCCCATCTCCCCCACTTTCCTGTATTGTAAGATAGGTATTCATACCAAAATGAGCGTGCATTTTATTCCTTCCTTGGTCAAATGTGATGTGAGTAAACTTCATATTTTTCTATCACCTCCCCTCTGCTAAAAAGTCTCCTTCCTGCCTCTTCTGTGAGAGATAATTTGCCCCATTCCATTTCTCCTTCTCTCCTCCCAATACATTTCTCTCTCACTGCTTAGCTTCATTTTTTTAAAGATATGATCCCTTTCTACTCAATTCACTCTGTGCTCTCTGTCTCTGTATGTGTATGTGTGTGTGTGCGTGTGCGTGTGTGTGATCCTACCAACTACCCAATACTGAAATGTTTCAAGAGTTATAGATATTGTCTTTCCATGTAGGAACGTAAACAGTTCAACTTTAGTTAAGTCCCTTATGACTTCTCTTTGCTGTTTACTTTTTCATGCGTCTTCTTGTTCTTGTGTTTGAAAATCAAATTTTCTTTTCAGCTCTGGTCTTTTCATCAAGAATGCTTGAAAGTCCTCGATTTCATTGATAGACCATATTTTCCCCTGAAGTCAAGGTAGGGCTGGATTCTGCTCTGGTCCCGTGTGTGACGGACCTTTGGTGAAGGTTTTTCAGGTCTTTCTGGAACAGAAATCTCCTCTACTCTGTTGTTCTGTGGCTTCCACTGCTCCAGAATTTGTTGGGAGTTCTTCTTTACAGATATTTTAGAGGCTGTGGTTTCAGAGCTAGCATAAGTGTGTCTTTCTATTCTGCCATCTTGGCTCCTCCCGCCTCTCATTGGATTTCTTGATCATTATTCGATCTTGTGTGAATTTCAGGTTTTTGCTGTGTTATGGCTAGAGGAGGTGGACTGTGCCCTTATTCAGGAAGTCATTTTTGATGGAAGCCCTCCTACATTCATTTTTTGGCTGCTACAATACACTGCTGATTCAGATTGAGTTTGCAGTTGGTAAAAGCCCTAAGACTTTTTCAGAAAAACTGCTCTCTAACCTGCTTCTGCCATCCTGTCTGTGAAAATGATTTTTTGGAACCAAACTCATTAAAAGGAGAATATTTCATGTGGTTGTTGTCTCCCCAGTTCCAGGCACTGATGGTACCTGGAGCATACAGGTGCTCAATAAATGGTGACTGACTTGAACTGAACCTCCCAGTGTGTCTCCAAATTCTTTTTTCTTCACTCAGGGATCATTTTCTTCTGACTTTGCCCTAATTTGCTTTTTGAAGACAATGTCTGCTTTCCACAGATGGAAAAGCTCTACTTAAATATCAAAATATGAGCTAGAATATGAATGTAGAAATGGGTGGCAAAAACTAACACAGAAAGGACAAGGGGCAAGAGAAGAAAGTATTTCAAGATCAAGCAGCAACGGTAACTTGCTGGGTCAGGCTTTCTTCAGAGGAGATTAAGGTTCACTGCAGGAAACCCACTTCCTAAATAGAGAACTGCAGTTTAAAGAATTGCCCTTCTGACACATGGCATCAAAAATAAATTTATAATAATTTAGCTCTGTGGAAACCTTGGTCTTCTTTAGTGGTTAAAATCCAAGTAATTTATTCTCAGGGGAAACAAACTGTAGAATCCTAGAAATATGATACCATAGGTGAGCTGACAGCAATCATTAAAATCCTATCACAAAGGTTTAAGTTATTAACATGGGTTGGAGACATAATTTATAATTGGTTTTTAAGAAATGCTGAATTCTCTCTTAGCCAGCATTAACTTTGCCAGCTATAACACTTTAACTTTGATGGGATAATTTGCCTTTTACTCTAGGTCACTGAAATTGAGGAAGCTAACAGGACTTATTCCTACAGCATTATAAAGACAGGAAAACTTACCACTGTTCTTGTAATTTGATAGGATTACAACAGCAGACATAAGGAAAGGACCTGAGGATTTCATTGACTTAGGGAACTTCCAAAGGAAGAAATTTCTTCCTCAACTAATATGGGTAAAAATCTATTCCCTAGAGTATTAGGAAAGTAGGTGGCTTGCTGAGGGTCATAGAACCAGGATATGGCAGAGACAGGTCTTGAACCTGGGTTTCTCTGCCTTCAAGGCCAGCTCTTTCTACACAATCCACACTATATAGTTACCAAGAACAATGAGTTTAAAATACGAAGTTACTGGGTAGCCTGTTCTCCAAACAAAACATCATTTAAATGCCTCCTTCAATCTGCCCCACTCCTGCACACCCCAAGAGTGGGCTGGCAGTGTGCAGAGCGGTTGGTGTCCCAGACTATCCTCTCTAGACTACATCATTCACTCTTTTCCTTTTTAAAAAGAAGATTCCTATGACCCACTTTTCTGTGCCTGTACAGAGATGTGATACTCTTGTCCACTCTAAGATGGCTTTTCTATAACAAAAAGTTTTTGTCATTTTAAAAAAATCTGATTTTGAAAGGGCAAAGTTTTCCCAAGTATTTTTTTTTAAAGCTATCATCTTAGGTATTTCTTGCATGTCTAAACAAAAATTTCAAAACAGATGAGAGTCTATTTGCTGGCTGTCTACAACAGGTTGAAATTAGTACCAAAGAAAATGTGAATTGCTTAAGAAATCTCTTACTATGAAGTAGTTGTATATGCATGATATGAAATTTGCATGGAAAAAATGACTTTCTGAATCACACTAGAAGCTTTTATATTAAAAAAAGAACCAATTTTTTTTATTCTATCCCTCAGGCCACTTCATGACTCTAGGCCCATTCTCCTGAAGCACAGTCCTACACTACTGGTTAGTGAGAGTTCTCCATTTTAGCCAGACTCTCCACACTGCTGCTCTGACCAGTTTCATGCCATGCCCCTTCACTTTTGGTGAGGCTCTATCTTCATGAATGAAGAGTGTTCTACATAACTAGCCTAATCAAATTCATCAGGAAGCTGCTCTCTGGCTAGGCTTGTGCAGCAGTGAACTTTTTACCACCTCTCACCTCATCTACTTTTAGCCCCTTGAAAAGCCATCCATTCACAATTCTGAGAAAGAACATGACAGTCCTTATGGCACTACTCACCATTCTATGATCTTCCCAACCCAAAAAATACCTCCCTAACTTCTACTTTCCTACATGTATTGTCTTTCTCTATAAAACTGTAAGATCACCGAGGGAAGGGACTGTCTTTCTTACTGTATTTTTACCTCCAATACTTATTAGTACAGCACCTGGTATATAAGAAGTATTTAATTAACCCTAGCCACTGGGGAATCACCTCATGTACTGTTTCAAGTTATTCATTTTACATACTTATATCTTATATTTAGCTTCCTATGCCCCCCACAAATGAAAATGAATTCATCATCTAGAAAAGTAACCTCAAAATTTATGGGCCAGGGCCTGACCACAAAGGGACCATGTGATCAACCCCTCAAAGGGTAGGAAGATGAGCACAATCAACCCACAAAATCTAATTGTAGGATCTGCCCCTCATGCAACCATTCCTAATGTTTTCTCCCCACATTACACCACCTGTTTCCTCCTTCAACACACAAGCCCTGAGCCTTTTCTCTTTTGAACTGTAAGCTGGTTCTGCAGATATTTATAACCTGCTGCACCAGGTGTTACAGGGAAAATTCTGCCTTTTCTGCTTCACCCAGTCTATTGCTTCTTCCTCTCCTTCTCCAATAACCATGAGGTTAAGGCAGGAATCCTGAACAAGTTCTGCTTCTGTGGAAGTGACCCATGAATAAGAGTCTCCTCTCCCTATTTTAGATGGGATACAGAAAATTGCACAAAATAAGCAAGCACGAATATGTTGAGACAGATGACAGATTTCAATACATTGTCTTTTTCCCAAAATCCATCCCTTTTCCAAACTTCCCTATTACCACTGGGGGCAACATCAACTTTCTAGTAAACCATATATGTCACAAACTCAGTGTCACCTTCAGCACTTCACCCTCCCTCCACATATCCAGTCAGTTAACAAATCTTGTAATTTCCATTTTCAAATCTTTCCCTTTCCCCTCCTCTCTATCCTGGTTCTGGCCCTCACTACCTACTACTTGGCTTAATGTTATAGCCTCTTAATTAGTCTGCTTGATTCAAGCGTCTCTCTATCCTGCACAGAGTTGCTAAAGTACTTTTTCCCTAAAGTCACTCCCTAATTCAAATAACTTCATTGCTCCCCATTGACTATGGGATCAAATATTATTTTGTCTCTATTTCATCTTTTTTAAATTTCTATTTTCATTTAAGTTTTCTAATCTATAAAACTATCAGTACAGTAGAAAATACATACATATGTGAGGGAGCTTATGCTAATTTTTTTTTTTTACTAGAAAGTATAAGGTAAAAAAGCTTGGAGATCCTTGACCTAAAGAACTGCAGGATCTCATTTACTCTAAAGTTAACCAATAATTCAAGGTGTATTCTTAAGAAGAAAAATATCCATAATCTCTCTCCACAAAAAACTTTTCTTTTATCCAAACAGTATAATAGTTCAATCAACCATGAAGACAATATTTACAAGTGTTATACTTGGTATTTATATTCTTGATGCTATAAAAACAAAATACAGAATACAAACTGGTCAATATTTTAACTAGAAATAAAAGATATTTCTTGTAACTGAATACAAGATATAAAGTTACCTTAAAAAGGTTGTGGAGAAACAGAATATTTAAGAACTTATAGACATAAAGCACTGGAGGAAAAAATAGGTTTAAATTGAAGGTGTTGTGTGTTTATTGGGATATAGTTGCCATCTCTGTACCATATGGGGAGGAGGACAGGTAAAATATGTTTTGTGTCTTGTTGGAATTTGTTACTTTTGCTGTTTACACACTTTTAGATTATGTCAAACAATGAACAAGTATTTTAAAAGATAAGAGTTAAAAGATGACTAGCAAACAGTTAAATCCTCTGATTCAATTTTGATTCTGAATGTTTGGTCATGAGAACTGATGAGCTGGGGGAGCTTTCTCATTCAACTAAAATAAATTCTTCTATTTCTTCAATGGTAATTGTTTTTTAAGAAATACTACTCAAAAAATTTTTGTCAGAAATCAGATTTTTATCCACACACAAATAAATTTACTTAAAATCAACCAAGTTTTACTCGTAAGTTAGTTCCAGAATATAACTCTCCATTTTCTCCAACAACCATCTACAAAATTAAAACAGGTCAGTATGAAACCCAAATCTCTCATCAAGCGAGAAACAAGCTGTGCTCTCTTTGGTCTTTGAAACTTGCCTTGACATCAAAACAAAGTTATAAACCAAATTCCTCTGCTTAGCTGGATGAGGAGGAAAACAGCGTCCACTCAAGAAAAAGTCGTCATAAAAAGTGTCTACATAATGGACACTAATCTCAGATGAGTTCAAGCACTTCAATGGAATACAATCCCATATTTCTTTGCTGGTGCAGTTTTTGTAGTTGCTGTAAACTTCCTTCAATTTTGTTGAGTTCTGAATAAACCCATACCTAAAAGGAATTTAGAAAGTACTATTTTAATAATGCTTATGTGTAAACAAATTCCATCTGGCTAATAACTATTCAGCATCATAATTTTATTATCAGTAGAATTTTAGGTGATGATTGGCACTTTACTGAAAGGGAAACAAAAATGAATCTTGTTACGTATCCAATATGCACATACCTGGGCTTTCACAAACTTGTAAAGATTTGCCAATATTCCTTTTGCTTCTGGAATCATCACAACAACGGTAAAATGAGCATCTAGCAGTAAACAGATCCAATCCATAATCTGAAGACAAATAGAACAATAAAGGTTGTTGGAGTGTGCAGAACCTGCCATGTCTGACAATTTCTAGAATAAGTTGTTTTTAATGTATAGCTGGACTTTTTAACTTACGGATGGACAGTCCTAAGAAATAGAAGGGTCCCCTTTCTAAAACTTGGTTTACATTACAAGAACCACTTTAAGATTATTGGATTATTTGACATGATTAATACCAATAAAGCTAAAAAATGTATTCAAGACTGAGCTATGACACTACTTGCCCCTTCTGTGAAACAATCTAACTGTTCTGCTTTGTGACTCAACTCTGCCCCACTCTGAAAGGTGTATAAAGATCATAAGCATGAGATCATGTGGGACTAAATCTGCCATAACCCCATAACAGTGGTGATTTCTAGGTACTTTCAAAACAGTAATATGTAATTTTATATCCTCCAAACTGCCTAGTTCACTTAATAATTTTCATCAAAAACACTGTTTCCAAAGGCCCAAAGGGTAATACGCAAGTCAGTATGGGGCTTAAACACATACCAGAATATGAAAAAACCTACCAGACTATTATTTAAAACCTTTATATTTAATCTATTAAAAACACCAGATCACAACAAATGATTTTATATCATAAGGTTTTATCTTCTCAAAACATTATTTGCCCATTTAAAATAACTGCAGACAACATAAAATACTTGAGGGCCTACCTGCCAAGACAAACTCAGGGACTATATAAACACAATTAGAAAACACTTTTGATGCAAATATAGATCTAAATAACTGAAGAAATATTAACTGCTCACATATAGGCTGGGATTAAAAACAAAAATTAAAAATTCTACCTAACTTAAATTATTTATTCACTGTCATACCAATCAAGCTACAAAAGAATTATTTTAGAGCTAGAAAAAATAATAAAATTCATCTGGAAGAACAAAAGGTCAAGAATATCAAGGGAATCAATGAAAAAAAATTTGAAGGAAGTTAGCCTAGCAGTATTAGATTTCAAACTATATTACAAAGCAGTAATCACCTAAACAATCTGATACTGGCTAAGAAATAAAGTAGTGGATCAGTGGAATAGATAAGGTACAAGATACACAGTAGTAAATAATCACAGCAATCTAGTGTTTGATAAACCTCAAAATTCTAAGTTTTGGGGGGAAGAATTCACTATTTGACAAAAATTGCTGGAAAAACTGGAAAGGAATTTGAAAGAAACTCAGCATAGAACATCATCTCATACCATAAACCAAGGTAAGGTAAAAAGGAATATACAAAGAATATGAGAGGTAAAATGGATAATTTTGATTTCATGAAATTAAAAAGTTTTTGTACAAACAAAATTAATGCAACCAAAAATTAGAAGGAAAACAAGAAACTGGAAAATTTTTTAATTTTCTGATAAAGGCCTCATTTCTCAAATATATAGACAACTGAGCCAAATTTATACAATTTTCCCAATTGATAAATGGTCAAACGATATGAACAGGCAGTTTTCAGAAGAAATCAAAGCTATCAAGATGGTCATATGGAAAAAACATGCTCTAGAACACTACTGATTAACAACACTGAGATGTCACCTCACACATGACAGAGAAGAAAAAAGATAAATGCTGGTAAGGATGGGGGAAAACTGAGACACTAAGGCATGTTGGTAGAGTTGTGAACTGGTCCAATCATTCTGGAAAAGAATTTGGAACTATGGCTAAAAAGCTATAAAATCCATCACTTGGATCACATAAGATCCAAGACAATTTTGAAGGACTTATGATGAAAAATGCTACCTACCTCCAGACAAAAAAAATTGATGGAGCATAAATGCAGATTGAAGGATATTTTTTTAAACTCTCTTTTTCTTGTTTCTTTTTGTTTTCTTTTGCAACATGGATAATATGGAAATATGTTTGCATGACTGCACACATATAACCTATATCTAAATGCCTGCTGTCTCAAGGAAGAGGGGGAGGAAGAGAATTTGGAACTCAAAATTTTTTTAAAAAATGAGTTAGAAATTGTTTTTTGTAATTTGAAAAAAAAAATTCAAAAAACCAGAGAAATGACAAGAAGAATGGTTAAAAACCATAGGAAGACTTACATGAACTGATATAAAGCAAAGACAGCAGAATCAGGAGAACATTGTATATAGTAACAGCAATATTGTAACAATGATCAACAGTGAAAAACTTAGTTATTCTGATCAAGGCAATAATCCAAGACAAGTCCAAAGGACCCATGATGAAAAATGCCTGACATCTCCAGAGAGCTGATGTATTCTGAATGAAAACTGAGCCATTTTTAAATTTTATTTTTCTTGTTACTTTTGTCTGTTTTCTTTTGCAATATGGCTTATGTGGAAATGTTTTAAGTGACTTCACATGCATATCGATATAATCGATGGATTTTTTATAGTATGGTTATAGGCAGAGTTTGGGGGGAAAATATGATTGGTGACAAAAGTTGAATTTCATTGAGGAATTTCATAGGACTCCTGGTCCTTATACATGACCATTACAATAGATTTTTCTTTCCTTATCACCCCAAAAAAGTAATAATCCATTTGGCAGTTGTACTTAAAACCTGATGTTTTTGTAAACTTCTCTTCCCTATAGCCTTTTGTACTGCTGAACAATTCACCAATCATATTTTCCCCCCAAACCCTGCCTATAACCATAGTTAACTGTTCAGCTACTGAGAACAAAGTAAATGTACCACGGTCTCACCTGGTTCAGAGTTGGAGGACAGGGTCCAGGAAGAGTCATACTAGCATTTTCACTACATTTCTCGTAAAGAAAATGTAAATACTGGAGAAAAAGCTAGGACAAAGAAAAGTGACAACAAACATTTTTGTTATACAAGTTACTCCAATGCAAATACTTAGTTCATCAAGAAAAGTTTTTCAGCCCTTTCCTGTTTCATTTATTTATTCTGTATCTCTTTTTGTGTCTGTTTACTTTCAGCTGTACTCTTAGACTTAAACTGCAATAAATACTACAAGTCTATTCATCTTCCCCAAGTTCCCCAAGTTCTCAAATCCAATTTTAACTGAACATTACAGCTATTATTTTATTATTTTCTATTATTTTCATGAGCAGACTAAATGATAGCAAAACCTAAAAATGAAATTTAATTTCAACAGAAAGTTCTTTATGAAAGAGTACTTACAATGACGTGTTGCACCGTGAGGTCTTTCAAATTCGGCAAAAGAAATGTTTCACTATATGCTGAATGGAGAATTGCATTTCTATTTACAACTTAAGGAAAATAAACATCACCTTAAAGATGTAAAAAAAGATTATATTATAAAGATACTTTCTTAAATTTGTATGAAATTTTTAAGGAAAAGGATTAACTCTATTATCAAGTATTTTTGTGCTAAATCCTTAGATACTGAAAATGCTTATTTACTGCATGCATGAATCTTTTATTCAGAACAATAAAAAGATATTTTTATAAGTGCTAATTAGCAAACTGACACTGAGAGAGCAGCTACTTTTGGCTGTCTGGTGAATTGCCACTTAAATATTAAAATTTAAGACTTCATACTAGGAACATTGATAATGATGTTTAGAAATCAGAACTCTTTAGAAGAATTCAATTTCCTTAACTGGCTAAAAGAACTTGATTTAGGTTAATAGCCCTGAAAATACCCATTGTTACAATTTACTTCACTTAAAAAGAAAACCCAACCATTTCAACTGGTACAGAGCTGTGATTTTATCATGGTTCCTAGTTGTGTAAACTCCTTCCATCATGCAGAGCATCAACTTACCTGTAACTTAGAATGTCTGAGAATCACTGGGACACTGAGAAGCACTGTGGCTTGTTCATGATGCTACAGTCAGAATGTAGTGTTAGAGGCAGCACTTGAACCCATACTATTCTGCGTCTGACTTTTCTATCCACTATACAATGATGCCTCTCAACAACTTTATTAATACTAAATTAACATTCTACAACATGAAATAATATCCTTGGCTTACTCTAAGATATTTTTTGTAAACTAAGGTTACCATTTGGTAAAAGATACACACAAAAAATTCATGTTTCAAAGGATACAGTAAAGCTGCTTTTGGGGGAGTTACAGGACATGTTAGAGTAGTATTCATTGTATCATCCAGTTTATTTAACTTGTCATCAAAATTATTCTCTTCTAAAAGTACTGGACTAAAACCATTTTGAACAATATCTGTTTTTCCCATTTTCTCATCTTGGGAAAGGTTAATGTAACCAATAACTGACTCCATATTCACATTTGTCCCTTCAAGGCTGTCATCGCCAATGCTACAAGAAAAAAGATACATCATCAATAAGTATGAAATTAATTATAATGATCCCATATTGCTTCCTCTCCCTCCTTAACAACACGTTACTACAACCATAAATAACAGTTTCTTTCCAAGTCACAGGAATACCAAAGACTTAATTTTCTAAGCATTCTTAACATTTCTGTAGTTAAACAACAATAATAGTAACATATACTGAGAACTGAAACAAAGGAAAAAAACAGTTTGCTTTACCTTAGGAAAACCTTTAAGCAAGCACAGGTAATTGATTCAGGAATGTCAGGGAACTGCTGTAGACAGAGCTGTAATAAATGTACATCTCTCTTTTCCAAGGCAACTGCCATCAAATCAGGGCACAAACTGAAAGAAAAATATAAGATGTAATATTTTAAAATCCCACACAAATTTAACTTGTAAAAATATTCTGTAATTCTCCTCCCCAAATATGAAAGCTGAAATTTTATGCAACATACTACAAGAATATAGTACATACAAAGTTATCCTTAAACAAGAAAAATTTTTTACCTGTAAGAAAGTACTTGAGTTTGGATGAGTTGTACCAGGCTAGTCTGAGGATAAAATGCTGGTTCTGCCTTACACCTTTCCACTAATTCTGTTACTATGTGCCCAACAGTAATTTGAAATTCAGGTGTCCGTTTACCAGCCAAAAACTTACTCAGCTGTTGTTCAAGGTGTTTTTCAGAAGCATCCTGAAAAACAAGCGGAATTCCAGTCTGTTTTGATAGCATGCTATTAAATCGAAATTCTAAAGTATTATGAATAGAATATTTTCTCATTTTCACTCAATCACTAGTATCATTCATGCTTATGAAATGAAAATTGATATACTGTAAGTGAAGACTGCACTCCAATAAAACTGTAGTTTAGTTGATTCTAAGTTAAACTCCTTGGAGGACAACTAAATTGTTGCTTTAGTCAATGTATGATTCAATGGCTCATCTATAAGTAAATTGTAATCATAAACTAATAACCTGGAGAAGATCATTTAGTTCAACTGACTCTTTTTATAAATAAGGAAGGGGTGGGAAGAAGAGGGTGCAAGGCACAATACCTTTCATGAGGCTATAGGGCTAGTCAGCTTTTGTTTATTCTCATAAGCTAAGCAAGATCACAAAGAAATGTGTGTGCAAGTTTAAATACTCTATGGAGGCAAAAGGATAGAATTTAATCAAGGGCACTTAGTTCCCAGTTTCATATTCAGATTTTGTTTCTCAAGATTCTCTATCTCTTTAGCTCTTACGGACAACTTAGTCTTCTCCTTACTGAAATATAATGTTTTCTCAGAGGTTCAGAACAGAGGTTCTGGCGCTGCTCTAGTTGCTGGTGAATGAAACAGAAGGACCTCTCAGAATGTTTTTAAATGCAAAGGAAATCAATGGTACTGAAATACAATTTTCAAAATATTGAAATGAGGATCACATCCTGTAAAGAGTCAGTGTTCAAAAAAGAAGTGCTAAGAGGTTCCAATCCTCATTCTGTTAAGACAATGTTATAAAATGTACTTCCTTTATCATCAAGTACTGGATTCAGGTTGAAAGACACAGCAAGGATCAAAATTAGAATTCCAGGTAATGCCATGTTTTCAAATACAGAAAAACTTCATTTAACAAGAGTTACTATTACCAAGCACTCCACCATTAAGAGAAAGAGATAAATCTCCAAGAAAACACATTATTTGAAGTGTATGTTAAAAAGCAGCTTCTAGGATGTGGTCTGGTAGCAGGACAGCCTCAAGTCAATATCCTGTGCTCCTAAATCTACACAATGGGAAGAGATTTTGGGAATGATTTGCAAATATTCAATTACTACACTATACTAAGCAAGAAAAAGGCATCATTAAGCACCTACTACGTGCCAGGAACTATGTCAGTTAGAACCATGCACTTAAAATTTTCAAGCAGAAGTTTCTATTTCCTAAAAAAGTCTAATTGATGTTTTACTGCATTTCCTTTGCACAAGGCCTAAATTTTTTAGTGTCCTTGAAAACCTCACTTTATATTTAAAAGTTACCCTAATACCCACACTTAAAAATTGTCTTGAACAGAACCTTGTGCATGTCAAAACACAAGGCAGAATAGAAAAAAAAAATTTAAAAGGAAGTTAGAGAAACATGGATTTGTATGTTAAAGTGAATATATATTTAAATAGTTAATCTGCAAAGAACCAAAGATTATAAGACATAGTTTAGCATAGCGCCTAGCATATAATAAGAGGCTTAATAAATGCTTATTGACTAACCAAAATGAACAATTTTAATCTTTTTTGGGGGGTTATTGTTTGTGTTTCTATATTTGGATACTTGTACATATAAATGAAAATTAAAATGAAATTTTAATTGATTTAGGAATAAAAACAATTTATTTCTGATATGTGCCAAATTTAGCAATTTGCCAAGAAATTATTTTATTTCACTTACCTTTATACCTGATAAAAAGTCTTTGTTTGTTGAATCCTCCAGCTGAGATCTGGTTTCATTTCTTCTTGTCCTTAACTAGAATTAAATAAACTGATTAGGATCTTGAAGCAGTTTGAAAAAAAAAAGATCTAGTAGAAATGAACTTCCTCAAAAAATTAATGTATCTTTGTATATCACAGGCAAAACAAACTCAGGAACATCTAAACTATTTTGTTATTGTGAAATTTTGTCATGATGATTACAGTGCTAGCCTTAATAGCAAAGATTGAGGTAAATCAGAAAGAGAAAAGAAGTATTCCTGCTCAGTGGGGAGGTGCTGCTATGCTTCTCATCCCTTTCAAGTTTCTTCTTCCTACGATTTTCCTTTATTGTCTTCTGGGTGGGTTATCTAAAAGTTTAAGCTGTTGGAGGACAATTTAATAAGCATTTATTAAATGCATATGATAGGCCAGGCACTGTGCTAAGTGATGGGGATACAAAGACAAAAATGAAAGTGGTTCCAACCCCTCAAGCAGCTTACATTCTAAAATGGGAAAAGCACATTAACAGAGAACTCAATACAAAATTTAATGTAAATACAATATGTAGGAGGGATTAGTGGGAGATGTGAGAGGAGAGATTAATAACAGAAAGAATCAATAAAGGCTTCCTTTAAGAGGTAGCACTTGAAGTGAGCCTTGAATGGAGTTTATAATTTCATAACAGGAAAAGAAGGAGTAGTATTCAGGCAGGAGAGCTAGCCTTGGCAAAGGCATGAAGACAGGAGATGTAATGCTTGCTGCACAGGGATTAGAGAAAATATGCCAGTATGGCTGAAATTGATGAAGTAATGTCAAATAAGTCTGTAAAAACAGTTTTAAGACACACCATAAATGACTTTAAATGCCAGGAATATGTATTTTATTCTAAAGCTACTAAAGTTTTTTGAGTAGAGAGACATGGTCAGACCTGTGATATGCTTTAAGAAGATTATTGTGGCAGCGATGTGGGAAGATGGATTGGAGAGGTAAGATAGAATGCAGGAAGGCCACTTAGGAACATACTAATTAGAAGAGTCCACTAAAAGAGAGGTCAGGTGGGCCAGCAAGACTTGGTAATTAGGATGTGAATATAGCTTCAATCCAATTATTAAGTGCAAATCCAGTCCCTAAACAGGTGAGACTGTTTGAGAAGGATACATATGTATAGGTAAGGGGAGGCTTGTGGTAAACACACAATTCATTTCACAAATGGAATGAACGAGATTTCAAGAACCTAACTACAGTCCAGTTTGGCTGGAATATAGACTGTAAAAAAGGGAATCAGTCTGGAAAATGAGGTTACAGTCAGGCTGCTGAGTTCTTTAAATGGTGGGGAATTTTCTTTTTATTCTAGAGAAAACAGGGAGTCACTGAAGATATTTAAATATCATCAGACTTGTGCCTTAGGCGATTATTTCACCTCCACATATTCCTGATCCAAGGACACTGGCTTCCTTATTCTTCAAAGATGACATTCTGAACCCCCTGAATTTTCACTGATTGTCCCCCATGCTCAGGACTCTCTCCCTCCTCATATCTGCCTCCAGGTTTCCTTCAAGTGTCAGTTAAAATATCACCTTCCACAAAAGCCTTTCCTAGTCTTTCTTAATCTTAGTGACTCCAAAGACTGTCAAGGGATCTAACATCTTTTTGTACACAGTTGTTTGTAGATTGTCTCCTGCTAACACCCATTAGACTATGACTCTCTTGAGTACAGGCCCTAATTTTTGTTTGTGCTTCCTTCTTTGTATCCTCAGCACTTAGAACAGTGCCTGGCACCCAGTGGGTGTTTAATAAATAATGGCTGAATGACAAAGGGAAAGACTGGGGGAGTTATTAGGCACCTACTACAATCCGGCAAGAGGTAATAAGGCCCAGACTGGCAACTTATTGTCCTCACCTTCCTTCCTTTTCAGCTCGTGATGCTCTAAATAGTTCAATTTTTCATTGTTTTGTACTCTTGGGCCCTTTGCCATTGTCCTAGCACCCTCATTTCTTGCCAAACTGCCACCCTGGGTTACTCCCAACATCTCCTTTAAGCAGTTGAACATTACTAGAAGTCATGTTATTAGTTATCTCAACTGTGTTTTCACACCCATGCATCACTTTTTTCCCCTGATTAACTCCCTCCTACCTAAAGCCAGGTGGGTCCAGACCACACTTCACATCCTCATCAACTGTTCTGCACCCCTTTGTAACCCTTCTCCCCACCTGACCCTCCATAGGATACTTTCAGTCTCTTGCTCTGAAAATGGCAAATACCCAGTAAGACCATCATTTCTTCTTGAAAGCTGGCCTCAGATTGTTTACCTATGGCTCTACTTGCCACTCCAGGACTTCTTAAATCAAAGTATCCTCTCCTGGCCATGACTTCTTCATACACTGTGTACACAGTTTACCACTACTAGAACGTAAGGTCCTTGAGGCTGCCTTGCTTTCCCATCTGTGACCCCAGCAGGTAGCAGGGTTTCGCACACGCCACGCCCTAATAAATGATTTTCATACTTCACTTACCATTATTATCCCCATCACCCACACAGGGTCCGTTCCAAATTTCCTCTCTCCCCAAGCCAGCTGAACCATCCTTTCCTGATTCCTCCTTAGCAAAGGGCTTCATCTCATATTCTACCAAGAAACTGAGGCTAGTCCTTTGCACACAAGAGCTCCCTCTTCTCTCCCTTGCCATACCTGAAATCCCCTCAGAAAAATGACCAGCTTTCTTCCCCTTTACTGAGGACTTTGCACAGCTCTGCCTCACAAATCCAATTCATACAGAAGACCTCATCCTTGTGATACCATTGGTCTTTTTTGAGAACAAAGAGCCAACAACCTGAGATTCCAATATTAGAGAAAGACAATCCTTTTTGTCAAAGTCAACCTGTCTACCTGTGCCTTTGTTGCTTCTCCTGAAGCTTGATGATTAGCTCTCATTATAATCTACAACTGCTCTCTACTGTTTCTTTTTCAATCACTTACAAACATGCTCAGATATCTCTAACCTTAAAAATCCGACTCACCCAACTTCAAGCTAATGTTCCATCTCCTCTCTTTGAAACCAGCAGGAAAATGCAATTTGCATGTGTTGTTTCCACTTTCTCACCTGCCACTGACTTCTCAACACTTTGTTATTTCACTTCTAACCCCACCATTCCAATAAAATTGCTCTTTCCAAAGTTACCAATAAATTTTAAATTGAAAATTCTTATCATCTTTTTTCAATTCTCATGCTCCTTGACCTCTCTGATGCTTCTCATATAGCTGAACATCTGACTGACCTAGTTATTCTTTCCTCTCTCGATTTCCCTGACACTGCTCTCTGGATTCTCTTCCTATCTCCTCACTCCTCTCAGTTTCCTTTGATAAGTCCCATTTCCTAAGAAGAAGTCTATGCCTAGGACCACTTTCTAGTCACCCATCTGAAAAAAATCTCAACTGTTCTTATGGATCCAACTGTTTCTATACAAATGAGAAGACAAAGCTGTTCACCTCCCAGTTTCTTTCTGCTTATGGCTAACAGGGAGCTGAGAACCAATATAAGTCTGCAGAAGTAAGAAAGCACCTGACTGTCCCAGAGGGATATAAGTCACCTAGTCCAGAACTGAAAGAACTGACAGATGAGACTGTTAAGCTGCTGTAGGTAATATTTAAAAGAATGTGGAAAACAGGCCACATCACAAGAACAGAGAGGGGCAAATGCCATAATTTCCAAAAAAGGAAAGAAAGACAATCTGCAAATTCTAGTAAGCTTGATTTTGATTCTTGGGGAAATTTTAGAAAGGAATATTAAAGGGATATTGGTGAATATCTAGAAAGGGAAACAGTGATTACAAGAGCCAGTCTGGTTTCATCAATAACAGATCATGTCAAAGTAATTGTTTCTGACAGAATCAGAAAACTGGTCGATGAGGGGAACTGCAGAAAAGTTTCTGTTAAAAGTTTATCTCATATTGTTCTTGTGGAAGAGATGTAAAGATACAAACAAATTCAGAACTGGTTGGATGGCTGAAATCAGAACATCTGTTAATCGTTCAACATCAGGGAGCTTCCAGTGGCATAGCCCAGGGTACAATGTTTGGCCCTGTACTATTTAACACTCTGATCAATAACTTGGATCAAAATATAAATGGCATGCCTACCAAATTTGCAGATGACACAAAACTGGAAAGGATAGGTAACAGACTAGATGACTTAGTTAGGATACAAACCGAGACTGATGACTGGAGATTGGGCTGAATCTCTTAAGATGAAATTCAATAAGGTAGATCTTATGGTTTGATACAAAAAACCTCACAAACAATCTTCACAAGTATTAGATGAGGGAGGTATAAGATTAGATGGCAATTTGTCTGTCAAAGATCTGGGGAATTTGGTGTATTGCAAGCACAACATGTAAGTTATTAGTGAAATTAGACAGCTAAAAAAGGTAATGTGGTCTAGGGCTGCATTAAGAGGAGAGAGTTTCCTGGGATATGGAGGTGAGAATCCCACTGTGCTCTACACCCCTCAGTTCTTATCTAGAGAACTATCTAGTTTTGGGCACCCTAGCTTAAGAAAGACAATGACAAGTCAAAGAGTATCCAGAAGAAAGCAAACTAGGATGGTAAAGAGCCTTCAGTCCATGTCATATGAGTCTTGAAGAATCAAGAGATGTTTAGCCTGGAGAAGACAGCTGTCCTCAACAGTCATCATGAGAAAAAAAGGTTTAGATTAGCTCTGTTTACCCCAGAATTAGAATTAGAAGCATTGATGAAAGAAGAAAATAAAGGCTTGATGTCAGAAAAACTTTCTAACAACTAAACTGGTCAAAAAGTGGAATGGGCTACAGTGAAAAGCAGTAGGCCCTCACTCCTTCAGGTTGGACAACACAAGAACAGCACAGTTAGGAATTCATTTCAGATTTAGTTTGGACTAGATGGCTACTAAACTGCCTTTTGATTATCAAATTCTGTGATTTTTATGATTAAAACCAGATTAAAAAGTGCCAGAAAGAAGGGTTTGTATTTTTTAATCTAGAGGCAATGGGAAAATACATTAAGTTTCTTGAGCAGGGAAGTGACTCAGTCAGGCTTGTGTTTTAGGAATATCAATATGCCAGCTAAATGGAAAGTGGATCGGAGAGAAGAAAACTGAAAGTACTGAGACCAATTAGGAAGCTAATGTAACTACTCACTTGAGAGATGAAGGTGATAAGGTCTAAACTAATTCACAGATTCAAAACAGTCACCTATGCCATTCCTCCTGTCCCTCCATCCCCAATGGAAAATCATACAAGCACAGATTTAGAACCGGAAAGGACCTTAGAAAACACTGACTCTTCACTTACAGATGAGGAAACTGATGCAGATAGAGGTTAAATGACTTGCCCAAGATCATAAAGCCAAAAAAGTGTCTGGGATGGGATTTTAACACCTAGGTCATCTTTCAAGTCTAGCACCTTATCCATTAAACAATGCTGCCTCCCATAGATGAGGAAAACGAGGCACAGAAAAGTTAAGCAATTTGTTCAGTGTCATCCAGACAGCAATGTTCTCTGACACAGCACTATGTATATTTTTCTTTCCACTGTGCCATATTGCCTTCCAAGCTTGTGCTTTACTCCAAATTTCCTAGCACTGATGAAAAACAACATTATAACTTTACTCTGTCCTTGGTAGAATGAGAAGTTCTTGTTGAAAGGATCATTTCAGTTCTGTGGTCCCAGTGCCTAGCACAATGCCTACACATGCAGGTGCTTGACACATGTTTGGTGGATTGATGCATAAATGGATTACCAAATTTTAAAAGAATGCTTGGATCTGAAATGATGATTTTCTGATATCCACCTCATTGGACATTTATGCTGAGCAATAATACATTCATAAAAATGCTCTAACTTACACTTCTCTTTGACTGTCCTTTAACAGGTGCTAAATTATTTGTATCTTGGGATTCAAGTCCATCTCCTTGAAATGTTCCCCAGTTTACAAAGTGGGACACAGTTTGGGTATCTGTGAAGACACAAAATACATAATTTCTGTAATCATGCTGCGTGATACTATAGTTTTATATTAATCTGTATCCCTAATCCCTTGACAAACCAAACTAAAATCAAAACAATTCATAGAGACCTTAAAATTTCATTTGGGAATTTTTCCTTATATGAAAATAAATCAAATTATGTACAATGAAAGTCCATAAACTCAGGAATACGATTCTGCAACTAGATGAGGTCCATGAGACAACCACAGAATTAAGTATCTATCTTGACTTAGGGATTTTCCTATTGTCCCTGGACACTGGCTTTTCTAGTAGGATAGCACTCCCTGAGAGTTTCTACTACTAATAGCAAATGACAAAAGTATAAAAGGATGGCCTATAGGAAAACTATAGGAGCCAGTGTATTAGTGCAAGAGCAAGAAAAATGCATGTTAACACTGATACAACAACTCATACCTGGAGCTTGAATATGCCTGAGTTTTCCCAGAGCAGCTGCTAATGATGATATTTCACATTTAAATGGAATCACAGTCAAAAACTTTCCATGCAGCATAAACAATTTTCCTCCATAACACCAGAGCTACAAAATTAAAACAAAAAACAAATTTTTTTTTTTGCAACTTCATCATTCTTCTCTTAAACTTGAATTAAATAAAGCCTGACAATTCAATTTGACAAACATTTACTGAGTATCAAGTATATGCAAGGCTCCATTCTGGGCACAAAAGATGCTCTAGGAGCACAAGGCAAAGTTCAACCACATTTTACATGAAATAGGCAGTTAGGTGCATGGAAGATATCAGGCTCTGTCCAGAAGAGTGAGGAAGGCCTGAGACTAAATTTACACATCTGCAAAATGGGAATAATGGCATTTTCTTCACAAAATTTTTGTGAGGATCTGGTATATGTAAAGCACTGTTAACCTTAAAATGCTATATAAATGTTAGCTATTTACAGGATGGGTCTCCTTCTGCCTTTCTTCATTTCTATTATATTTCAGAATACACGGAAATCCACTGTACTGTTTAATAAGTAGTGACTGAGAGTGTAGCACAATGCCAACACACAGATAATACAACCTTAAGAATGCACAATTATCTTTGATTTGTGCAAAACCTAACTAATGTAAATAGCTCAATGATTTTTAAGAGTAGTTTCAAAATTATATTCACAAAGCTTTGGTCTCATTCTTCAATTACAATGGTTACTCCTATGTTATTCTTACCAAACAGATGTTATGGTTCTAACATTTCTGACTCACCCTTTACTTGCTTCCATAAGAACTTTTAATTTATCGAGGAGAAAAAGAAAAATGTTCACTAAAAGAAATAAAGTTCACTAAAGAGCAAAATAACAGTCTTAGGTTGTAGTTTAGAATACAAAAAAATCAAATCACAGGTTAGCTTAATTTAAAAGATAAAGCTGTCTGCATAATGTCTAGACTTAAACCTGTAATAGTTTAATACGCACATTTGTGCCTTGTATTTCTATTTCTAAAGTCAGATCATGAACTCTACCACCATTAATACTCTTAGTAAATTAAATTGTTCTTGGATATCTTAAATTTTAAATTTCTTAGCACTGAGCAAATGTACTACCCCGGTATGGGTCAACTCAATCAAAACAAAAACACAAAGCTTCAATTGGAATGATCCATCCTTGTGACAAATCATATCATAAAATTTTACAAAACCCTATCAAATAAATGCACACCCTATCTATCCCTCTTTTTGTACGTAATATAGTTTTTCTTCTATTTGGTAACAGCTTGTTATAAAGACTAACAGTCTTTAATTTTTACTTCTTCATCTTATGCTCTATGTATTAGTAGAAAATTGTTTATAATATTATCTGGTTGATAAAGGAACTCAGTAGGTCAACCAGAACCTCTCCCTGCCCTAATGTGTAGAACTGATTTTAAAATGTGTCTGACAGACTTTGAAATTTTTCTTCCATAGCTAAATATTAAGTTAGTTAAGAAACTGAAAATCTTTCAGGTGGGAATATTTCCTGATTATCAGTAGCTCAAGCTTTCCTTGTCACAAGCAAGTTCCTATTCTGATGTCTTGCTGTGGTTTGAAAGTAAGAAGAGGGAAAACCCTGGAAGTTTCTACCATTCTGGAAATGTTTCAAGTAAAGTCCTAGAACAGATTATGTTGATCTTCCAAGAGTCTACTTAGTCAAGCTGGAGCAACTCACCACTGGGTTAGAAGATATGTATAAACTGTGAGTTACGTCATTTAAGGAATTATATTAATGAAATGGCAGATCCAAAGTATGGAATAAGTACAGGTAATTCTGAGAAGTCAGAAATTTCCAGTGCTGATGAACTCCTATGTGGAATCTGCATACATGCAGATTTTTCATTTGCATGGAGATAATGATTGGACTCACTGGAAGTGATGAGATCACCAAGTTAAATAATCTAGAGGAGAGTGCCAAGGACAACCTTTTGGAGATTTTTTTTTAAAATAAACCAGAAAAGATTACAAAACAATTTACCTGACCACTGGTCCCCTGTGCCAATTCCTTTGAAGTCTGTAATGTTTGGAACTTAGTATTCCAAATAGATATGCTTTCTATGAAACAGAAATAGGTTATTAAAATAAAAGCATCATAAGTACAAATTTGCAGTGTCCCTAGACATTACAGTAAAAACAAAGTATTCCAAACTCATATCAACTGTTTTATCCTAAGTCTTAATCCCATGTTAGTTTGATATTTTATATATATATATATGTACACATATGTAAAAATATATGAATTTGGCTTTAGTTATTTAGTAATTCTTAAAATATCAAGCATCAAATGTTTATTATTAGCACTGTGGGGCTTAAAACAAATACAAAATATGGTCTCTGTCTACTCACTCAACAGCATCTATTTAACAACTGTTATATGTTAGACTTTGTACTAAGTACTAGGGAAAGAAAGAAAAAGTAAAAATAGTCTATAGCCTAAAGAGTTCACATTCTAATGGAAGTGACATGACAAAACAGACAAGGTAGTTATTGGATAGCCAGGAGATAACTTTAGAGGGGAAGGCATTAATACTCAAAGTGAGTTAAGCTGATTCTTGAAGGAAGTCAAAGATTCTAAGAGTGAGGAGGGAGAATATTGCAGACATGAGGCACAAGAAGATGGGAGATGGAGTGTGCGAAGAACAGCAAGTAGGCCTGGATAACTGGACTATACAATGTGTGAGGGAAGTCAAAGATAAAAATGGAAAGGTAGTACGGGGACATCATGGAGAGTTTTAAATGCCAAACAGAGTAATTTTTATTTGACACTCAAGAACCTCCATGGAGCCCCAGGAGTTTACTGAGCAGCAGTTGGGGTGGGGTGGGGTGGCGTGGGGAGGCAGGAAGTGGAATAGGAGAAAAAAAGCATTGACAAGGTCAGACCTGCACTTTAGGAAAACCACTTTGGAGGATGGACTGGAATGGTGGGAGACTCAAGGCAGACAACAGTCAAGCAACAGATCATGAAGGCCTCAACTAGAGTAGTCACTGTGTAAGCAGAGAGAAGGGGAAGTATATAAAAGTTGCTGTGCAGATAGAAATAAAAAGATTTGGCAGTGAATTGGATATGTGGGTAAGGTGAGGATCTGAGGATGACACCAAGGTCATGAATCTGAATTGAATGGGTAATCTTAACACCAATGGGGAAGTGCAGAAGAAGGGTGGATTTGGGGAGAAGGCTAAATCCTGTTTTAGATATGCTGAGTTACATGCAACTAAATGACAATACAAATTAGGACCTGAATTTCAATCCCAGCTTTGCCACTAGGTGACCTTAGGCAATTCACTTAATGTGTCTGAACCTCGGTTTCCTTATTTGAAAAATTAGGGGCTAAGATTAAATGACTTCTAATGTCCCTTGCAGTTCTAAACCTATGATTCTATTAAAGTGACAAAATAAGTGTTAAAAACAATAATATATCACAGAAAGGAGAATGTGTAGGCAACTAAAAGACAAACTTGTTTGCCCTTGAAGAAAAGGCAGTACTTGGATGGATGGAAGGGTGTGGAAAAAGGTACAGAAATGAAGAAGGGCAAAGAATTATTGTGGGAGGGAAGACAGCGATATAGGTAACAATGAGACTAATCTGACTGCTAAAGCAGAAAGTCCCTATTGGGAAGTACAAGCAAAATTCAGTTAGTGACCAAATATAAGGTTCCTTAAATGTTACACAAAGAACTTATAGAATAAAATTTCACCCAAACCACTGAGGATGTTCTCAGCTCTGAAACAATCCAATTACCTGATGTTTCTGAGAGTGAGGGTTGCTAACAAAGAAGTCCTCCTCTCTTGCTAAGCTACAGGAACTTTATGTACCAAATTGCTAAGCTAAGGAATAATCACTCAAATTTCAAGTTTCTACTGTGCAAGCCTTCCCTATGAGAAGTTTGCTGGGTCCAGAAGCAATGGACCTAACCTCCCTCATGACCAATCAAATGCCACAGAGGCTAAAGGGAGGTGTGGGATTAGAAGCATCAGTATTTCAAGATATATGAAGGAAAACTTTAAAGTAGACAAGTTTCTGAGCAAGAAAGAGATGTGTTAAGTGTTTTAGGAAGCCATAAAAAGAAAGATGAGTTAGAAGACCACTGAAAAAATCCAGGTGTGACACAATTCAGGTAGTAGTGTGGATGTGATAGTATCCTTCTTGGTCCTTTCATTTACAGAAGACATTTTGAAGGCATCTTGGTGACAGACTGGAGACAGTTACCTTTAGGAGCCTTGAGTGAAGTTCCCATGACTGCTACATGATCCTTATCAAGGATGGCAAATGAAACACCCTTTAGATCATTGCCAGATACATAAGTCTTTAGTAAGAGTGAGGTGACCAGTACTTGCTTCTCCTCAAGTTTACTCTGATTTAATGGTATCAGGG
This sequence comes from Potorous gilbertii, assembly GCA_028658325.1. Classification (NCBI taxonomy): domain Eukaryota; kingdom Metazoa; phylum Chordata; class Mammalia; order Diprotodontia; family Potoroidae; genus Potorous; species Potorous gilbertii. The sequence goes on from CM053770.1 coordinate 504,765,308, forward strand.
TTTCATATATACACCCATTACAGCCTATTGGAAACAAACAAAAATGGTTTTAGGATTAATTACAGGGGGGAGGGGGATTTTCTTCTCACAATTTTAAGTAAGAATGTAATAGTACAATTTAACCAAAACAAAAAAACTCCAGGTCTGGTAAGAAGGTAGTAGCTTTTTTTAAAAAAAAAAAATCAAACTTTCAATTGATAGACTAGCAAAATTTTTAACCCAAAGACAAGAAAATCCTACCAGTCCTTGCTTTCTATTTGTACAGCAAAGTAGACTACGTTTCAATAATGAGAACAGTATTAATTCACTAGAGGCTAAGTTCTTAACCAGGGACTCAGTATCAAATCACAGATAACACCAATAATGCCATGTATGTAGACATATATAATAGAACCAAGTATATATAATAACCATTCAAAAATATCTAAATTGTGCACCTGAAGTTACATAAAATGGACTCTTTCAAGGATTCCCTTATAATAAAAGGTATAACATATATGGGGCAGTTAGGTGGCACAGTGAATAGAGTGCCAGGACTGAAATCAGGAAGACTCATCTTTCTGAGTTCAAATGTGACCTCAGACAATTACTTAGCTGTGTGTAAGTCACTTAACCCTGTTTGTCTCAGTTTTCCATCTGTAAAATAAGCTGAAGGAAACAGCTAACCACTCTAATATCTTTGCCAAGAAAATCTCAATGGGTCAAAAAGAATTGGACACAAATGAACAACAAATACATACAAATTACATTATATCATAAATTTAACCTATATTAACACTCTAACTGTATTTCTTACAATACTTTGAAATACGGATAATTTCATTAGTAGGTACCCTTTCCACCAAGGCAGATGACAACTATTCTATTGATTACAAAATTTCACTGAGTTGCTGTGGCTGGCTTTCTATCAACAAACATGTATCTACTTAGATAGTTGGTGCCTCAGAAGTGCATTCGCTTCTCAGCCCAACTGTTCCATACCTAAAGTCCTTCCATTGTAGTATGATCTAGTACTGTTACTTGTACCCTATTGGCATAGCTTCTGAGAAACTAAGGAAGACAGAGGGCATAGGATGTTGCACATACTGTTAGATGACTGCTAAGCTTTGCTGAACTGCTGTTTTCTTCATGTCGCTTCCCCTTTAGCATATAAGTTCCTTGAAGGGGCAAAGGGCAGGGGGAGAAGAGGAGTAAGATGGCTTTTGTCTTTCTAAACCTAGTTCCTAGTATATAATGGTGATTTTGTTGATTACTTTCTCTTTCTTTTTGATTCACTGTTATAAAGAAAGGTATATATGTTTAGAAGAAAATGCGAATAACAAAAGTATAAATTTTTTTCAAAGAAAAAAGTTCTTAGCTTGGAAGTTTAGAAAATAACTTACTCAAACATAGCAAAGTGACTAATCTTTCATTCACAGATGCAGCAAAACTCAGTGTAACTGGTTCTTCTTTTCCACATAAAAGTGTATATTTGTATAAATTATGTGGGTTAAATACTTGCACATAAACAAAATAATTTCCATGCTACAAGAGAAAAGATAATATTGTTTCATTCACAGAAATATCAAAAGTTTAACAAATTGCATTTAAAACTGCATTTTAAACTATAAGTAGTCTGTACAAACTATACATTAATACAAAGAATCAAATACAAATATCTTTTTGACTCCACTTTCAAAATACTTTTGTCTATTACCAAGCTAACTCTCTCTATACGCTCCTTTGCATTTGACAAAATAGGCCAAGAAACCTCTGAGGACACACTTACCTTTTCTGTGACAAATATTAAAACAGGCTGATTAGAGTCCAAGAAAAGTTTTGTCCATCTGAAAATAAATGGAAATTTTACAGAAATACATGCATTCATTAGAGCACAGTAAATTAAAAGATAAATGTTTAAGAAAAACTAGATACTAGTACAAAGCTAAAAATGTTGAAATGCATATTGATATACATGTAAACTTTTATTTCAATATTGTATCACAGAATTTAAAGAACTAGAAATGAAAAAGACCTCTATCTAATCCTTTTATGAGTGTCACAGGAAACTAAGTGGAAAAAAGTACTGCTTTTAGAGTTAAAGGAGCTAGGTTCAAATTCTGCCTCATCACTTAATATCTGTGTGATGATGAACAAACAGTTCAAGTTGAAGTTTGAGTTAAGTGAACTCACTTAACATTTCTGGTTTAGTTTCCTTGCCTGTAAAATGAAGGAGCTAGGCTACACTAGATTGCCTCAAAGATCCCTTCAAACTCTAAATCTACTCTTGATTTGCCCAAATTCATCAGCTACTAGAATCCCAGGGACTAGAAGCCAGGGTGTCTAATTTCTAAGCTAATGCTCTTTCTATTGTTCCTTTACTAATGGTAAAAAACCTAGAATCAGCATCAACAAAATTAGCCTATGGAGTCGTTACTGCCTATATTATCCAAGTTACAAGAACATTTTGCATTTACTTTAAATTACAACTTTCAATTTACAACAAATATAATACAATGATGGCTCCTCTCAGTCCAATGATTGAGTCCTCTTCCTTCTCATTCTATCCACAACCTACATGACACCACCTATTTACATCTTGAAAGTGAAAGTAATCTGTTCTCTTAAATAGTACTTAAATAGTAAATGAAGAATGAAGAATATAGGCAGTCATCTATTTATTCTTTGGCAATTATGCTGGAAGGAACCTTAAAGGCCATATGGTTCAATTTCCTCATTTTACTGATGAAGAAACAGAGGACAGAGGAGTATGCTTGCCTCCAGACAGAGGTGAGATCTGAACTCAGGCCTCTAACTCATAATTTAAGCCTTTCTCCATTAATCTACCTTCTGTATGAGAAGTAAGATCTGAGAAATGACTGAAATAAAGACACAGATGTATTTAAATACATACATATATTTTGTTGTATTTATATATCATGTTTATATTACAGATTATGTATTTATTAGTATTATTTCTATATTATACTTATATGCATTTACATGTATTTATATATACAAATACTCTGAAGGACAATGGTAGCTTGGATGAAGCCAAGGAGTATATGTATCTCTAATATACCAAAACCCATTTGTCTCTGTCTCTAAACATCTATTTGTCACTTCTCAAAACAGTATTGTAATTGTATGGAATTACTTCCAGAACCTGTCTGTAGGCCTAAAGTAAAAATATGCTACAATGAATATGTAAGAGATTTTGTTACATGCTCGGAAGTCAAATTATTTTATAGTAATACTTTGTAACACTAGCACTGATTGAAAACCTGAGCGACAGAACAAAAAAAGTGGTTAATGACTGAACTAACTGCATACGGAGGCTGCACTCATCACCACAAATTTGTAGAGATAAACATGTCTTTTCCCCACCTGTTCTCTAGAATTACATTAAAAGTAATCAAGACTACCTTAAAACTACCTCCCCCAGATGCCAATGTCTGGTAACTTTTCTAGCTCAGGTCAAGTCTTTTAAATTCCTCTAGTTTCACCAAGTTTCATTTGTGAATAGTCACGAGATTCTGTGGGAAAGAATTCTTCTCAACTATGCAAATATGTAAAAGTTTTGCATTTGAGCTAAACAGCACTAGGAAGCTTATGTTTGGATAATGTGTATTAGGTTATCAAACCTCTACAAAAGAATCTGTGTGGTTGCAGGTGTGAGGAAATGGAATTTATGCTAAAGGTGAAAAAACTAAAGATTCAAAATGATGGCCAATATATTGAGAGAAATAAGATTTTAATATGGGAAAAAAAGATGCCTTTCAGAATGGTTGCTGAAGTGTATCTGATTTGGCTAAAAGCAGTTTGGATGTACAGCAACTTACTTGATAACTTCTTCATCTGAAATTACAGCTTCAATTTTTTGTTGGGGTTCTGCAAGCAAAGCATCTAGCCTTCGAACAGCACCTTCTCTGAACAACACAAGTGGTTCAGTATTTTGTATTGAATGTATCCTGTATACATCAGCAGACAGCTGCAGGAGAAACAATGTATTTTAATTTCATTCTAAATGAGTTTACAGTGGAGAATACAAAACTATTTCAAATTAACCAATATTGCTTCCTGAAATTTCAGTAGGATTACTAATTAGTTTTGTCAGCTTATGACTGCGTTTCATTGAGTTACACTATCACTGAGTCACAAATTTGTGGCATTATAGTTACAACTCCATAACCGGCAAATAACAACAGAAATTAAGTCAAATTCCTTTACAAGGAATTGCTCAAAAAAAAAAAAATCCCGTAACTGCCTTCAAACACAAAGAAGCCTATATCTGGTAAGAGCTCTATTTCACTTTTCTTAAACCATCTACTAAATATATTCCTTCATTTTATGGTTAAAAAAATCAATTAAGTTTTGTAACTTGCCTAAAAGTTAGTTATACTGCTAATTACCAGCAAAAAGCTGGGTCTAGAACTTAACTCCAGAGGGGAAAAAGTCAGCCCATCAGTACTAACAGAATCAATTTATAGCAAATGTGAATTAATAACTGTTCATTTACTCAAAAAATAAATGTTTATCTCAGGTGAAAATCCTCACATATCTCACTTAAATGTCTAAATTCAACCATTAATATTTCAAGTCACATAATTTTTAGAGCAAAAAGGAACCTCAGGGCTCATGTAATCCAACTCTTTCATTTTATAGCTGAATAGAAGTTCAGTGATTTGCCCAAGTGACTCAATGGCAAGGCAGAGTCTACAATCCAAGGTAGGTCCTGACTTTTTATCCCCTAGTCTTTCCATTACACCATATAGTCTCTCTCCAAATCTAAAAGTTAAAGAAATATCTAGATGAAATAAACCAGTGGTCTGCCCAGTACAATATTATGAGACTTTTCTACCTTTACCTGAATAACACATCACTGATTTATACGTATGAGAGACAAAGAGCGGCAGACCGGCTAGAGAGTTGGCCTTGGAGTCAGAAGAGCATCAAGTCTTGCTTCTGAAACAGTAACCTACTCATTCAACCTCTCAAGTGCCCCAGGCAACTTTAATTTGCAGGGGAGTTGCTGAGCTGTGGAGAGTTTCCATTCCAGAAGTGGTTAACAGGAAAATCAATATGCCTAAGTTTCTCTTTGCTCTATCCCAAAATCTATATTTTAAAAAAACTTTTTTTGAATCTATTCATAATTTGGGTTTCTTTTAAAGTAGGATAGTCCTGCTGTTAACTCATATACAGCTGTCCCAAAAGTCTTAAAGGAGTTCAAAATTTTAACAGGTTAAAGTATAAACAAATAATATAGCTATTGTCCAAATAGCCCAATTACATCTATGCTATTAATCCTTCAACTTACCGTTGCTTTGAACACTTTATCCAAATTCATATCTTCATTTTTCCATATTCTCAAAACCTAAAATAGAAAAAAAAATTATAACTGAACAGCATTCACTATAAAACTACAGTGTAAACATATGAATTAACACATATTTGAAGAGTTAAAATGTTATTTAAGTAGTACATTAAATTTTAAGAATCTGAGTCAATGTTAAAAGAACCTTGCTAAAATTTCTTTGAGGCACTTTAACTATAACAGAAATTGTTGATTTAAAGTAGGAAATTTAAAAAAGTAAAACAAAAAAATAAAGCAGGAAGTTACTTATGAAGGATTCACTAATACAGATCAAAGGAAAAAAATCCCACCTTATCATCATGGACAACAACATACTCATCAGTTTGAAAGTTGCAAACAGCTGGACATGTTATAGTCTGACCTTGCTTCACTGACCAGCAACCCAGCGGTTTCTGATCTGAAACCTAATTAAATGAAAATAAACACACAATGTTTACTATCATTAGATTAAAAAACTCCAAAGCAAGGATATTTATAATCAACAAAATAAACTGGAAACTAGCAATAATAATGAAAAAGTAAGTCTTCAATCTGATCCAGACTAGACCAGGTTTAACTTTATTTTTCTATCCAAAACAGTACTTACATGGAGGCAACTGGTAGTACAATTTAGAGTCAGGAAGACCTAGTTCAAATGTCATCTCAGATACTTACCATACTAGCTGTGTGACTCTGATCAAGTCACTTCACCTGTTTGCCTCAGTTTCCTCAACTATAAAATGGAAATAATAACAGCACCTACCTCACATAGTTGTTGTCAAGATCAAATAACCTTGTAAAGTGCTTAGTCCAGTGCCTGGCACATTGTAGGTGCTACATAAATGCTTATCCCCTTCCCTTCCATAGCTAAAGATATAGCTATATATAGGTATATAGCTATAACTATAGATAGTTATATCATTCAACAGCAGAATTCACTCTGCCTTCCAAATCCCTCAAAAGTTTCTAAACCTCTGGATAAAACCACTAGTAACCATATTACTGATGGAGGTCAAAGGGAAAGGTCTTATGTGGATAAAAATATTTATCAAAGAATTTTGAGAGGTAGTAAAGAAATGGAATGAAAGTGAGTTTCCATTAACTAAGACAATGGCTGAACCACTGTGGCATATGAATGTTACAGGGAGAAATTTGGGAAGATTTCTATGAAATAGTTCACAGCAAAGCAAGTACAATACCCAAATAACCACAATAATATAAAAGAAAAGAATGTTTGCCAGTACAGTGAATGACCAATCCTGTTCTCAGAGGACTGCCTATGCAGCCTGCTTCCTACCTCCAAAATGAGGTATACATTTTCAGAGATGGCCAATCTGTTGATTCATTTTTCTTAACTGTACATAAGTGATGGGGAGAGGAATCACTGGGAAGTGAAGTAGTGTTTTAAAATACACACACGCACAAACTAAAAACACCTAGGAAAAATAGAGGCTGCAATGGTAAATCTTTCAGGGATAGATAGATCATGCCATTTTCAATACCTATCCTTTTCTTTTTTAATTAGGATGCCAGATTCTATAACCACAGAAGTTAAGAATCTGTACTAACTTCTTCAGGTGGCATAACAAGTACACATAAAGGAAACAAATAAAAATTACACCTTTCAAGAAATCAGGTACTGTAAAACATATGTTCAATTTTCTGGGCAAAAGTTACTTTTTCCTACAAGCCTTCTAAATCTGTAGAAAATCATTTAAAATAGAATCATTTAAAGTTGGATATGTTCAACATGCTCAACAGAATCCTTTTAGGTCTCCAGATTCCAGCTCCCCCCTTCCCTTTGTAAAAATATTTTACTGTGAATTAAAAAATCATCAACAAACATGAACATTTCCATATACAAATAAGGCCATAAAAAGGGTATTTATACATGAAGTCATATATAATGTGACCATATATACCTGATAGGCACTTATGATGACTTTCTATCTGTAGACTCTTCTGAACTTTGTTCTTGTTTTTGTATGTAAAAAATGTATTACTGATGCTTTTTCTCAATTCTTTTTTTCAGTCACTGACTAACCTCTCTCCTTCCATAAAAACTCAAATCTTATAACAAATAAGTAGTGACAAATAAAAAAAGTAAGTAGCATTTGTTGTGTCTAAAAATGGCTCTTCTGTACTTATAATATGATCACCTCTCCATTGAGAGGTGGGAAACATGTTTTACCATCAGTCTTTGGAGATGTGATTGGTCACTGCATCAGAGTTTTTAACTTTCTCCAAGTTGCTTGCCTTTACAACGTTGTGGTCATAAGATAGTTCTGGTTTGGCTCACTTCACTCTGTAGCTGTTCACCTAAGTCTTCCCAGTTTTCTTTGAATTAATTTGTCATGGGGTAATAATAATCTATTACATTAATATACTATAATTTGTTTAGTCATCCCATCAACTAATGGACATCAACTTTGTTTACAATTTCTATTATGTTTTTGTACCCATCGTTTTCCCCATTTCATCCCATCTTCTCCCAGTAAACTGCCCTCCTGTCATCCCTACTCCTCTCATAATCTTCAATTTTTTTCCTACCTACTGGATCATCCACCCATTCCACCAGATGAAGCCTTCACATGCTTGGGATAGACACCCTCCCCCCGCAACTCAACAATGGGTTTGAGAACCCTTGGTTACCCTAAACCTGGTTTGGCCCATCTGCCGAAATGGTTTACCAGGGTGTGGCTGCTGTGCATGCTGCAGCTTTTTGGAGCCACTGGTGAGAGGTGGAAGATGTGGACACCAACGGTGGAAAAAGCCCTGAAAAGGGCTCGGCAGCCATCACGCCAAAGGTACTGGTCCTCCCTCAACACACCCTACACCAAATGGTGCATCGCAACTACTCAGTGCTGATGGATCCACATTGATTAGAGATAAGGACATGATCCTAGAGATGAGGTGAACACTTCCATAGTGTTCTCAACAGACCATCATCAATCAATGCTGAGGCCATTGACCATATACCTCAGGTTGAAGTCAATCCCTCCTTAGCTGAACTTCCAACTGAAGAAGAGGTTTTAAGGGCCATTAGCTCCTTTCATGTGGCAAAGCACCTGGTGCTGATTCTATTCCAGCTGAGATTTACAAGATAAGGGGACCACTGCTCATACAAAAGCTGACTGAAATTTTCCAGGTTATATGGCAAGAGGAGGTTATGCCCCAGAAGTTCAAGGATGCCTCCATTGTCCATCTCTATAAGGGTAAAGGGAATAGATTGTCCTGCCACAATTACAGGAGGATTAGTCATTGCTGGCAAAATTCTTGCTAGAGTCCTCCTCAATAGGCTGATCCTTTACCTGGAAGATGGGCATATACCTGAGAGCCAGTGTGGCTTCAGAAAGATCTGAGGAACAATCGATATGGTGTCTGCTGCCCAGCAACTTCAGGAGAAATGCCAGGAGCAGAACAGAGGTCTGTGCACAATGTTTGTAGATCTGACCAAAGCTTCTGACACTTAGTCGTGAGGGTGTATGAAAAATTATGTCAAAATCTGGTTGCCTGGAGAAGTTCATCAATATTGTACGTCAATTTCATGATGGCATGCTTGCCCAGGTTCTGGATAATGGGCAAAGCTCTCATGCCTTCCCAGTCACCAATGGAGTGAAACAGGGCTGTGTGCCTGCTCTCATGCTTTTAGCATGATGTTCTCAGCCATGCTGACAAATGCTTTCAATGAAGATGAACATGGTATCAAGGTCAACTACTGTACTGATGGTTAAGTTCTTCAATTTGAAAAAGTTACAAGCCAAGACCAAAGTGGAGGAAGTGTTTTTTCTGTTTGCAGATTTTCTGTTTGCAGATGATTGGGCACTCAATGCAGCTTCTAAAGCTGAGATGCAACAAAGTATGGATCAATCTTCTGCTGCCTATGCTAATTTTGGCCTAATAATTAACATCATAAAAACACAGGTGCTCCATCAGGAACCACCACACCATCCATACAGGGAACCACAGTTACAACAAAGGGAGAAGTTTTGAATGCTGTGGATAAATTCACTTAGCTTGGTAGTGTACTTTTCAGGGATGCACACATTGATAATGAGGTTGATGCATACACTGCCAGAGCTAGCTCAGTGTTTGGGAGACTTCAAAGAAAGGTTTGGGAGAGAAGAGGTATTACACTGAATACCACACTGAAGGTCTATGAGGCCGTTGTGCTGACCTCACTGTTATATGCTGTGAAACATGGACCATCTACCAGTGCCATGCCAGGAAACTGAATCGCTTCCATTTGAACTGTCTTAGGAAGATTCTGAGGATCACTGGGCAGGATAAGGTACCAGACACTGAAGTCCTTGCTCAAACTGAACTGCCAAGTACCGAAACCATGCTTCAGACAGCACAACTCTGATGGACTGGCCACATTACTTGAATGCAAAATGTACGCTTGCCAAAAAGATTATTTTATGGAGAACTTGCATGGGACAGGTGATCACATGGAGGCCAGAAGAAACAATACAAGCACACTCTCAAAGTCTCTCTCAAGAACTTTGGATTTGACTGTGCAACATGGGAGACACTGGCACAGGACTGCTCAGCCTGGTGTGCCCACATAAGTAAAGGTGCTATGCTCTTTGAGCAAAGCAGAATTGAGACAGCACAAAGTAAAAGCAGGATGCGCAAATTTGGGACATCCACTCCAAAATTTCTTATGGGCTATCTGTTTCCAACCTGTAGTAGAGCATTCCAACCTTGTACTGGTCTGATCAGCCACAGTTGGACGCACTGAATTTTCACTTTACAATGGCGATGTCACTTTGGTCCTTACAATGGTGATGTCATTTTGGTCCTCTTCAGAAGAGGAAGGACAACAATCAACCAACCTACTGGATGCTTCCTAGCTGCCTAAAAACATCTCCATGTCTTTCCCCTTCTCAAAATAACTCACTTGATCAGACCATTCCCAATAGCTATTGTCCTATGCTTCCCTTTCCTTTCCTGGCTAACCTCCCTGAGTAAGTCATCTACAATCAGTTCCTCCAATTCCACTCTTCTCAGTGGCTTCCAACTTCACTGTTCACCTGAAAATGTTCTCTCTAAAGTTATCAATGATCTCTTGTCAAACCTAATGCCATTTTGTCAGTCCCCATCCTTCTTGATTTCTCTGCAGCTTCTGAAAACTGATGATCCTGTCTTCTGTGTATTGTTTTCTAGGTTTTCGTGACATTACTCTTTCCTGTTTCTCCTCTAACTTGGCTGATTGCTCCTTCTCAGCCTCCTTTGCTGGATCTTCCTCAAGGTCATGTGGTTATTCCCCTAAACAAAGCTCTATCCTGGGACCTCTTTTTCCCCTATACTACCTCATTTGATAATCTCATCAGTTCCTACTGGGTTAAATTATCATTTCTATGTAAATGATTCTCGAATCTATTTATTCAGTCCTAACCTCTAGTCTAGCATCACCAAATGCCTATGAAATATCTCAGACTAGATCTCCCATACTCAATATGTCTAAAACAAAACTCATTATATCTTTGCCTCCAGAGTCTCCCTGCTTCCCAGTTTCTCTATTACTGTGGAAGGTACCACCATCCTCTCATTTAGCCTGGATCTCAACCATGGTGTCATCCTCATCTCCTAATTTGAACTCACCTCACATATCGAATCCGTTGTCAAGTTTCTAGTCTCATAACAACTCTCATGTATGCTTCCATTCACATAATTTTCCTGTAGGTTTCTTCATCTCCTGCTTGGACTGCTGAAATGTTGGTCCCCTTACCTCAAGTCTCTCAACATACAGTTCATCCTCCACTCAGCTGTCAAAGTAATTTTCCTAATGCACTGGCCTGCCTATGTCACCCAGTCAAAAAACCAGAGTAGCTCCCTATCATCCACAGGATGAAATATAAAATCTTCTGTTTGGCTTTTACCTTTGCCTTTTACCAACTGGACACCTCCTACCTTTCTAGTCTTCCTCCTCCCCTTCACATAATGTATAATTCAGGGACACTGGACTACTTGATATTCCCTCAAATAAGGACACTTCATTTGTTTTCACTTACTTTTTCCCATTGCTTTCCTGCCTCACCTTAACCTCCTGGTTTCCTTCAAAACTCAGCTCAAATCCTAAATCCTGGAAAGGTTCTTTTCTACTATTCCTCCCTTATCCCATTCTGCAATTGCTAATGTCTTCTCTCTGAAATTATCTTCCATTTACAGTTGTGTATACAAATCTTGTATATACATAGTTATTTACATGTTATCTTCCCATGAGAATGTTAGCTCTTTGAAGGCAGAGGCTGTTTTGCCAACCTTTGTGTCCCTACACATATTTAGCACGGTGCCTGGCATATATAGAATAAGGATTTAATAAATGCTTGTTGACTGTCTGATTTTTCTTCTAAGAGCTTGGGGCTGAACTGAAAATTCTTATCCAAGCACTAATAATACAAAAAGCATCATTTGACTTTGAATCCTTTCATCCTGCAAGAAGAGCAGTTTGCTCAGCATAGTTAAAGCAAACCCATATTCTGGCCACATTTGAAAACGTACATCAAATTCTTTGCTCTGAAAAACGTCACTTATTAAAGTACCTACTAGGTACTAGGCACTTATGCTAATCACCTGGGGATACAATGAAAAGCCAACAGTCCCTGCCACAGAGGAACTCACAATCTAATGGGAAGACAACATGCAAACAACTATATACAAATAAGATACATATACAATAAACTGGAGAGAATTTCAGAGAGAAGGCATGAATATTAAAGGGGACAGAGGGGAAAGGAACTAGGAAGCCAGGTGATTGGCTCATCCACTGGGAGGGAAGGGAGGAAAGGAATAAGCATTTATTAAATAATTCCTAAGGACCAGCACTGTGATAATCAATTTACAAATATTATCTCATTTAATTAAACAGGATGATAAGAATCAAAGGAGTTTAACAGTAACTAGTGGAGAATTTTGGTCCAATTTTGTTTAGCAGAGAGTACTGACTCTTTCCTGAAGACAGATTCTTTCTGGACAGAGGGCTTGGGGGTGGGGGAAAATGCCATACAGCCAAACCTTTAGCATCCCCAGTGCTTTGCAGACTTCTCAAAACATCGTGTTCAATAGATTCTTGTTGACTAAAAACAGTGCCTGGAACACAGTAAACACTTTAATAGATTTTTGTCGATCTAATATAGTGCCAGGCACACAGTAAGCACTTTAACAGATTCCTGTGGACACTGCACAGTGCCTGGCACACACTAGGGGCTTTAACAGATTCTTGTTGACATAATACAGTCCCTGGTACACACTAAGCACTTTAATAGATCCTTCAGACATGGCGTGGGGTCTGGCACGCAGTAAGTACTTTATTAATATTCATGTGGACTAGGCACAGTGCCCAGTACGTGGTAATCGCGTAATTATTTCTTCTTTATTGACTTTGGGTTGCCACTGGAAACCCGGGGTGGGAGGAGGGACAGCAGACAAGCAGAAACACCGCGAGGGTGACGGGAACGTGGAGCCCGCGTGGAGCAGGCCCGCGTGGAGCACTGGCCGCTAGGCAGCAAGGGGCGCCCGGCGCCACCGCCCGGGCCGCGGACGCGGGGACGAGCAGGGTTCGTCGTTGCCCGGGG
>CM053770.1:504778719-504792280 GCA_028658325.1 Potorous gilbertii
ACAAATGGGGAGAAAATTTTGGAACCCAAAATCTTGTGAAAATGAATGTAAAAAGTTAAATAAATTTATTTAAAAAAAATAGAGAGCCTATATCAGATAGCACGCTGTCTTGGGGAGGGGAGAGTAGAAGAAGGCAGAGAAAATTAAAAAATTATGGAAGTGAACACTGCATACTAAAAATAAATATATTTATAAAAGCAAAAGAAAAAATAGTACCCTCCTTTTTACCAAGACAGGTAAACCTAACAGCAACTGCATCTGTCTGAGAATACAACCTTTTCACTTTCATTTTTTTTTCAAATTTTTGGTTTTGTTTACTAACTGCTTGGTTTAACTCATAGTCGTTCATTTCCCTGAACTCAATTCTCTCTTTCAATTTTTGTTCAGTGAGCTTTTTAACCTTCTCCTCCATTTGACTAATTCTGCTTTTTAAAACCTTCTTCTCCTCACTGACTTTTTTGGACCTCTTTCTCCAATTGAGTTAGCCTCTTTTTAAAGCTGTTATTTTTCTCAGCATTTTTTGGTTCTCCTTTAGTAAGCTGCTAACTTGTTTTTTAAGGTCTTCTATTGCCTGAGCCCAATTTAAGTTCCCTTTGGAGGCATTGGAGGCAGAGGCCTTGACTTCCTCTGACAGTATGCCTTGTTTTTCCTCATCCAAAAGGATAGGGGGAGACACCTGTTCCCCAAGAAAGTAACTTTCTATGGTCTTATTTTTTTCCCTTTTTTAGGCATTTTCCCAGCCAGTTACTTGACTTCTGAGTTTCCTCTCCACAACCACTTCACCTCCAGTTCTGCCAAGCCAGCACTGGTGGCTGAGATTCAGATGAGCTGTTCCAAAGCCTCAGGGGCTTTAGGCAGGGGCAGGGTTGCTATTCAATGTGAGAGTAAGATCAGCTGCTCAGGAGGGGGCAGGGCTGCCACACAGGGCTCAGTTGTCTCAGGGGGTTTACGATGAGACCTTCAACAATAGATGCAGGCTACTGCCTGCTTTGGGAGCCCTGTCTGCTGCTGGCTCTACTGCTGCCACCTGAGAAGGCCCAAGTTATGGGAACACCCTGCTCCCTTCTCAGCTAGCCTAAAAAGACCCTCTCACTGACCTTTGGTGCCTCTGGATTGAGGGATCTGCGCTGCTGCCGGAGATTCTGTTCCTGAAGCCTTCTCAGATCTGTTCCTTTCAGTGCCGTGTGGCCGACACAGACCTGGGCTCTGCTCTGCATCCAGTGCATGACAGACCTTTCCCGTCAGTTTTTCAGGTCACTCTGGGATGGAAATCTCCTTTACTCTGTTGTTCTGTGGCTTCTGCTGCTCTAGAATTTGTTGAGAGTTCTTCTTTACAGGTATTTTATGGGATGTGGGTAAAAGCTAGTGTATGTGCATCTTTCTACTCTGCCATCTTGGCTCTGCCCCCCCAACCTTTTCACTTCCCATATACCCCATTCTCCTCAACTGAGAGGAGGGAATTATATTTCATCAATTGTCTTCTGGGACCAATAGTAGTTCATTTAATCTGACTTCTTGTATGTTTTATTATAAATAAAAACAAACACCTCTCATTGAGATATTGGTCAACAAGTCAATAAAATAAGGAAAGCAATCATTTTTGATATACCTAAAAGCAGAGATCTCTTGCTTTGGACAAAACTTAATGAGACAATCCCACCCTTCCTGGATGATAGCAATTCCAGGGCATGTTAGAGTCCTGGAATTTGGAGATGTATTAAAATTCACAAATTTGTTGTTGTTGTTGTGGAATTGCTCAGAAAGAGAAAGGAATCTACACTTGTAAAGAAGATTGCTTGGTAGTTTATTTACAACAGAATGTAAGAAAAAGTAAGTTATTAACAATAATAAATAACTAGGGGAAAAACACAAAAACAGTCATAAGATGACACAGAAGGATGGCACAGGTGGGGTAATCCAATTCATTTGTTCTGCTTTGTATTCCGTAACACTGTGCATTTCTAAACTTGGTCCTTCAGCAGTGGCAGTAGGTTATTGACTAACTTAATCAAAACCCCAAATCTAAAATGTAAACAGCAGATATTACAGGACATTTGAATTTACATAGAACTGTCATCAGTATTCAAAACACTGCAACCAATCTGTTGTTTGGGATACACACAAACTGGAAACATAATTCAACAAACATGCTTTTCATTTAAAGCAAAAACACTTGAGTTTAGCATAAAGCATCTGTTAACATAAACAGCGAAATTGCATTTTAATAATGGCATCTGAGAAGTTAACATTTACTTTCTCTTACCGTACTAATTCCTAAAAGCTCATACACTTGTATTTTAAATGCAAACCTTGTTTTTAAAGACCTAGCATGGAGTGACCCAATAAATTGGGAAGCACACCAATTCTTTGTTACTGTGCAAGAGTTTAGTTTTAGCAGAGTGTATGCCAGTGACCTAAAGAATTTATTTTCTTTTCAGATTTCCATCACTGGACAGCTATTTTTTCTTTAAATTCAAAAGGCTCTGTTCCAAATGGAATGACACCATCTCTTCCACCTAGTATGAAGATTATAAAAAATTAATCTAGATGTTGGGTAATTCCTCATTTCTAATGGGTTTTGTGAGTTGATTCAAACTCTAATCTGGTTCTTCTCCTAAACTATATGCCATTCCTTCATTTAATCTGATCTACATGAACACAGTGAAACTTTTAACTAAAAAGAAAAAAATTCTGGGAGCTTCTGAGTAAACTGTGTTATTAATCAATTATTGCAATCTCTTAAAAGAAAACCACAGAATTCCCTTTTGGGTATTGTGAGGATTTTGAATCTTGGCCCCCTACTTCAATAACCATGTTGACTACAGTGATTTCTCACAAAAAAAATATAGCTTAATGAATACTCTAATTAAGTGTGTGAACCACTCTTCCCCACAAACTGATTCAAAATCACAAAAGATTTTCCAGATTAATTCAGCATCAAAAACACATGAAATTGAATCACTGATTTGGTCATGACATGGTGATAGCCAACAGCTTTCTTTCACAGGCCACTTTTCTGTCACCATTTTTCCATTTCTTGAGAGATCATAGAAAAGAGGTGTCCCTATTTCCTGAATGAAAGAAAAATGCATTGGGATTTGGTGCTGGTTTGGGATGGAGAAGATAGCTGTAGAAATAGAGATATCTCCCCAAGAAAGCAAGGTGAGGAGTAAGATACCTATTCTTATAGTGGATGGGAAGTTTGGTGGTATCTTGTTACTGTGATGACTCAAAGTAGGGGAATTAAATGAACTTTTTGTGACCCTCACCAGCATTAGGGATGAAGAAAGGGTAAATGTATGTTTTATAATTGTGGATCTTTTATTTTAATTCAGCTATTAGCAACTTAAAATTGGTAGTGCGAGATTTGGTATATTCTCTCTATATACATATATCATACAATTTTGGTGAAAAAGCTGAAGATTACCATTTTGTATACAGAGGCACTGAGTAAAGAATTCTATTAGTTCCTCAAACATGCTTAATGAATTCAAGCTACTGCTTCTTTTTCTTTCTAAATTTCCAACATACAGCCATTTTATTTTTGTCTTTATGAGAAATGCAACAGTTTACATATATGTATATGTATATATATAATATCACACAATCCTATAGCATATAGCAAAATCCTATAGCAAATTCATATACGGAGTTGATGAAATGACACACTTTAAGATGTAGTTATGTGATATATTGAAGTTGTTTTATGTCTCATGGTAATATTCAAAGCAGCCAAAGGAATATTTGCATTTCCTCTCCCCCTTTTTTTATACATTAAGTGCCATTCCTAGACAGGGAAAAAAAAGTGTGAAGACTTGAAGACCATTAATCTGTCAGCTAAAGTGTTAAACTACTTAAGGGTAGCTTTGCACTTTATTTCTGGCTGTGGAAGAAATAAAAATCATGAAAAGAAAACCTTAAAAATAGCTTCCTAAAGCACATAGAATTGTTGACCTCAAGAGCAAAGACTGGTTTGCAAAATCTGAGGATGGTGGTGGTGGAAAAAGCATATGCTAGGTATGTATGACCAAGATAAAAGAAATAAATTCATGCACACTCATGTCAAATGATTTATTTCTGCCCTCCTTCACTCCCTCTCAGTTCCGGCTCTGGTTTTGGACTGTAAACAAGTGCACTCAACATTTCATTATCTTTTGTCAATGGATTTTGTGTTCCCATTTCTAAAATTACACTCATCAAAATCAGACATTTACTTTATTTTCTACAAGGGGTGTGCTAGTAAATGTTTTAACAATCAGCTCTCTGAAAAAAGAGAAAATGTATAGGGATATACATTTTTATTTTTTATACTTTTAATTTTAATCTGCATTATTAAGTTTTTTTTAAGTCTAGACAATAATAAAATGACAAACCAGGCCCTGATCTGTAGTGTTTGGAAATTTCTGGGGTGTAAATGAAAATTTACTTAAAATTTTCTGTGAATTTAGTAACTGGTTAGAATAAGTATGAACTGGTTCTAGCACACCCTTCCTTGGGAAGCTACTCAGAAATTCCAGGGGTTTGAAAGAAAACTTTCCACAAGTAAACATCATATGATTGTACTATGCTGGGAAGATGCTTTATTATAAACACCACTACTCTAAGGGAAAGAGATGATCCAGAGACCAAAACTATTCACAACTGTTTAATTTCTTAAAGTCCGGATCTTAGTACATTTTGCTTTACCTCCTTTCAATCAACAGCTAAAGAAATGAACCTAACATTAATTTGTCTCTAGAGGTTACTACTTAGAATATTGTAGAGAAGAGACAGAAGGGAACAGGTCCTGAACTTTAGATAGGGCTCATTACAATATCTTCCCTTAGTCTTTTTGTTTTGGAAATCCTGGTCTGGGGAAAGGCCCCTTTCCTGAGCTACAAAGGTCATAGTTGGGGTGTTGCCTGGGGAGCTGTTGGATCACCCTCATTTAGAGGTCAAATGTAAATTCTAAGAGTCTACTATTTTTTCTCCTGAGTTTCAAGGCAGTGAGGTGTGAAATCAAATAAATTGGGTCCAGTGGTTCATTAGAATTCTCTTGCTGTCTCTCCTTTTTGATTATACCTCCCATATCCCTCTAGTCCAATTCTAGCCCCATCTGGTTTCAATCAAAGAAAATTTGACAAAGTCTCATCTATTATTATGGGGGGGAGGGGGAAGATCAAGCATTTATTAAGCACCTATTATGTGTTTGGTACTGTGCTTAAGTATTTGACAGATAAAACCTCATTTGATTATATTATTTAGATTGCAAGTAGAGGTCAATGATTCCATCCATGTCTTCTACTCTATCAGTAATAATCCTCTCTTTGTGCCCCCTCCCCAACCCCTCACTTCCCTCTTGCTATTCACTTAGCTCCAGTGACATTCATTTATGATCTCAAGGAAAGATACTGAGAATGATGGTTTTATAAGGTCGGAGGATGGATAAGAGGTCTTGGGGAGGGATGGCTATTATAAAGAACTCATAGGAGAAGAAAATGGGAGGCAGAAAATAACCCAAAAAAGATGTTTTTAGGACTCTTTCACAGGACTTTATTGATATATTACCTTACCCTTTATATTTCTGATAACACCCTACTGGCACAATGATCTATCAGTTCCATTCTGCTAATGTGGAACTTTTACATCTTCAGTGGGTAACTTGAAAAGTCAGAGGATGGACATTTTAGAGAATGAATGGGTTGGTTTCACCTAAGGCTTCTAATTCCTAAATCATTCCCAGAGCAGTCAACTAAGGGTTCCTTCATTTAAGCAACAGCTAGAGTTGGAGGCCATAAGAGATCAAAATGGAAAGTTATTAAAAGGTAGAAACAAGTGGAATCTTTTTCCAATACAAATTCTGTGTAAGTTATAAACAGGATTAATGGCCATAAAGTCAATTATCAATAATTGCACTTGGAGCCTTGGTATGTTAACACTTTTTTTTTTAAGTTTAAAGAGTTAATTAGGCCCCAAATCCTGAGTCAGATTAAACAAAATATGAATCTGGACAGTCACTATGGGTGTTCAAGTATTGGTGATGATCAGTTCAAAGTTTAACAATTAAGTATGTCAAGCCTGAGACTATTCAATATATTTATATTTTTAGAAATTCAGGTTTAATGGGAAGATGGGCTTCTATCCTTTTCACTGAATAATTTACCCTTGGAGACCTTATCAACTTAATCACATATTGACATCAGAGTCTATTTTCTGGCTTATAATTATTAAAACAGAAGATTCCTTTTGTCTTTTACAATTTATCTTCAGACTATTTCCTGACAAGTACTATGGGTGCTATATGGTATACTTTGGAATTCAGATTATATATGGAATTACATAATCACATGCATGCTCATTGAGAGAGCTGAAGGAACAAGTCTGAGTAACAAAAGCAGTTTTTCTCTATCAGAAGAATCCTAAAAAAAAAACAAAAAAAAACCAACCCCCAAAAGCCCCATACCAACAAAACCCCACCAATAAAGAAAAAACTAAAGAAAAAAGACACCCAAAAAACCATGAAATTTTATTCGTTGTTACTCTTGGGGCTGACATGGCTTGTCTGAAGAATGTACACCAGGTAAATCCAGTGTAGATTTTTTCTCAGGGTCTGGAAGAGTGAGAGTTTCTGGGGCAGATTTTTTTCGAGGTCGATCTTTGGGAACTGCTAAGAACTCTGGAGGATCTGTGGTGAGAGGTGTAGACGGAGCACTAGAAGGAGCAGTGCGGATTGCAGAAGGCAGTAGGGAAATGCTGGAGATAGAAATTGAAGGTGGGAAAACTCCAATTTTCTTGTTGGTGGCTTCCTGAGTTGCTCTTTCAAACTCTCGGACTTCATCCATTGTCATGTCTTCAATAATAATAAAAAAAAGAGGCAAACAATTAGTTGATTATAAGATGGACTTCTATTCATTGTACCCATTTCAAAGGTAAATCTATTACCTCTATTTTAATGGGATCTATCCAAATTCAAAATCAAGAGAGACAGTCTCCCCTAAGTATCAGCTGCTTTGGTTTTTTTGCACAGCCAGATATCTCAGAATCAGAGTAGTCTTTCTGAATACTTACTCTGAATTACCCAGGGCACTTCTAAATGTATTTTCCAAACATGAAAAATAAGATTCTATCAGGAAAGCAGAGAAACAATACATGTTTGTGTTTGCATATGGTTGTGTGTGTGTGTGTGTGTGTGTGTGTGTGTGTATGTGAGAGAACATCCAGTCATCTCTTCTTAAATGGGAGGTCAAGGGTTTGACGGATGGAGCAATTAACTAAACTGATAGGAATACTTTTGTCCAGTTATTATCACTTTAAAAAATTATCATATCGCATTTCATAATGTGTTCTTTTCACACAAAGATGGAGTACAAAGATCTGGTGATTGCTCTGTAGCATTTGCCAATTTCTGAGGTGTAAATACTCCCACTGAAAATTTGTATAAGTTAGTTTATAGGTTCGTGTTGGCTACAGAGAAGGGCTTGATTGATTGTTTTATTGGTTGTGTGGACTTAAGAAAGAGATGGAGAAAATGTTAATAATGTAGATTAAACATAAAAATGTGTTGTGTGCTACTGTTGTATGCCAAATGTGTTAAACATTTACCAGCAACTTCCTTGCTGATAATTGATATCTGCACAAGTGAACTATCAGAATATAAATAAAGTGGAATAATAATATAGCTACTTTGAAAATACTACTTAATTTTATGCATAAATTGTCACAATGCTAATCACCACTTCACACCATCAGAGAAGCAGCGGTGCAGTAGGCTGCTCTTTGGGTATCTGCACTGTTTGGCACAAAAAATGGTGAGTCCCCAGGAGAGGTTAGTCTAAGGAATGGTAAACCAACCCAGGTTGGAAACCTACTGGTCAGAGTTCCAGTATTGGTCAGTACTGAAATTGGACCTGTGAGTGGTTGCCGTATTTCCAGCCTGGGCAAAATATGGAGATCTAGTCTTAAAAAACAAAACAAAAAACAATAAAGCCCCTAAAATCAGAACATGTCAAGTGATAAAAACTTACAATTTGTTGTTTCCTCAGTTTTTTGTTTAATCAAAAAAAAAATACAACTCAATAGACAAAGAAATAGAATTAAGGTTAAAAAAATAGAAGTGGGTGCCAATTTTCCCCAAATTGATGAACGTGTCTCCAGAAAATCAGTTTCAATTAAAGTTAGTGAGGTTAGCTAGTTATAGAGGCTTTCAAGCCTATCAGTTCTGTATATATTATCTCATTTTTTTTAAAAAGTAGATTTAAAAAACTAAAATGTTATTGACATCTTTTACATTTACTGCTATTTAGTCGTTTTCAGTCTTGTCTGATCTCATTTGTGATCTCATTTGGAGTTCTCTTGGCAAAGATACTGGAGTGGTTTGCTATTTCCATCTCCAGATCATTTTACAGATGAGGAAATTGAGGCAAACAGGGTTAAGTGACTTGCCCAGAGTCACACAGCTAGTGTCTGAGGCCAGATTTGAACTCAGGAAGATGGATCTTCCTGATTCCATGCCTGGCACTCTATGTGCTATGGCACCATGTAGCTGCCATTTTGCTTTTATATTGGCTCAATATTCTCTTCTGTCCCTTTCTCTTCTCAAAACTCTGTCTGTTTCTCTGTCTCTATCTCTCTCAACAAGTTGGTATTTGGTGAAACCAAATATTGCCCAACCACTGAAACTTTGCCCTGATTGGCAGGCCCAACTCACAATTCCTTTGAGCTATTCTTGATTGAGCCTCTCTTGGCCCACACTCTTGACTCACAATATTGAGTTTGCAGTGCACTGAGACTCCCATATTTTTTTCAGAAAACTGCTGTCCAACCATAATTACAATACCATAGTACTACTCTCCAAATGTAAAGGTGTTACATCAATTCAATAGATCAGAGTCACAGAATCTGAGAGGTAGAAGGGATATCATCACCCTTAGCATAAAATTATCTAAAGTCACATGTTAAATTTTTAGTGTGTATGTTTGTACCTTGGAAATTAGTAAATGCTACAAATTAGGGCCTAATTTATTGTTTTGATAATTAAGAAAATGACAGAGACAATGTTAATGATGCAGGTTAGACTTAAAAGTCTATCGTATGTATACGTTTGCCGTAAGAACTGGTTATTAAATATTTACAGCACACTCTTAGAACTACCTGCTTCCTGAGAGGAATCATTCCACTATTGGATAACTCCAATTGTTAGCAAGTTTTCCTGACATTTAGCTTTAATATGCCTCTTCGACATTTCCACTCGTCATTTGAGGTTCTATACTTTGGGGTCCTCTACATGACAGCTTTTCACATACTTGAACACAGCTACCATGTTCCTTTTGAGTCTTCTCTAGGTTAAACATGCCCTGATCCTTCAGTCCATCTTCATGTGACATGACTTCAAGGATTTTCTTCATCTGGTTGCTTTAATCTGGTCACTTTTCAATTTAGCAATGTCTTTAGACTCTTAGAACATTGGATAAAATCTAATATGGATAGAGTACAGAGGGTCTATCACTCTCTCATTCTAGGAAGCAATGTCTTTTGATGTAGCCCAAGATGACATTAAATTTTTAAGATGCTATCTCACATTGCTGACTCATATTGACTTTACAATCCACTAAAACCAGGTATTTTTCCGTCAAATGACTATCCAGTCATACCCCAATTTTGTATTTGTGAAGCTGATTTTTTGTACCTAAGACTTTATATTATCCCTATTAAATTGCAGCCTGTAATAAAAAATACTTAATTTCAAAAGCTAGCATTTACATAATGTTTTAATGTTTCAAAAGTCCTTTAAAATATCTCATCTCATCTTCACAATTCTAGAAGATAGAGGTTATCATCATCCCCATTTTACAGATGAGGAAACTGAGGCATAGAGAAGTGATTTGTTCAGGGTGACAAAGTGTCTGAGGCAGGATTTGAACTCAGATCTTTCTGATTCCAAGTCAAGGGGTCTATCCAGTGTGCCACCTGGTCATTTTAAATATTTCACAAGATACAGTCCGATGCTTTAGCAGTTAAGACTGCATTGATTGGAGGGGATTAGGGATGCTGGCTCTATTGTTTTCTGTGCTAACTATGCTTTCCAGATTTGTCATCTTCCAAATTGGATGAGTATGTCATCTATGCCCTTAACCAAGTCACTGATTAGCACAGGGTCAAGTACAGATGTACTCCACTACAGACTTACTGCCAGGACGATGCTGAATCATTAACAATAACTTTTTGAGTTCAACCTTCTAGCCAGTTCTGATTATATTATTGTCTAGTTGTCATTTCTCTATTTCCTCCGAAGGAATTAATGTGAGATTTTGCTAAAATCTAGGTAAACGATATCTACTATATTCCCCTAATCTATTAGTTCAGTAGTCCTGTTAAAAAAGGAAATGAATTTATTCTGGCATGGCCTGTTCTTGATGAAACCTCTTGATAATCACTGCTTTCCTTTCTGGATGATCACTAGCCATCTCTTTAATGATCCATCTAAAAATTCTTTAGTCTTTCTCACTGGCCTAGAGAATGCCAACATTTTTTTAAAAATTTTAAAAAATCATCACATAATTTTCCATTTTCTAGATCTTGTTGTAGCTTTCCCATTTTCTATGACTTTTAAGATCTCACTCATGGTGGCTTGGCAATCACATCTGCTAGTTCTTTCAGTACCTAAGGATATGATTCCACTGGGCCAGGTGACTTTAATTCATTAAGAGCAACTAGATGCTTTCTTACTGTCTACTCAATTTTATTAACCATTAGCTCTCTGTTAATTGTCCTGATATCCTGTGCAAAGGTCATTTTTCTTGGCCAAGGAAACATAAGCAAAATAAGAATTGAGTAGCTCTGTGGTCATTTATAGTAATCTGGCTACCTCCAACCCTTATCTTCTCCCTACCCTGAACAAAGATCTTATCTCTTTTTCCATCTTCCTTTTCTCTCAATAAGGCTAAAAGGTCCCACCCTTTTTGTTGCCTCTACCTTCCTTGGTTAGCTCATTCTCAGCTTAAGGACTCCTAATACTCTTTTTTACAGAATAT
This sequence comes from Potorous gilbertii, assembly GCA_028658325.1. NCBI lineage: Eukaryota > Metazoa > Chordata > Mammalia > Diprotodontia > Potoroidae > Potorous > Potorous gilbertii. The sequence goes on from CM053770.1 coordinate 504,789,729, forward strand.
GCCATGCTCTTGTAAATTTAGCTTGCTACTTGGCCTTGCTGCCATTTTGAAAGAAGTCTGAGTTGGTCAGTTGTCAGTCCATCTATATTGGTCTCTTCAGACAAATCTTATTTTCCTCATAGGAATTATTTTCTTTTATATATTCAGAATTTAATTTTTAAGCATCTTTTATCCCTCCTAGGCCAATATTTCCTGTAACTTGAATACAGCAAAGGGCCACAGCAAATGCCCAAAACACTGTGCTAAGAGCGGGGATACAAAGTCAAAAAACAAAAAAATTAGTCTCTGTCCTCAAGAAAATTACTTTCTCTTGAGGTACGAGACATTCTGAGGCACAGAAAGAACACTGCCATTTAGTGGGAATCATGAACGGCTTCCTTGTAAGAAGTGGCATCTAAGCTGATCCTGGAAGTAAGGTAGCTTCCAATATACTAGGTGGGAAATAGAACACTGAGTGGGAAACACCAAATGGGCCAGTTCAATTGAAGTAGAGAGTACATGAAGAGAAGTAATTTATAAAAAGTCTGGAAATATAGATTGGTGCCAGACTGCAAACGGCTTTCAAAGCCAAACAGAGTGTATATTGTTATCCTAGAAGCAATAAGGAACAGCCAGAATTTACAGAGGAGAGGCCTAAGATCAGGCCCACATCCTGCACTTAAGGAAAATCACTTTGGCAACTGTGTAGGGGACAGATTAAAGCTGGGAAGAGCCTGGAGGCAAGGAGATCAATTAGAAGGCCATCGTGATAGTCCAAGTGAGTGGACAGGGAAGAGAGAGTTAGTTGCAACATATATGTGGAGGTGATTTGGCAACTGACTGGATACATCAAGCAAGGGGGGAATGAGAATCCAGGATAACACAAGATTGTGAACCTGGGACACTGGATGGTGGTGCCCTCAACAGAAATTACTAAATTTGGCAGAACGGAAGGTTTTAGGGGAAAGATAATGAGTTCCTTTTCTGGATATGTTGAATTTAGGATGTTTCTGAGACATCTAATTTGAAGCATCCAATAGGCAGTTGATAATCTTATGATAGGACCCTAATACGTTGTTTGGGTATATAAGGAAATGAGAGTCTCTTTCATCATATACCTCATTGTTTTCACTAACTAATAGGGAAAGGAGTATAGAGATTAAAGGATAGTATTTTGAGAAGGCAGTGGAAAAACAATGACTTTGGAATAGGAGGATATAGGTTTAAATCCAATTTCTTACACTTCATACCTGTGTATTGAAAAAAGTTATCTAACTTCCCTGGGCCTCACCTCAATTTCCTCCCTTGGTGATTTCTGAAGTATAAATATTCACATTGAAAAAAAAAAGGAAGAGGTTGTTCTAGAAGGCAACTGAGGCCCCTTTTTCCTCTTAGATCTATGAACCTGTGGTAACTGGATATTTTTCTCTAATAAAAAAGACTTCCTAAAGAAGTGGTTTGATCAAGTCACTCTACTACATTTGCCCAGCAGGGGGCAGAATCTAGCAAAAGTACTCAAGGTTTGATTTTCACATGCCACAGCAAAAATTTGCAGTCTATTAGAAGTAATACTCACTTTGAATACATTGAAGCTTCTTAAACCGTGTGGGAGCAATTATGTCACCTCCTTCTTGTCACTTCATGGATATTATTAAGGCATCATTTTAATCTAATTCTGAAATGGCTTTGAATTGGTGACTTAAAATATATTTCCCACCTATACTTGATATAAGGAACAGCCTGTGCTTTGAAACATTTTCTGATTATATTAGAATCATGGATGAGACAGACTATGGAAGAAAAAGAATAATCCTCAATTTTATGAAATTCCAAGGAACACAAGAATTAAGAATTCCGAATTCAATCACTCTGTTGTGGGCAGGAACTGAGTCTTTCTGAATTGGTCTAATAAAGACTTCATGGACACAATAATTAATTCATGCAGTTCTTTTATGGAGCGTAGCTCCCAGTCTTCTGGTCAATAACCTAGGGTAAAATGAACCCACCCTTCTGTTCTTCATGGTCTGAGGACCGATCTGAAGGGCAGACAGGCATTTTCTTCTATGAGAAGATTCTCCCTTTCAGGTGCTTGTCCCAACAAAGGTCCACATCTGCACCTTCTATCTTCCACTTTGGGGATTGGGGGCGGGACAAGGTGGGGATGGGCAGCATCCCATCCCTGTTGTCCTATGGTCAAATTTTGTTCTACCACAACTTACCCCCAGATCTGTTGTCCCCACCATCTGGGTGGTTAAGTTCACTGCTGCAAATGGTGGTTGGTGTCCAATTCAATGTACAAATATTGACTGACACACAAGTGACCTGTGCAAAATGAGTCACATGGTTGTTCTGATAGATAGTTTCAGCCATTATTTGTGGCTGAAACAAGGGAATCAGTTGGTGTTTGGGGTCCCTGCTTAAGACCATCCACTCAATGTTTCCAGGCTTACAATATCTACTCAAGATCCTAAAGACTTTTTACCCAAATCACTTTCTGGTGCTCACAAATTTTCCCTCTTGGCCTGTGAAATGAACCTAGGCTAAGAGGAAAAACAACAGGGGTTATCCTTGGG
>CM053770.1:504792380-504900097 GCA_028658325.1 Potorous gilbertii
GAAAGACTACTCTTGGTCTGGATGCTTAGGTCCATAAGTGCTAAGCTCATGATAGCAGGTTCAACGTTTAAGAATAGGTGGGTTAGGGGTGTGCTCCAGAAGGATTGTTCAATTTTCAGTGTGAGCATTTATACCTCAGAAATCAGCAAATTACAAACTAGGGCTTGATTTATTGCTTAGTTGATTGCCTAATTTAAGAAAGTGATGGAGAGAACATTAATAATGCAGATCAAAATTAAAAAGTGTTCTCACAATACATTCTCTCTTTTTTTGAGGAACTGGTTACTGAATATTTACCAGCACTCCCCTGGGCTATGAGGTTTTACATCTACTGGGGATTTCTCTTCTATTCCCTCATCCCGTACCTAACTTTTACCCCAGCTGTTAACCAAAGGAAAATTCACAAGTATAGACAGATTAACAACAGACTTCTTATTTCACTCCCAGATTTAGAAAATAAAATTAATACAGCCCCAACAAGAGGATTTGACACTATTCCAATCAATAGAAGAGGTGGTTTGTCTCTCCAAACCCTTTTATGCTGGGACCTAAATAATGAGGGGGATAGGAGAGGGCTATTCTCTCCCACCTATTTTACCATTCCCCCCCCCCCAGGGTGGAGCCTCCTCTTCCCCAAGTGGGGCACAGTGTGGCTAAATCCAATCTAGGTGTATTTGCCTCTTGCCATTGTATACCTTCCCTTGCAGCTTTTTAGCTCTAAGTATAGTGGTACCGATCGGGGAGAGGGTATTCAGGGCCTCTTCTATTCCCTAGGGTTTCTTTTTTTTTTAATTGGGGTAAGCCCCTGGATTTCTTTATTCTGATTCTATTTGCCACCACTACTCCAACATGTTATCTGGCATTTAACCTTATGCACCTCTGGTTTGGGAGCTAAGCAAAGGCCAAATGACTAAATCATGAGGTGGCCACGTGTGGGCAGAGTTCTTTTGGGAGGCCTGGGATCAGTCTGACTTTGCTGAGGACTGTGGGACAGGGTTGGGCTTTGTTATTGTTATTAATGTTGATATTATTTTTTAAAGACCCAACACATCAGGAAGGAAATCCCCACCCAGGAGTCAGAATGATTGCCGAACTCAGTTTTCAAAAAAATCTTCTCCCTCTTTGGGGATACTATAGTTATACCAATCCTCCTCTATTGGCTGGAGACAGGCCATAGTTTTGTACTAATTCAGAAATGGTCTGGAGTTGATGATTTAAAATAGGTTTTACATATGTTTTCTCTCTAGATAAAAGTAACAGCCAATGCTTTGAAACACTTTCTGATTACACTGGATCATAGATGAGAGAGAGACTTTGGAAAAAAAATACAGTCCCCAACTTCCAAACACACACACAAGTATTAAGCACTCAGAACTTAACCATTCTCATGGGGGTAGGACTCTGGTTGGGATCCTTTCCATTTGAATGTGAAGCAAGTGGTTCATTGTTTCTATGGCTAGACCTGTGAATTTTTCCTTTGGTTAACTTAGCATGGCTTGTTCCTCTGTTCCACAGTCAAAGGAGCCAGGAGAGCAGCTTCTCCCCCTACCAGTGCTGGAGTCTATTTCTTGAGGAGTCTTTGGTGGTGTCTTACAACTGCTTGTGGTTAATCTGGACTAGTGACTGAGTAGGATTCTTTTCATTTCTCCTATGCAATGTATGTGGCAGCAATGGTAGTACGGTTCAAGGTCTAGGTCTTTGGGTTTGAGGGGGCATGCTTGCTGGTTTTACTCATGGGATTACCCCCTCCTTACACCCAGGGGAACCAAGACTCTTGGGTGACTGGATACCAGGGGCTTGTGTTGGGTCATCTTGTCATGAAAGGAACCAGTTCTTTTTGAATACTGCTCCTCTCAAATAGTGAGCCTTTGGGTCAGGGCCATTTTGTTGTGGGTATGTGGGTTCTTTCTGATATGGCAAAATAAAGCACTCAATCATAGTACCTAGTACCATAGTATTTTTTTTAAATTGAAGCTTTCTCTGCCCTGCTTTCCAAGGCCTGCTCAATAGTTCAGGATTGTATAATCCTTCACATAAAGTTTGAGAAGCTCTCCAAGAGGCAGGCAGGGAAAGTCTTAATATGCTCCCAAGAGAGGCCCCTCTGCTCCCTATGTCTGCTCCCAAGACTGAACCCCAGATCATCTACCTGTAGGTATCTTCCCATTGGATTGTGTCAGCCAGAAGTTACACTGTGTTTGCCCATGGCCTAGTTTTGGCCTATGCACACTCCATGTGGTCTTTCATTTATAAGCATCTCCTAAAATGAGATGAGCAGCTATGTATTTTACTTTCTTTTAAAACCCTACAATATAAAAGTGTTCTGTTTTTGTTCTGGCCCTCCAAGACCTATGGCAAGCATGGTGAACACTTAAGAAATTTTTGTTGACTTATACTGAAAGCAGCCTTCCAAACAACACTTTATCTTATCATTGTGGCTCTGCTTTATGGTGACACAGTAGTAAAATAAAAACAAAACAAAACCCTTCCATAATCCTACATTGAGAGAGAAACTACATAAGCTTCTGTTCAATGATCTCCTGCATCATCAATCAATGCATGAAAAAAGGGCACAGATAATCAGGTCTAATCCAACTTTAGGTTCTCTCACGTGCATTTAGGGATAATACATGAGTCCAAGAAAACACACACACACACACACACACACACACACACACACACACACACACACATGCACGCGTGCGCACACAGGCACACACCACAAACAGGCTTATTCAGTCTCAAAAAAGGCCAAAGTGCCAACAAAGAAAGTCTTTGTAGATCCAAAGGGCTCACTGATGACTAAAGCCAACTCTTAATTATTCCGAGACACATTGTTTATTTTGTGGGTTGTATGTGGTAATCTAGAGGTTAGGGGGTGAGGAGTGGGAGGTGGGCTACTAAACCGGTAATGGTCAGGCCATGCTTCCTGGCAAGTGAGCACACATGTGAGTCTACCTACCCATATGCCTTAGCAAGAACCTTTGAGAGAATTTCAGAGACATATAAATGATATTGGAATTGTCCTTTAAAAAGAGATCTGTCCCTCTTCTCCCCACCTGAACATAACATACATTTACAAAGTACACATTTCAGGGGCTGATACAATAGTGGGTTTTTCTGGTGTGCACCTGTGATTTCATCAATGTAGGGTACGCCCAGTGTGAAAATTCCCTCTCCTGAGACAAATCAGCAACTTGTTGGTAAATTATAATATTGGAGTCTGGGAGCAAGGAGAGTTTATATAACCTGTCCATGGCCACATAGCCAGTATATGTTAGAGATAGGACAACTCACTTCTTGACTCCAAAGCTGCCACTCTACATAATATTAACTTAAATTAGCCAAGTCTTTACTACTCACTTGTAAATTACTAAATTTGTGAACATTTTTTTTTTGTTACCCAAGGTTAGATTTACTTCATTACCTAGCATATATCCAAATCAATTCCCCATTTCTACTTGGTCAGGGTGGATGTGTTAAAGGCTAGTTCCAAGATTAGACTAAGGAAAAAGAACTAGCAAAGTCAAACAGGTACAAAAGTTGCATGGTATGTTCAAACAAACCTGAGCGATCTTTGGGTCATTTGATGTTTCTGGTCATCTGTGCTATTGGCCTTTGGATAATCAAGAGTTCATTGCATTATGAAAACCAATCACCCAGAGTAAGATTTTGGACCAATGAAATGTTGGTTTTCCCCCTTCTTCTGTCTTAGTGTAGGATTTTCCATTAATGCTGCAGGATGTTTTCACTTTCCATGCTCAATACAATTTTATGATCCATGCAACAACCCAAATGTTAAGCATCCTTAAAGCAATCAAAAAGCTGGCAATGCCCCTAACCCATCACTGCCCACTTGAGAGGCAGTTCAAATTCTTTACCAAAAACAGTGAGGTTTTAGTGTATTCTCTATGTGGAAAGTTAGGAAAGAAGTGTTTTTGTAATTCTTCAGTGGACATATAATAGATATATTTGGTGAAGGAATGGGTGATATGCTGAAAAAATTCTACATACACTTGTTTTGTCAAGGCTGTTTATGTCATCCACAGTAGATGAGTGCTGATTGCAAACTTTAAGGTTGGTTTGTTCATGCATGTTTTTCTCGTATTCCCGAACATCATCCATTGTCATATCTGAAAGAAGGTCAAGATGGTGGCAACTTCCATTATTAAATGTACACTTTCAGAGGGAGTGTTTTAAGGGAAAGGCAGTAGTGTTGCAGAAGCCAAAGAGAATTTTATAAAGCAGGGAATCCACTAACTTTATGAAACATGAGTCATAAAGTTAGTTGAACCATCTAGGGTATAGGGGTTGGGGTGGAGTGCAAGGTTAAGTCAAAGAAAGTGTGAGAAGAGTGGAAATTGTTTCAAGGCATCTCTGTGAAGTGAGCTACATGGAAAGTGTTGTCATGTGGGTAGCGCTAGAGGTAAAGATCTTCTAAAATGTTTTTTTAGAAGATCTTGTCAAGAAGAAAGGGTCAGAAATACTTCTGGGTAGTTGGGTTGGTTTTTTTTTTAAACTTACCTTCCAGAGTCCTTTAGAAAGAAACTTTAATATCATTCTCTTTAATATCACTTAACCATAATCACTTAATATTAAGAAGACATTTTCATTGCCAGAGAAGACATGCTTTAGAAGAAAAAGGAAATTATCTTTATTCGCAAATGTCAGGAGGCTTAGTGTAGTTCTAACTAATTGTGGGTTTTTGGGTTTTTTTTTTTGGTGCAAGTTCTCTGAAAGAATACATGGTATCAGATCATGCAGGCTATGTCAGATAGAACCAACTGATAACAAACTTCCCAGCCTCGTCTGTTTGAAGATAGTTGGTATTTTCTCTGCTGTGACATAATTATGATTTGGAGGGGTTACTGTTAACCAGTTGATTTCAGGGCATTTGATTTCTAACCTAATTGACAAATGACTGAACATGGCATTCCTCTCTGACCTGTGTAATGTATAAAGGTATTCTATGTCTTTCCTGGGATTCTTTTCCATTATTTACCCCTACGGACACTTCTTTCCTGCTCATTTGGCTTAACTCAGTTCCACAGCTTCAGCCTTTCAGGTGCCCCTTTACAAGGATGTTGTATCTAACAGACATTTTGATGGCAACAAAAGACAAGATAGTCACCCAGATCCCTAAGAAGCCTGGTAAAAATTTAGAGTGGGCATTCACAGCAAGAATTTTTCCTTAAATATTTTCTGTATCATGTGGTTTTGTGTCTTTTTTTAACATGCCATGTGTCATGTGAGATTCGCTTCACTCACCAAGGGCAGACTTGCCAGAAGCTTTATGATATGATTCAAAAGCCAAGATAAAGTGTGGCTGCATGTGTCTCCAGGCACATTTGATTCAGTTTTTTAAGTGAAAAATTTTTTAATGATTTAGTCGCTATTTTTTATTTAGCCTGTGAGTCCCCCTCTTTACCCCCCTCCCCCAACATTATCTTCAATCAGAGAAGTTATCCACAAGCAATGTAAGTATCAGGTTATTAAAAAGCGGTCTGGCCAAGCAAGAGCATGCTCTTTTGTTAGAAAGTTAAGGTAAAAGCAAAAGAGTAAGAAATATTACTTCATGATAAGTTCAAGTACATCTTATTAATCAATGAAAAACACATTCCATCAATGTTAGCACTTTATACTCTTGGTTTCTTCTTATCTTATTAATATTACTTAAACACAAATATAGCTCAAGAAATACTAAGAAGTCATTTTCAAGTTAAAAAAACCTATCATATTAAAAATGATTTCCCCCCATGCATCGTAAGTTCTCAAGGCATTTCATCTTATTCATCTAAGTTCATCCCCAATTTATTTGGAAAAGGAAAGCAAAAAATTTTCAATTGCTTTCTTTTACTAAACAGTAGTAGAAACCATTTAGGAGAGATTTAAAAAAAATACCTTTAATCCCATTAAGGTTAAGGCTGAACTTTGGGAGGGTACCTGTCTTTGTTCCTGTTGATATAGGATGGGCATAGAGAGGGAGAAGTCAGCCAGAGCCTCTTCGGTGTGGGACATCCTAGAAATGCAATTCTTTGTCTATATGAGTGAGCAAAAAGGAATCCAAATTTTGGGAAGACCAAAATTTAGAGGGGGAAGAAAGGTCATCCATAAAAGAGTCAATATTTCCATATGAGTGTACTTTGGGCTGCTCTCCAAAAGATGATGTATGTTTAATCCCCTTGGTGGTGGACAGCCTGGGTCAAATTCCACTCAAAAGCACCCTGATGTAACACAAATGCCCTTACAAATGGGTCTGACTATTTTCATATTCTTTAGCTTATGCACAGAACACAATAAATCAAGGGCAAACTTATCTATTCAGGCTACTTTTATGCTCTGTTTAATACACTTGGTCCTAAAAAACCACAAATAAATCAGAAACTTGCAGATAGAATTATACATATCTTGCCACTGACTTACATTATATTTTCAGAGATGGCTTTTGCTGATGACTGATTTTCACTTGACAGTAGTTTCTACTAACCTTTAAGCTTTTAGGTTTCTCAGCCTCTTATAAACACATACAGAGGTTTGCTGAAGCCAGCCAGCTTCAGCTCATGAGCTGACTAATAAAATTTTCAGTGTGAGCAGATACACTTTGAGAATTGGAAAATGCTACAAATCAAGTCTTGATTTATTATTCTGTTGACTACCAAGACTTAAGAAAGTGATGAAGAAAATGTTATTAATGCAGATTAAATGTAAAAGTGTACTGTATGAATTTTTTTTCCAGGAGAGCTGACTGTTAAAACACTTATCAGCACAACACTGCTTCTGGGTATCCAGAAAGCCCTTGTCTGATGGAACCCCTAAGAAAAATTACTTTGCAAAGTAATTCTCAATTAATCACCCCTGAGTTTTTATGTGTTTTGGAGTTTTCCAAAAGAATGACATAGGGATATTTTAATTTCCTGAACCTGAAGGTTCCATCTAGTTCTAAAATGCTCAGATTCTGTTCTCTCTACCTAAGCCAGGGCTTATTAACCTGGGATTTTAAAATTGCTCCTAAAAGATATTTTGGTAACTGTATTTCAATATAATTGGTTTCCTTTGTAAGAGTATACATTTTATTTTATGCATTTTCAGACATTATTCTGAGAAGGGATCCAAAGGCTTCATTAGACTTTCAAAGGAGTCCAAGTACAAAAAAAGACTAAAAATTCCCTATCTAAATCAAGAGAATTTTTTTAAAAGGATATATTCCAATTACACAATTAAAAAATCCCATAACCATTTAGCAATGGTAGATATAACATAATTAAGCAAAAGGATACATTCCTGGGGTTTGCCCTATTAGCTGTAAGCTACTTGAGGACAGGGATCATATCTTATCTAAATAGTGTATTTGTCCAAATACCTGGCATAGTACCCTGCATACAGTAGTCACTTAAGAAGTGTTGACTGACTGGAGGTAGATTACCTCCCTAATTCACTTTGACAGGGTGTTCCTTTCTTCCCTCCCCTCTAGGTGAAATGTGCTACAGGGACCTAGGCCCTGTTTGTTTATGCTTATTCAAGAATGATCCTACCCTTCTCTGAAAAGTGTCCAGTTCAGTGACAGAGGGTGCACATAATCACATCTCTGACAATGCTTATTCTACCCACAGATGACTGGGTCATTCTACTCTTGTAGAGTTCTGCCCTTAGCAAGGCTTGGCTTGGTTCCTGACTTCCCTTTAAGAAGTCGATACCTAACAGGGTATCACTCCCTCATATTACTGAGCTGCATCTGAGGAGCTGAGGAAATCAGAATTGCACCCCGAACTTCTTCACAAGTGGGCTGACTTTTGGGAAAAGAAGCTTGGTTCTCAAAATACTTTTTCATCTTGAAAGTACAGAATTTTCTCTGTAGATTTTCAGCATGGCTATTATCAAGTGAAAATGGAATACAAGAACAAGCAATAGGAAATTCACAGGCCTAAGAATTCGATTTGATGCTATTTCATCTCCATCGTATATCCATCAAGGGATGCCACGGAATCCTGAACGCAGGAAGTCTGAGTTAAAATCTGTCTACAGACACTTACTATGTGTGGACCCGGAGTAAAACACTGAATCTCTATCGACCTGGGGTTAACAACAGCACTGGCCTCCCGGGGCTGTTGTAAGGATGTAGTGAGACAGTTATTTGTAAAGCAACTGTACAAACCTTAAATGCTATATTTTAATGTTAACCATTACTCTTCAGCATTAAGAGAAAATAAGACTATAAAGAGATAATATTAATATAATAATTACTTTTTAGTATTGAGATAACCTCAATACTAAGTATTACTATCATATTATAATATTGATATTATTTAGATAATTATTACTTGTTATTAAAAGGTATTATTTTTGCTACTACTAATACTAATGAGTAGCATTTATATAGCACTTTCAGGCTTGCAAAGTGCTTCACAAATATCATTTCATTTTGGGGCAGCGACTGGTGCAGTGAGTAGACTGCCAGGTCAACAGTCATGAAGACTCATCTTCCCGACTTCAAATCTGGTCTCAGATACTTACTAGCTGTCTGACCCTGGGCAAGTCATTTAAGTCTATTTGCCTCAGTTTCCTTATCTGTAAAATGTGCTGGAGAAGGAAATGGAAAACCCCATTCCAGTATATTTCCTAAGAAAACCCCAAATGAGATCCTAAGGAGTTAGACACAAGTAAAAAATGACTGAACTGAATTTATCCCCATTTTACACATGAAGAAATCAGCAAATCAGTCACTGAAATAGTCAGTCTACAAGTATCTATTAAGTGCTTACTGTGTGCCAGGCACTATGAAATGGGATTGGAACCCATTTTTTTTTCTCTTTCCATCAGTCTCCTTTCACTAGACCACAGTCACTGTGGTAGAGAGAACAGGGTACCTCAAGACATGTGGGTTGAAGTCCGTGAAGATGCTCTGGGGAACTGAAGACCAGGAGAATGAAGACTATGGAAAATAGCTAAATCAAATGGCATTTGAGTATATTGACTCTGCTGCCAGAATATTCAGTGAGTTCCAGAATGTTTCCTGGAAGGGGGCTTGCTGGTATATCTTGGAATGAATTGACCAACACGTGGTATCCCCACCTGACTTCAAGAGACCTGCATTCAAATCTGGCCTCAGACATGTTAGTGTCATAGTTACTTGTGTGACGCTGGTCAAGTCATATAACCTGTTTCCTCATGCCTCAATTTCCTCATTGGTAAAATGGGATAATAGCCCCTCTCTCCCAGGGTTACTGGGAGAAAAAAAAAGACAATAGAAAAGCACTGAGGTGCCATATAAATGTTTGCTCTTCTTCTTTGAATATGAGTTCTAAGAGGACTTGAACTGGTTTTCAGCTTGTATTTATAGTCCTCTGTGACTAGAGTCTGGTGCTTAATAAATGTATGTTGGGCTGGATTGGATTGGATTAAATTAAGAGTATGTGTATACAGAAACTGATTGAGGCTATTAGGAAAGATGAAACTGTTGTGGCTGAGATATCAGGTCAATCGATTAATAAACTTTTATTAGATTTGGAAAAGTCCTTGAAGGTCTTTTAGCCCATCTAGAAGTTCACTTTACAAATGAAGAAACTGAGGCCCAGAGTGATGAAGTTACTTGCCTAAGGTACTACAAAGGTAGTAATTGGCAAACCTGGGATTGGCACTGTACCACAATTACCTTCCTAATGACTAAGCAAGTATGTACAAACTACATATGAAGTTCCAGGCACTGTGCCAAGTCCTGGGGATACAAATATAATGAATGAACAATCTCAACTCATAAGGAGCTTAAATCCAAATTGGGGGAGTCAAGTACATAAATAATTACCAGGACACATACAAGGAGAAGAAATATAAATAAATATCAGATAGTGAACTACAAAGTAATTTGGTGAGGAGGCCACTAGCTGTTAAGGAGATTGGGAAAAGCCTCCTGTAGGGAGGTGTGTGTGTGTATGTGTGTATATGCACAATCTTGAAGAAAAAGAAGGATTCTATGAGAAAAAGATGAGGTAAGAAGTGAATCCAAGTCCATGGGATGGAGAGTTCAAAGGCAGAAGATGGAGTCTCAAGTAGAAGAAACAGAGAGGTCAGTTTGACTGGACCACCAAGTGTGAGAAGAGGAAGAATGTATAATGAGTCTGGAAAGAGAGGTCAGGGACATGTTGTGAAAGACTTTAAAAAAGCAAATGAAAGAGTTTAAATTTTATCCTGGAGGCAATAGGGAGCCACTTGAAGTTTACCAAGGAGGGGAATAATATGGTTAGATCTATACTGAAGGAAAATTATTTTGGAAGCTGTGCACAGGATGTACATCTCCAGAGATGGGAGAGATGAGTCAGGGAAACCAATGAGGAAACCTTTGCAATAATCTATGAGAGGTGATGAAAGCCTGAACTAAGGTGTAAGTAGAGAGAAGGGGTCTATTTGAGAAATGTAGAAGTAAAAATGGCAAGATATGACCCCCCCCAATGACTATATGGGGGGAAGGGAGAGTCAGGAGTCAGTGATGCTGAGGTTACAAACTGGGAAGACGAGGAAAATGATGTCTTCAACAAAAACAGGCAAGTTTGGAGGAAAGGTCGATTGTGGGGACAAGGTAATAAGTGAGGTTCTGGACATGTGGAGTTTGACTTGTTTCTGGGGCACAGAGTTTGCAATATCCAACAAGTAATTGGTGATGCCAGTTTAAAGTTCTGAGGAGAGCCAGGTCAAGATTCCTGGGTTTCCTCTCCCTGAGTCATCATCATGGGGAAGGGTGTTCACAATCATCTACAGTCACTTGGGGCTTTTGACTCATGCTGTTCTTGACCCCATACATAGTATTTACCAGAGATGGGGAAATGGGATTACAGATTTAGGTCTGGAAGGGTCTTTGAAGATCTTCTGGCCCACCAGTTCCCTTTACAAATGAGGCACCCAAGGCACAAGGGAGTGAAATTACTTGCCTAAGGTACTAGAACATGTAATAACTAAATAGTAACTGTTTCTCTTTTATCCAGGAACCCTGAAGGTCTTCCCCTCCCAGTTTTTGTTTTTGTTTTTTTGATTAAAGGGTTCATCCCTTGAGTAGCTTAAAGAAATCTATCCATCACTCAAAGTGAGAATGTGGCAAGACCTTAGCCTGAAAGGACCAGGGTCTCCCATTGCATCCTGGACCATCTCCAGTTGCCCTGATGAATTTCAGGCCACTGGACCCAGATGGCTCAGGAGAAGAAAGTGAAGTTGGTGACTGTGCACAGCCCTCCCTCACTCAAGTCAAAGTCAACTGCAAGTCATGTCATCATCTTGATGTCACGGTCCTCTTTGAGAACGATGAACAAACACAACTAGAAAGGTAGTAATTGGCAACTTTGGTATTGGAACTTTCCCATGTTACCTACATAAAGAGTAAGCAATGATAAAAACTATGGTCAGAGACAGTAGAGTTTCTTATCTGAATTCTACCTGTGGTAGCTTACTGCTACTCTGATGCTCAGAGGAAATAGTAAAAAAAATAAAAACAACAAAAAGACACTGCCTGGGAGTAACTCAGAAAAGGGCAGGAGCTAGGTCACCAAACTATTTTGGGGGTGGGGGTCACAGGCCAGTAAGTGTCTAAGGCCAAATTTGAATTCAGGCCCTCCTGACTCCAGGGCCAATATTCTATCCACTATGCCACTTAGCTGCCCTTGAACCTTAAGGATGAAAGCCACATTTCAAAGGACTTCTATCCCTTCTCTCAACCTAACCAAGCTATTATAGTGCCTACTCTTATTATAGTTAATAAATCACTTTTGTAATTAGGTGTCCTCGTCTATATCTTGACAATATAGAGTATCCCACCCCACCCCCTTTTTTGGAGGGGAGGGATCAAATGATCAAAGGTCTTTCTGAAGTACTGAGTCATATTATAGCATTCTGTCAATTCTTTCAATCAATCAATCATTCAAGTATTAAATGTTGTGTTTTTTTACCATATACTAGGTGCTATGGATTACAGTGACAAAAGCGAAACAATTCCTCTTTCAACAAATTTACTTTCTAATGAGAGGCATGTACATATATAGGCATGCATATACAGATATATATATATACACCCACATATGACACACAAAACCAATATGAGGTTCTGTTTGTCCTTCGTTCTCTAAGAGGACCATGGCATCAAGATGATGACATGACTTGCAGTTGAATTTGACTTGAGTGAGGGAGGGCTGTGCAAGGTCGCCAGCCTCACTTTCTCCTCCAGAGCTATCTGGGTCAAGTGGCCAAATATTCATCAGGATGACTGGAGATAGCCCAGGATGCAATGGGAGACCTTCACCATTTTAGGCTAAAGTCTTACCAGTTTTTTACTTTGACTTAAGTAGTTACTTAAGGGATGACCCTTTTAATAAAAAAAAAAAAATCCAACTGGGAGAGGAAGACCTTCAGGGTTCCTGGGTAAAAGAGAAACAGTTACTATTTGGTAACTTGGGAGGGAACAGCACTGAATCCTGCATGGAGAGGGGAGGAGAGAAAGCAAGAAAGGCCTCCCCCAGAAGGTGGTGCTTTAACTGAGTCTTCAAGGAAACCAGGGAAGGCAGTAGGGACAGTCTTTCAGGTATAGGGGGACAGCAAATGCAGTGTGGTATATGAAAAATACTAGGAAGGCTAGTAATGTGTATTATAGAGTGCACATGGAAGGGAGTTAGGTGTGAAAACAGTGGAAAAGTAGGAAAGGGCCAGGTTGCAAAGAACTTTGAAAGACAAGTTCAACTCCTTTAAAATGTAAGAGATTACACTTCATCGTGATCATTAGTAAAATCTGTTCAAGGAAGTAGTTATACAATGCCCAATGCTTTGTTTAAGAAAAAAATACACAAGCAATACCACTAGGGAGGGTAAATCTCACCACAATCTCCTACCTATATTGTTTTTCTTTAGCCTATTAAATAAGAGCAGGAAGTGGGGGTGTGGGGCAGGGGCATGGAGTGGAAGCCATTTACAATTATTCAAACCAGAAAAGGAAACTCCCTCATAATTGAAGTTGATTCCTTGTCTTCCTTCAAGTCTCAGCCAAAATCCAACCTTCTGCAAGAAGCTCTCTTTTTTGTTTTCCCTTAATATGTTAGTGCCTTCCCTTGGCTATTCTATATCCTTTTATATACCCTACTTGTACATAGTTAAACATGTTGTTTCCCCCATTAGACTGTGAGATTCTTGAGACCAGGGAGTGTTTATGCCTTTATTTGTATTTTATTTTAAATTTAAAATTTTTAAATTTATTTTGCCTTTATTTGTATTCCCAGCCCTTAACACCCTAAGTCCTTGGATGCTTGTTAACTTGATTTAGTTGCACACTAAATCAGGCTCTTGTCATTGTTTTTTTTCCTCCATATTTACTCATTTTTTAAAAAGTCATTATAGTCTTATACAGGGGTAGGGAACCTGCAGTCTTGAGGCCATACGTGGCCCTCTAAGTCCTCAAGTGCAGTCCTTTGAATCTGAACTTCACAAAGTAAATCCCCTTATAAAAATGGATTTGTTCTGTAAAACTTGGACTCAGTCAAAAGGCCACACCCAAGGACCGAGAAGGCCACATCTGGAGTCAAGGTGGCAGGATCCCCACTCCTGATCTAATAAATCCATTTAAAGCCTTAAAGTCAGGAAGATTTTGGTCCAAATCCCATCTCTGATATGTATTAACTGTAAATTCCTTTCCATCTTGTCATTTTTTCAGTCGTGTCTGACTCTTTGTGACCATGTTTCGGGTTTCCTTGGCAAAGACACTAGAATGGTTTACTCCTTTCTTCTTCAGTTCATTTTAAAGATGAGGAGACTAAGGGAAAACAGGATGACTTGCCCAGGGTCACACAACCATTAGGTGTCTGAGACCAGATCTGAACTGAGGAAGAGTCTTCCTGACTAGAAATCAGGCCCTTTATGCACTGCATCATAGAGATTCCTAGAAAATTCATTCAACTTCTTTGAGACGCAATTACCCAGGAGTTAGCTACTGAGTTGTGGGCTGCCTAAATCCCAAATATTTTATGTATTAATGAAAATGAAAATTAAAAACTCACCAAGGGTTTGTAGAGACAAGCAGTAAAAAAGACTTTGTACTGGCTGGTGGAGACCCAGCCTCAATAAAAATGGCCCAAATTATTAATGCCCTTTCCCAAATGGTCTGAGGGAGGAGCTTCTCAGAAGTATGGGATGAAAACAACAAAGCTGCTAGGAATAGGATGGATCTGCATGTCTCTGATTTAGATTGTGAAAAAGGCTACCTTAAAAACTCTGGGCATTCTGACTGACTGTCCACCATGCCTGAAATGCTCTCCTTCCTCATCTCTTACTGGTTTCTCTGACTTCTTTCAAATAAAAGCTAAAAACCTTAATTTAAAAAGGACAAGGTCAGCCACTGCATCCTGGAGCACGGCCAATCACCTTGACTCTTGACTTGCCACTGGACTCCAATGACTCCAGAGGAGAGTGAGGCTGATGACTTTGCATGGTTCTGCCTCACTTAAATCCAGTTCATGTGCAAGTCAAGACTTCGAAAACAAAGGACAAAACAATAACAATCCTCTTTTTGTATGTGTGAATAACCAAGTCCAAGAGAGGTGAGGGGATCTATTTGAGATCACACAGGTAGTAGGTAATAGGACCAGGATTTGAACCAAGGTTGCGTGATTCCAAAATTCAGCATTCTTTCCACTTCAGCTTTCAAGTATTTCATTCTTAAAAGCCTTGCATTTTGCTTAGCTTCTCTAAGCCTATTTTATTTATTCCTATCATAGCCAAAATCCCATGAAGCTATCCTGCAGTCTATTTCTCTTGCTCAATTTTAGTTTTCCTTTCTATGATTACAATAGGGACAAAAATTAGTAAGCACCATAAGCACCAATATTTCCCCATGCAAAGGAGAGAAAAAATCTCCCAAAGAAATATGATGCTCATTGTTTAAAATCTGTTTCAGATTTAACATGCTAATCCCAACATGACTCTGCTTGCCTCTATCTCCTTTTCAACTTTCTTCTGCTCTCATAAGTGACTGGGGCCCAGGGTCAAACAGTAGTAAGAGTTTGAGGCCACATTTGAACTCAGGTCCTCCTGATTCCTGGGCTGTGCTTTATTTAATGAGGTACCTAGCTGCCCTTGTATATGTTCTCCATGGTTAATGGATTCTCCTTTCTTCTTTCTTTTGGTTATCACTATTACTACCCGCTTATCCTCCCATAACTTCCCTTGGCCCAAAACCCGTCCTTGTTACAAATATACTAAAGTAGAATAAATTCATGTATTGGCTGAAAATATACATTTCATTCTTTATCTTTAGTCTAGCTCCTCTGCCAAGAGGAGGGAAGCATGATTCGTTGTCAGTCTTCTGAAGTAGTAATTAGTCACTGCAATGATTACAATTCAAAAGTCTTTCACAATTATTTTTCTTTACAATATGGTAGTCATTCTACAATTCATTCTACTGGTGTCAGAAGGACACTGAAATGACCTTTTGGGTATAGTTTCACATTGGCCAGATCAGATCCAGAATGGTAGATCAATTTCAGACCTCCACCAATAGTTGGTTGGTTGTTCTTTGTTCTGGAAGAGGATCAAAATGACATCATTATGTTGGGATCAAGGTACAGTGTGTCCAACTGCGGCTGATCAAACCAATATGAACTCAGAAGGTTCTACCACACGTTGGGCACAAATAGTCCATATGAACATTTGGAGTAAAGATGTCTCTAAATTTACACATCTCACAAGATTGAAGTGATCTGTTTCTTAAAAAATATTAATAGACAACAAAATATCAGATCAGAAAAAGGGCAAGAAGTTAATGGATCTATACTGTTTTTTAGCTTGAATCTTTTCCCATAAATACAACAAATTCAACATGTTATTTTCAAAGTTGTCCTGTTAGTGGGTGTCTCCCACTGACCTTTTAAAAAAGGTGCATTTAAAAAAAATGTGTCAGTGGCTCTCTTTTAATTTATTTCTTCATTTTGGTTACCCTGTGGCTTCCCACCTCCCCATTCCCCCAACTCTCTCTTCCAAATGGAAAGAAGAACAAAATGCTTATATTTATATGGATTCTTAAGCAAGGCAAATCTCCACATTGGTCATGACCAAAAATGTATGTCTCATTCTATATCTCTAGCTCAATCCATTTCTATTAGGAGATGTGGATAATATATTTCATCACTGGTCCTTTGGAATTATAGCTTCTAATTAAACTGATCAGAGTTCTTAAGTTTTTGTTATTTTTTTTAAACAATGGTAATGTGATGGCATAAATTGTAATCTGGGTTTTGCTCACTGAACTCAATATCAATTCACAAAGCCTTCCCAGTTTTGTCTAAAAAATGTCCCTTTAGTAATTTCTTCTGATGTGGTGATATTCCATTATATCTATATGCCTTAATTTATTTAGCCATTCCTTAAATTGAGAGGTATTCCCTTTGTTTCTTTGCCACTACGAAAAGGAATTTCTACACATCTTACACAATTGGATTATTCTTCCTCCCTCTCTCTTTTAAAAAAATCTTTTTGGGAGGGAGGAAGAAGAGAAGTTGGAACTCCACATTTTAGGAACAACTGTTGAGTATTGTTCTTGCAACTAGGAAATAAGAAATACAGGTAATGGGGTATAGAAAGTTATCTTGCCCTACAGGACAAAAGAGAAGATGGGGATAAGGGGAAGGGAGGGATGTTAGAAGGAAGGGCAGATTGGTGATAGGGGTAATTAGAATGCTCGGCGTTTTGGGGTGGGGGCAGGGGAGAAATGGGGAGAAAATTTGGAACCCAAAATTTTATGGAAATGAATGTTGAAAACTTAAATAAATAAACTGAAATACAAAAAAATTTTTTTTAATCTTTTTGGAATAAAGGAATATTTATAGCATTGCTGGGTCAAATGGCATGTGCCTTTTGGGGTACTGTTTCAAATGGTTTTCCAGGATAGCTGGATCAGTTCAAAGTTTTATCAATGCTATGCTAATGTGCCTATTCCCCACTGTATCTTGAACAACTATTTTCCTTTTTTTTTTGTAATTTTTGCCAAATTTGTAGAAAGAGGGTTTAATTTGTATTTTTTTCATTATTAGTAATTTGGGCACTAATATGCTCCATATGATACTGATATATTGGATTTCTTCTTTTAAGAATTACCTGTTCATATCCTTTGACCAATTAACTACTGGGGAATGGCTCTAGTTCTTAAGAGATTGAATCAATTATTTATATATTTTAGATATGGGGCCTTTATCAAAGAAACTTGTAATTTTTTCTGTTAATTATTTGCTTCTAATTTTAGCTATATTAAATTTTTGTGCAAAACCTTTTTAATTTTTTGTAACCAAAATTGTCAATTTTATCCTTTGCGATTTTCTCTATCCTTTGTTTGGTCATGAACTCTTCCCCTAACCACAGACTCTAATTTGTTTATGATGTCATTTTTTTAGATCTCATTTGGGACTTAACTGGGTATATGTTGTGAAATGTTTGTTCTAAACCTAATTTTTGACAAATTGCTTTCTTGTTTTCCCAGTAAAATTTCATTATTATTTTTTCTAGCTCTATACAATAATTCTTTGGTAGTTTGACTGATATGACACTGGATAAGTAAATTACTTTAGGTAGTAGTGTTACTTTTATTATTTTGGCTTAGTCTACTCATGAACAAATTTATATTGTTCTAATTAGTTCTGTATTTATATTGTATTTTGTAGTTGTATTTTTATAGTTCCAATGTGTATTCTGGTAGGTAGATTTCTCTAGTTATTTTATATGGAATTTTATCTTTCTCTTCCTTCTGGGTTTTGTTGGTAATAAACAGAAAAGTTAATGATTTCTGTGGTTTTATTTATTTTGCATACTGCTAAATTGCTAAAAATTATTGTTTCACTTAATTTTTTAGTTATCCCTCTAGAGTTAAACTACTATGTCATGTGCAAAAACAAGATTAATTTTATTTTCTCTTTGCCTATGTTTATTCCCTCTATTTTTCTTGTCTTATTTCTAGCTAATTTTTTACCCTTTCTTAAAAGGCTACTTGCTCACTGCATATAATTTTTATTAGGCTGTGCTCAGTAAAGGATATACTATTTCTGCAGTTCTGCATTTGTGAAATTTTCATGCCCTGATATGTGATCAGCGTTCACAAAGGTTTATAAGATTTTCATTAATTTGATTTTTTTTTTGATGTCTTATGGAGTTATTAGCTTCTACTTACCCAATTCTAATTTTTAAAAAATTATTTTCTCCAGTGAACTTTGGTATCTCTTTTTCCATTTGACCAATTCTATTTTAAGGTGTTATTTTCTTTGGTATTTTTTGATGTCATTTTTACCAAGATGTTAATTGTCTTTTCATAATTTCTTCTTTTGCTTTAATCTCTTTACCTAATATTTCCTCTACCATTCTCATTTGAATTTTTTGGGGGGAGATGAGGCAATTGGGGATAAGTGATTTGTCCAGGGTCACACAGTTAGTGTCTGAGGATAGATTTGAACTCAGGTCCTCCTGACTCAGGGGCCATTGTTCTATCCACTGTGCCACCTAACAGCTCCCTCATTTAATTTTGAAAATTATTATTTAGCTCTTCTGGGAATTCTTGTTGTTGGATTTGTGTCCAATTAACACTTTTTTCCCCCTTTGAGGTGTTACTTGCAGCTTTTATAATTTCACTGCCTTCTTCTAAGTATGGGTTTTGATCTTCTCTGTCACCATAGAACTGTTTTATGGTGACATTCTTTTTCTGTTGTTTGCTCATTTTCCTACTCTATTTCTTAATTTTGGACTTGTCTTAAAGTTGGGCTCTGTTCTTGCTGGAGGAACCATTATATTTTTGGGTGTTTTTTTTTTAATGAACTACTGTTTTCAGAGGTAGTTCTGGAGGTTTGGAAGTTTTCAGCACTTCCAAGATGGGGAGAATTGGGGTCACAGGGATCTAGGGAGAGGTATGGTCACTGCTCTCCTGGTCACTAACCCAATCCTCATCCAGGAAGGGCCCCTGATTCCTTCTATCACACAAGTTCAAGTTTAATCATCATTATCAACATTTCTTTGTCACTTTCTAACTTAGACAAACAACAAAACAATTACCAAGTCATGATTCCGGTTTCATCATGAAATATAAATACTTACACTGAAAATTTAACAATCAGCTCTCACAAGCCAATTTGATCTGGCTCCAGCACACTTCCTGCCTGATCCCTCTACCACTCTGGCCATCACACCTGCTCTGGCCTCACTTTCTTCCCTTCCCAGTCTTGACCCAATAGTGAACCAATTCAACTCTACATTATCGTCTGCTCTAGAATCCCTTGTTCCTTTGTCCCATCTCTACTTACCCCTCAAGTATTGCCTGCCATCTCTCTGCCCCTTCCATCCCTCCTCAAGTGCTAGAATGAAACTAGAGGACATGAAACTAAGTCCAGCCATTCTGGGCTATTTGCTGTTCCCCATATAGGACACTCGTCTCTCATTTCCAAGTCTTCAGTATTTATGTGGATATTTCCTCTCACCCACCCCAGCCTGGAAATGTTCACTCTCCTCACTTCTTAGGCTCTCTGGTATCCTTCAAGACTCAATTCAAGTGCTATCTTCTGTGGGAGGATTTTCCTGGTTCTTTCTCCCTCCAAACTCCCTAGTTTCTACTGCATGTTACCCACCCCTATTCTAATGTCTTCCCCTCCAAGGTCGCCTTGTTATGTGCCATGTATATGTGTGTGTGTGTGTGTATACACACAAAAAAAAATTTTATCCCCTGCTAGTATGTAAATGCCTCGAGGACTGTTTCACATTCGTCTTTGTATCCCCAGTACTGAACGTAGTGTCTAGCAAACTGTAGGTAATTAATAAATACTTACTGACTGACTGACACAATAAATACCTGTTGATTGATTGATAAAGAAAAGGAATTTCTCATTCTTTGTGTAATAGTCCTTCATGGTTCTCTCAAGTTCTTTTCCCAACTCGCCTTTCATAAAGAACAATATATGGCATTTTAAGGTTTATAAATATCTCATTTGATCCTCATAACAGCCCTGGGAGGTAGGTGCTATTATTATTTCTATTTTACAGATGAGGAAACTGAGGTTGAGAGAGGTTAAATGACTTGTCCAGGGTCATACATCTAGTATGTGCCTGCAAGCAGATTTGACTTCGGGTCTTCCTGACTCCCAGGTCAGGGATCTACTGAATTGCCAATTAAGCTATCAATAATAAGAGACAGTTATATAATACTTGAAAGCTTGCAAAGCCCTTTACAATACATTATCTCAGTAAGTCCTCATAAGAATCCTATTTACAAGAACCTTAACATTGGATTTGGAGTAGTTTCTCTGATTACCAATTCTGATGGTTATCTAAAGGTTATCCCTTTAAGACCCTGGCATTGTGAAGAAATTTATCAGTTTGGGCAATCTCCTAATCTTCGAAGTATCCTATTCTGGGTCGTTTAATTCCTTTTTTGTCATTGCCAGACCATCAATTGGAGCCCATGATTTCTTAGATTAGAGGACAGATGGTAAGCAAGTGATGTACTTAGAGGTATGTTTTAGGGCAAAGCTTGGACTGACTGGGAGAAGAACTTTCTGTTCTTGCCTTGGACCTTGAAAGCAGCCCAGATGTAAATATGGAAAGGTTTGTGTTAGAGACCAGAAGAATCACTCACTTTATGAAGTAGAAGGTAATAGCCACAGTTTGGCTATCTCAAAAATCTCAGCAGTGTTATGTGTTGGTGGTCTAGTCCCTAGTGGTAAGTAAATATAAAACAAAAAAGAGGGAACAGCAAATACGAATCTTTAAGAGGGATCTGTTCTAATGTCTTACACATCTGAGCAAACCCAGGAAGATGACTCCACTCCGTAGCTGAACCTGAACTGAGATAGAGGCACATCGACTTTTAAATCACTCAAAGCAGTGGCTATGTTTGAGACTGTTGACCATCTCTGA
Source organism: Potorous gilbertii (assembly GCA_028658325.1). Taxonomy (NCBI): domain Eukaryota; kingdom Metazoa; phylum Chordata; class Mammalia; order Diprotodontia; family Potoroidae; genus Potorous; species Potorous gilbertii. The sequence goes on from CM053770.1 coordinate 504,813,276, forward strand.
CCATTTAATCTGAGCTACCCCCTTATTTTAAATTTAATGTTCTTTCTTAAATAAAGGATAGAAGGAGGGAGAAAACTGAGGCTGAGAGACCCTAAGCCTCTTGCCCAATTTCACAGAGCTAGTCAATGTCTGAGACAGGGTATGAACTCAGATCTTCCTGCCTCTGATCTCAGAACTTCATCCATTGCACCACATAGCTACCTAAATTTCATTAAGAAATCAATCTTTGGGCTTCAGTTTCCTCATCAACAAAAGGAAGGAACTGGACTAGATGACTTACAAAGTCCCTTCTTGCTCTAAATTTTTGATCCTAAGATTCTAAGAAATCCAGATCTAACCTAAACTAATAGAATGCATTTATTCCTATTTACAAATGGGAATACTATCTGAATACTTAAGACTTTTTTTCAGGTCATTTACATAGCACCTTATCATTTACAAAAGGCTTTCCCACAACCCTATGAGACTGGTACTTCAAGACTTCAGGTATATGCAACTTCATTAGTATGGGGTCTCCTTCTGCCAAGAAGAACTATAATCCCTCTATAACTTAGGAGAGGGTCTCTGAGAGATGAAATAGCTTATCATTTACCACCATATGGCCAACCTAGTAATATGCCTCTCCAAAATTAGTTATGTTTATCCTGGGAGACTAGACAAAGAGTCTATCCCTAGGACCTTACTGAAAACTTCTAGCTTGGTAGAAACTACCAGAGTTTCCAACCCATCAGCCTAAAGGCAGCCAGGTAGCACAATGGATAGAGCACTGAACTTGGAATCAGGAAGACCTGAGTTTGAATCTGGCCTCAGACACTATGTGTAATCCTGGCAAGTCATTTAATTTCTATCTACCACAACTATAAAATATGGATCACAATAGCACCTTCCTCCCATGGTTGTTGTGTGGATCAATGAGATAGTATTTGAAAAGCAGTTTGTAAACCTGAAAAGTGCTATATAAACGCCTGCTATTATTAACTTTCAAAGAAAAACTCAGCATCATCTCTACTCTATTACGAGGAAGTTAGCGCTAGCACTATTACCCCCATTCTATATTCTCCGAAGGCTCAGAGAATGAAATGACTTTGTTCATGGCCAAAGAGATGCTAAGCACCTGAGCAGGGGCTTGGATTCACATCTTTGGGCTTCAAGACCAGTGTTCCTTCTATTATTCTGGGTTCTCCCTCACAGAGGAATGACAAACGTGATATTGTGGGGTGAGAAAGCTGGGGAGACATGGTCCATCAACCAAGTGACAAAATAGTAAAATCTGATCATTTACTAGAAATAGATAAAACTAATTTAGCTCTTCCCAAATTATGTAAATGGGCCAACCAACAAACAAAAAATGAACCCCAAACTCTCACGCTTCCCAAATAACCTTGTTTGTATCCTTGGAGGTTGCTTCTCCCAAAGCCTTTGGAAAATCTTCATGTTAATGAGAAGGAAAATCAAATAAGATAAAGTACAAAGCTATTTTCCAGTCTTGAGGAACTATCTAAATGCTAGACCATCATTACTGTTCTCTAGCTTCTAATCATAGATGACTTTAAGGATTCCTATTTGATAAAATATTTGCAAGTCTTAAAAAATACCTCCCATTTAGAATAAATACTTCCTTCTAGGAATATAACAAGAGAAGAAGTTTGAAATCTACCTACAGAAGTTGGTATGGGTCATTCCCTGTGAAACAGGCAAGAATAGAGCTTTCTATCATTCTACTTAGTTAGTAGTCGGTAATTTTAAAGTTATTCTCTGTTTAGACCATAGTTTATAATGACATCTTTCATTAACATACTCATTTGGAAGACACTCTTCTTTCTTTCTTTTTTTATTTGACCACACTCTTTTCAAGACAGGAAATAGTGCTCCTGAATTTTTTTCTCCTAACATCCACGCAACAGTGGAAATCAGATAGACTAAAACAGAACCAGAAATATATCAAAGTTTTAGGATGTTCTCTAAGTTGCTTAAGGGAAATGAACTGACTTACCATACCACTCATCAACCCATGCAAAAGCCTGTCTGTGCCCAATCAGCAGGATATCTCGGACCACCTGAAAAGTAGAAGCACAGCTCCTTGAAACAAAATCTCGTAAGAAATAAACTGTCCTGATTTCTGGTTTTCTGGGGAAATGGTTTCATAGCCCCTCTCACTATCTATACAATGGCAATCATCATTAATTATTTATCATTCTTATTATTTTGATGAGGCAGTCGGGATTAAATGACCTGCCTATGGTCACATAGTTAGTAAGTATCAAGTGTCTGAGGGCTATATTTGAAACCAGGTCCTCCTGACTCCGGGGCTGGTGCTCAATCCACAGCACCACTTTAGCTGCCCCCATCCATATTATTTATTAAAAAAGTAATGACAGTTTTTAAAAAAAGAGTATAGCCATGTATCTGAGAATCATAGGGTCATTAAGTGATATATGAATGACAAGTTCCTTGGCAGCAATTCAGCAAGGCAATTAATCTTGACGTTAGTTACCTATGGAAGTTAATTCTCACTTATCTTCAATTAAAATGGCTGATGCTTTCCACTTACTGAGTCAGAGTGGCGTCTCTCATTATTCCAAGAAGGCTAAGGTATGATTGCTGGAAAAGAATACCATCATGTGCATATAGGAGTATAGGCTAAGAGCCATTATGTTCTTTAATGATAATAGCCAACATTTATATAGCTCTTAAAGTGTTTTGTGTGGATCTGATCTTACTTGATTCTCACAAGGGCCCTGTGAGTTGGATATAGATAATAACAGCTTACTTCATAGGGTTGTTTTGAGGATCTAATGGGAGGATGTAGACAGAATTCTTTATAAACCCTAAAGCCCTATAAAAAACATCAGCCATAATTGTTATATTACCTTATATCATATTATGTCATGTTATGCCATGTTGTGTTATTATATTACATTATATCATATTATGTTTCAAATCTTGTGTTTGTGTGGGAAGCCTTTCCTTGTCCCCCTTAATGCTAATACTGCCCTTCCCTGTGAAATCACCTGCAATCTACCCTGTATCTTGTTTGTACATAGTTATTTGCATGGATTCTCCTGCATTAACATGTGAGCTCCTAAAGGGCAGAGACTGTGTCTTTTTTCATGCCCTAGTGTTTAGTACAGCACATAGTAGGTGATTAGCAAATATGTATTCATGGAAATCAAGGGGATACCCATCAATTGGGGAATGGCTGAACAACTAGTGGTATATGAATGTAATGGAATACTATTGTGCTATAAGAAATGATGAACAGGAAGAGTTCAGAGAGGCCTGGAAAGTCTTATATGAACTGATGCTGAGTGAGGTGAGCCGAACCAGGAGAACTCTGTACACAGCATCAACCACAATGTGCAAGGAATTTTTCTGGTACATTTAGCACTTCACAGCAAGGCAAGGACCTAAAACATTCTCAATGGACTCAAGGCAAAATGCCTTACTTCCACAGCCAGAGAAAGAATTATGGAATTGGATTGCAGAATGAAGTAGAATATTTTCTCCTGTGTTATATTTCATTTTGGTTTTTCTCATGGTTTCTTCCATTCATTTTAATTCTTCTATTCAACATGACTAATGTGAAAATGTGCTTAATAAGAATGTATATGTAGAATCCAGGTAAGATTGCATGCCATCTTGGGGAGGGAGGAGTAGGAAGGGGGAGAAAATCTAAGACTTATGGAAGTGATTGTAGAAAACTGAAAACAATTAAATTAAAAAAAGATAAATTTGTGATCACTGATTTTCCACTTTATTGAGCTTAACTTTCTTTTCTTGGAATAACTTTGAAATCTTGTTAACATTTCAAATTAAATTTACTCAGTAAACTCCATTTAAAAAATATACTGCAGACACAGGAATAAAATTGTAACACGAAGATTAATAAGAATGAATGTGCAGAACCCACATAAGATTGTATGTCATCTTGAGAAAGGAAAGAAGAGGGAGGGGAGAGAAAATTTAAGACTTATGAAAGTGATTGTTGAAAACGAAAAACAAATAAATTAATTAAATTGAAAAAATGAATGTTAAAAATTTTGATTAAAACAAAATAAAATGTTTCCGTGTTGACTGAGGAAAAAAAATTCTAACACAAATACCCTCATAGTTTGACTTTTTTCTTCCAAGGAGCTGAAAAAGATGTTGGAGATTCTGTTCTAGCATCTTCATTTTATAGATTTATATATATTTGTCTGCATGTTGTCTCTTCTGTTATGCTGTGAGTGCCTTGACTGCAGGAATGCATTCTGCTTTCCTTTATATGTCTAGTGCTTAACATATAGGCTGACTCATAGAAGGTATTTAATAACTGTCTACCCACTTCAAGTAAGCCATAACATGAAGTACATATATGTTGATGATGGTTGGACCCCCTATGGAGGATTTACAGGAGGATATGGACAATTGTTATGCCAGAAGTCATGGAATGGATAGGTTACAGTCAGAAATTCTGAAGGGAGTATTTTCATATTTATATATTTAAAAAATATATATTTATATATATAAATTATATATTTAAAAATACATAAATTTATGGGTTCTGTAAAGCATTAAAATAAATATTCTTGACTTAGTGCAGTGCCTGGCACAAAGTAGGATGCTGAATAAATGTTTATTGATTGACTTGTTCATATAGCACAGCTGCACATGTATGTATTTATGGCATACTTGTTTCACGTACATACATGTATGTTTCCAAGACATTCTCGGTGTATCTTAACATTCCCTCAGTCCTGCCAAACCCACTTAGCAAATGACAAAACCTCTCCTCTCATGCATGTTTCAGTAAATGATAGATTTGAATTTTTGTGGGGTTTTGTGAAGCAGGAAAAGTACTTCTAATGAAGTGTTTATTACTCAGGGCATCTGAGTAGCTAAAGAGGCTTTTATGACGTGGAAGGAGGAAAACACATGTAATGAAAATGAGGAGCAACATGTAACAAAAGACACTTGAGTGCTGAGTATGTGAAACTGGTAAGACTCAAAGAAAAAGCAACCACGGCACCGGGAAGTACACCCATCACATTAGGCACAACACAGCTGCCTGTCGGAAACCAGGATTGAAGAATGCTTTAAGAGTTCACATTTTAATGGTTTTTCTGACTGTGAAGCGATCCTTGAGAAACAAAGGTGTTCACAGAGAGGCATCCTCAGAATTTTAAACCCACAGAAATGCTATCCACAGATACTAATTAGTCACTTCGATGCCACAGCAGGTGTGTTTTTTGAGCGTTGATAACATTTTATTCTATTTAGGAATGGGCACCAGGGAAAATTCATAATCCTGTACAATGCTGGTAGGTATTTTAAAGATGAGGATAAAATTCTTGAGATTAGCCTGAGTCACCCATGGGAAAATTACTGCAAAAGTGTTAGGGCTACCTTATTATTAGTTTCAGGAAAGGGAATGATAAAATTCCCTAATGGCAGTGGCCTGGGGGAGGGAAGATTGCACCGGACTCAAGGGTTGCACAGAAGAGATGGCTTGGGAGTGACGTCAGAGGCAATCTAAACCTAAGTTGGAGAGTGGAATTTTTAACTATGAAGACAATCCCCTGACATGGATTCTTCCATTCAGCAACACTGGGCTCCTTGCTGGTCCTCAAATAAAACATTCCATCTCCTGACCTCAGGCTTTTTCCCTGGTTGCCCCCATGTTGGCTTCCCTGGCTTCCTTCAAGGCCCAAATAAAATCCTACCTCCTACAACAAGCCTCTCCTGATCCCCCTTAATGACAGGGTCTCCTGCTGGTTATTTCCAATTTCTCCTGTATATATTTCGTTTGTATATTGTTATTTGCATATCGTCTCCCCTATGAGATTGTAAGCTCTTTGAGGGCAGGGACTGTCTTTTACCTTTCTTTGCATCCCAAGCATTTAGTATCGTATAGGGCATATAGATGTTTAATAAATGTTTACTGATTGACTATATTACTGCTGAGTGACTGGCAGCAGAAAGGGAGTTAGACCTTTATCTCTGTGTGTTTCACAACACACTAATCACTACAGGCTCTGCAGCGGTCAAGGATCTGGTTTCAGAATAAAGCCCAGGATATTTAAACATTGGGGACAGTTACATGGTACGGTGGAGTAAGGAAGACATGAGTTCAAATGTGGCCTCAGATTACTTAGTAGCTGTGGGACCCTAGGCAAGTCACTTAATCCTTCTTGCCTCAATTTCCTCATCTGTAAAATGAGCTGGAGAAGGAAATGGCAAACCATTCCAGTATCTTTGCCAAGAAAACCCCAAATGGGGCCACAAAGAGTCAGATATGACTGAAACAATTGAACAACATCATTAATACTTATTCATTCAATAGAACATTAAGAGTTTTCAAATTCAATCCACATTTAGTTGCTATTTATGACATCACATTTTCCAAGGGTGAAAACTGTGGAGGCAGATGGAGATGGCTTCTTGGGCACTCAATTCTAGCACCACTTTTTAAGTACCAATAATAATAGCTAACATATGTAACATGTATAGCATTTTGAGGTTGGCAAAGTTCTTTACACAGAGACAAGGGGCAGGGGGTAGACCTGTGCTTAAATTGGTTAAAGGAAACTCCCAAGTGAGGAAACTGTCTCCATTAATGCAGGTTGGTACCTTTTCTACAATATATAGACTACCTTAAGCAGTGAAGTCAAACCCACATAGAAACTGGGAACATATTGACTTGGAAAAATCACACATTAACATCTATGTTATATCATATTTTCAGTTTCTTTTGTTAAATTTCATCAAACATTTCCCAGTTAAAGGGCCTTGAGTTGGCTAAGTCTAAAGGAGCAATAAGGTTAAATGACTTATCCCAGAGTCCTATGGCCAGTATGTGTCAGAGTCGGGTTTAGAACCAAAGTCTTTCTGGCTTCAAGGCTTACTCTCTAGGCACTGTAGCATACTATCTGTGATGCAAATGCCTTACACACAGCTTCTGATTTGGTTAAGAATTCTGCAAAAATCCTTTAGATTATGGATCCTCAGGTCAGTATTTCAGTTCTTCACCTCATGTTACAAATAAATGAAAAGACCTGCAGCCTCTCCTGCAAACACAAATAATACAAAAGCTAACAAAACTGGGGAAAAAAATGGAAGTAGGGCATGCATTTTTCACTCTTCCTGTACAGAAGAAGGCCACATGCCTGTTGCTTAAAAAGATAAGCAACTTGGGGCACCCAGATGGCATAATAGACAGAGTGCTGGCTCAGAATTCAGAAGGATCTGAGTTCAAATTTTGCCTTAGATACTTACTAGTTATGTGACCTTGGGCAAGATGTTTAACCCCAATTCCCTCCACCTTGCTCAAAAACCCAAAACAAACAAACAAAAATAGCTAAGCAACTGGTGTTTGGCAATAGAACAGTTAGATGGTTGATTATTTCCAATTTATCCCGTCTATTACTTATGTGTAAATAGCTGTCCACATGTTGTCTCCTTTATTAGACTGTGAGTTCCCTGAGGGTAGAGTTTGTCTTTGGACTTTTTCAGTATCTCTAGTGCTTTGCACAGCTTCTGGCATATTTATTGTTGTTTAGTTGTGTCTGACTCCTCATGACCCCATTTGGGGTTTTCTTGGCAGAGATACTCGAATGATTTGCCATTTACTTCTCTAGTTCATTTTACAGATGAAGAAACTGAGGCAAATATAGTTAAGTGACTTGCCCAAGGTCACATGGCTAGTGTCTGAAGCCTCATTTGCACTTAGGTCTTCCTGACTCCTGGCTCAGTGCTCTATCCACTGTGCCACCTAGCTGCTCGTTTTGTAATAGTGGAAGCATTTTATGAATGGGGTACCGTGGGATTTCATAATCAATTTGCCTTGCAGAGGTAGTTGATACTTTGGCACATACATCTATCCCCCCTGGCCAGATCTTAAACAATCTGGTGGCTTTCCTTGGCCCCTGCTAAAATCCATAACATGGTTTTCACTCACCTTGTGTACAAATTGTTCTACTCTGGTTTGAAGTCCCCAGACTTCGAATTTCACAGTCACCAATTTGTAGGAGCACATGATGGGTTGGTGACTATCTCTCCAGCCTTCCCTTAAATGTCCTCTCCCTGTTTTCTCTGATTTAAAATGTTTAGGATCCTAAAAAATAAAAAAGGGGAAAACTGTGATTTAGAATTACAATGAATAAGTTCTAGTAACTCTATGTATGCGCTGTGGAAACCAGTCATTGGTCATTTCATCAAAAACTTGTTTTCCAGGAAAGAATATCTCAAGAAGTATGAAATTAAAACATGGAGAAGACACTGTTATAATCAGAGCCATAGCTAAAAATAATTGTGCTGGGGGCAGAACAATTTGGGGTGGGGAGTGTGGCACAGAGCACAGTCTGACTGTAGGTACAGTCATGCCAGGAGAGGAGGTCGATCCTCCCCCAGACAGTCTGGGTTGGGGGAGAAGGTGGAAGCCAGGCACCCATATTTAGCATCCTGCTATCAGCATGGAGGTGGTTCCAGTATATCTGTCTAAGTTGTTGGAGTAAGATGAAGTTTATGCAGCAAATCACTCCATGTTAGTTACGGCCCTGATCGCAATGGCATCATATACAATGCCAAGCACCACTGGAGGCAGGAAATTTACAGATCATAAGTTATCAATATGTTGTCAATAAGACTCTTTTTAATGTCCCCAAATAAAAGAGAAGTCCACATGGTCTGAGCATCTAAAATTCTCAGTCCTGGTGGACAACAAGGTGGTACAGTAGATAGGATGCTGTGCTTGGAGTCAGGAAGACCTGAGTTCAAATCCAGCTGTGGAATACTGGGCAAGTCTTTTTAATCTCTGCCTCATTTTCCTCATCTGTAAAATGGGAAGAGTAACAGCTCCTACCTGCCAGGGTTACTGTGAGGATCAAAGGACATAAGGATTGTAAAGCACTTAGTACATAGAGCGCCTGATACAGAGTAAGCACCATATAAATATCAACTCTGACTACTAAATATTTAAACAATTGCTAAAACGACATGGATATTCCCTTGGTAGGATCCTAGGTTCTGGCTCTGTTTGTGGATATTCATATGTAAAGGAAACATAATATGTCATTATCAGGAGAAAACATTTACTGAGTACCCACTAGGAGCACAGTACTGCATTAGGTATTATATTTTGCTCACCCTCACCAAGCTTTATTTTCTTTGTGTTATGTGGGAGGAAATTCATCAAGTACAGTCCTAGAGAGAAGAAAATAAGACTATGCTTGCAACCTGCTTTTTAACAATTTGATTTTCAATTCATTCCCCATCTAGGAAAAGAATCGTGCAATGCTAGAGCAGATCTGTTTTCTAGGACATATGGTATAGGGTCAAATTCACTTCTAGGGCTGTGCAGGTGCTAAAATGGAATCATCCTCTTTGTCCTGATCAATGGATACTCAACACCTACTCTTAGGTCCTGAAGATAGTTTCCTTCACTTGTTATTATTTTTATAATTTGTCAAATCTAGCCAGCATATGAAGGAAGTTGAGCATCCTATACAATGTTCCATACTCGCCTCTATTTTTGCAAAGAAGGTAGGAGAGAAGAGGTATCTTCTCACGACTCTTCTCTGGGGTTAAGATTGGTCACTATTATTTCATAACATTGAGTTTCAATTACTTTTTCTTCACAAGCTTTGCCATATCATCATATTCAAGTTATCTATATCACCGTAAAACTATGATATATTCATGTACCACAAATTTTTTTGCCATTCCCCAATAGATGGACATCTACTTTGTTTATAGAAAATTCTATTAGAAATATTTGAGTATTTGTGGAGCCTTCCTCTTTGTCACTGATCTCCTTGTATATGTAAAGTATATGATTTAGTCGCAAAATCTTTGGGTTAGAAGATAAGGCAAATGGGTGAGTCAGTGAACAGAGCACTGGGTATTTTGGTTAACTGAGAAACTTTTGCTTGACATTCATTAATAGCTCCCTCTCAGAAAGCAAACCTTGCATTTCCAAAGAAGTACAGATGTGAGTTGTGATTTCCTGAGACTAGTTGTGAAGTACAGATGTGAGATGTAGTTTCCCATCTATAAGGCAGAGGGCATGGATGCTGAGTAGTTTTCAAAAAGATCTCCTGTAATTTGGGAAAATTTAATGGGAGATGTAGTGGTTCAACCCAACCATCTCCAAGACTTCCTTCTTCCTATACTACAAAATGCAAAGGAAGAAAAATAACCCAGTGTGGCACAGAACAAGACCTTAACAGCATCATGCAAGAGGAGGATGTGGTTTTGTCTTTTGTGGTGGTTTATGGTGGTCTGAGTAAAGACAGGAACTGAAGTATGTTGGGCAATGAAAAGACGCTATTTTTTTAAAACTTTCAGAATTTGTCCTTTGGTTATCTATGCATGTTGCTAAATCAGCTATTTAAAAGGTGTAACAATACCAGGGGATTGGGTTAGGTTGTATGTGACAGCACAGTGAAGGGTTAGGGAACCAGGACTAGAAAAATGGAAAATACAGGAAACAATGAAGTCAGAGCAGCAATCATTCAATCAATAAATGAACATTCACTAAACATCTGTGCCAGGCATTATGCTGTAGGAAAATAATAGCTAATACCATTTCCACTTTAAGTTTTGAAAAATATTCCACATATATTATCTCATTCTTGACAACTTTGTGAGATAGGTACTATTACCTCCATTTTAGAGAGGAGGAAACTAAAGCGGAAAGTGGTTAAGTGGATTAACCTCTCTCTGTCTCAGAAGAAAATTCAGTAAACAGAAAACAACAAGACGTATTGGAGGGTAAAAAAGGAAGGGGAGTTGGGAAGGCAGGATCAACACAAGGCAGGTGATCAAAGAGTTAGTGACCCAGAATGGGGTCAGGGGGAAGGAAGGGATCCTCCACAGGACCATCAACAAAGAAAAGTCCCATTACTGAGAAGGCCTATTATCATAGCTTCAGCTGACTACTCTTCCTTCATCTTAATGAGAGCTGATGCTAAGTCAGCCAAGAAAAATATATTAAGTGCTTATTGTGTGTAAGGCATATGCTAAATGCTGGGAATACAAAGAATGGGAAAAACTTACTCCCTGTTCCTCACACTAGAATGTGAGCATTATAAATTAACCAAGATGATAAATACAGTGCAAATACTCAGCAATCTCAGAGGGGAGGCATTGGCAATGGTAGTGGGATTCAGAAAGGTCTCCTACAGAAAGTGAGATCTGAACAAATCTGAAGAAAGCTGGAAGGCCAGGAGGCAAGGAAGGGGCCTATCCAGGCACAAAGAATAGTCAGCAAAAAGGGATGAAGTGAAGATGAAATGCTGTATTTGAGGAACCCAAGAAGAACAGTACAGTTGAATTGTAGGGTACTGAGTACCTGAAAGTACCTGAAAAAGCAAGGTCTCCCATTGCATCCTGGGTCTTCTCCAGTCATCCCAATGAATATCTGGTCACTGGATCCAGATGGCTCAGGAGGAGAAAGTGAGTTGGTGACCTTGCACAGCAACTCCCTCACTCCAATAAAATTCAAGTGCAAGTCATGTCATCATTTCTCTGATGTCATGGTCTTCTTTGAAAATGAAAGACGAACACAGACAGACAGATTTAGAAGGGAGTGAAGTGTAAGAAGATTGGGAAGGTAATAAAGGACTGGGTTATATTGAGTTTTAAAATCCAAACAGAAAAGAGAAAAAAATAAAATCCAAACAGAGGATTTTATATTTGATCTTAGAGGTCATAGGGAGCCACTGAAGTTTTCTGAGGAGAGTAACAACACCAGAACTGCACTGTAGGAAGATTATTTTGGCAGCTAAATGGAGCATGGAGTGACATGTGGAGGGATTTGAGGCAGCAAGAACCATCAGAGGTGATGAAGGCATATGGCAAGATGACAGCTATGTGAGTGGAGAAAAGGTATGAAGGTAGAAATGGCGGGACTTGAAAATAAAATGGATATATAAGGTGAATACCCAGGAGGAGTCTAGGATGACACCTAGTTTGAGAGATTGAATGACTGACCCAGATTGAAAGTCAAGTGAGTCTGACCTACAGAGGCCTGCAGAGGATGAAAAGCTAAGGTACACACTTTTCTGACAGATGCAGTGGTCTGATCTAAGCTGACCTCTTCCTCAAGATAATAAAAAAAAGAACCAACTCGGAACTCTCCACTTAAACCTCAGTTACCACCAACCTTAAAGATAAGTAAGACACTGAAATGCCAAGATTTAAAGTTCAGAAACTGAGACAATGTCTGTTGGTGTGTACAGAGGCTTCCAGGGACCTAGCACCTTCCTAGGGTCCTAGACCCAGCGAGCCATAAGCCTGTCCCTCCAGAGAAGTTCTCTCAATGACCTATGAGTGAGGAGAGAATTGAACTGAAAATAAAAAAGAGCATTCAATAACACTTTAAATTTTGTAAGGCATTGGAGATGTTATTTCATTTGATATATAAAACAACCCTGTGAAATAGGAATTTTTATCATACCCATTTTACAGTTGAGGGAAATGAAGTTGAGGTGTTCACCTAGGTCATCTAACTGGTATCTGAGACAGGATTTGAATTCAGGCTTTCCCAACTCTACTTCTGTGCTCTTAGCTTTTGAAAGCTCTGTGAGTGTGGACATCCCATGATGGGAGAAAACTGGAGAGAAAAACCATAGCTATTATTGCTCTAACAAGAGGTAAGACTCTGGGGGGGCGCGGAATGTGGCTGAATGATACAGTATTACCCAGAGACCATGCAGGATATGAGTAGCTGATGGTGGGAGTTAAATGTGTGAAACTCCAGACCTTCCTCATTCCTTCCATTGCCCTGGCTCTCTGCTGAACCTATGTCCCATTCCCCATTTCTTTAAGATGCTTGCTTTCTCGATTTTTTTTTTGCTTTGTTTGCATTTGTTTTCAAAAGAGACTAAAAAAAGACAACATGCTTCTTTTTTGTATTGGTTTACGTGTATATGGGGGAAAATTAAATGCAATAAAGAGGTGATGGTCACCCAAGGACATAGAAAGAAATGAATCGCTATCCTTCCTGTTGTCAGGATTACCATTTAGGGGATTTAGAGCAACCAAAGAGATTTTCTTAATTTCCAGAGCTGGGAAAAGATTAAATGAAACAGGATGATCCCAGATTCCCCTGGATAAAATGAGTTTTGGTAGAAGGAGGTTTTCATCGGAGTCGTCTGTCTTTCTTGGCTCTGTAGTCATTTTGGATACTTTTCCCTTTGATCGCTAAAAAGTGCTTTATGGTTGTTATTTTATTGGATCCTTACAACCACCCAGGGAGGTAAGTGTTACTATTATCCACATTTTACAGATGAGGGAACTGAGGCAGACAGGGATAAGTGACTTGTTCAAGGTCGCATAGCTAGAAAGTATCTGAGGCCTGGGTTTGAACTCAGATTCTGACTGTAGGCCTGCTATTCTGTCCAGTGGCCACTTAGCTAGTCTCCTTTTTTCTCTCTATTTTCTTTAACCAAAGCCTGTTAAGGGGCCCTATCTCCCTCACAGAGGGTTGGAGTAAGGAGAAAGGCAAACCCAAGAGGATGCTCCAAAGGGAGGAGCTGGGAAAGAGGGACACCACCCACACCTGGGTGGGTACCACTCGTATTTCCCTTCACTCTTAGATAAACATTGAGCTATTTCTATTTCTAAGGAATTCAGTAGTGATTGCTGAAGATAACTCATCTTAAAAATTCCAGTTATGAAGTATACAGGAGATCAGCTATCAAAGAAAAAAGAGTGAGTGATGTGAAGGGTCAGGGCATGTCATAGTCTTTCTCAACCAAGAGGCAAAGCCTTGGCAGCTCTTTGATGAGTTAACAATATACATAGGAGAATAATGAATGTAAACTACTGGGAGAACACCAAGTATGATAAATGGAAAAGAAGACGATGATCTTTGTTCCAAGAGTTCTTAACCTATTCTGTATTATGGACCCTTTTTTAATCTGGTGAAGCTAATGGATGCTTTCTCAGAAGAATATTTTTTAATGCATAAAATACTATGCAAAAGATTACAAAGGAAATAAACTATATCAAAATGATTATCAAAATATTTCCCCCAAAAAGACAAGTTCATGGACCTTGGGTTAAGAACCCCCACCTAAAGTAAATGGTCAAAAAATCTTCGCAGCAAGTTTCTTTGATAAAGTTCTAATTTCTATGATACACAGGGGCTGACTCAGATTTATAAAAATAAGAGCCATTCCCCAATAGCAAAGAACTAGAAACTGCAGGCGTGCTCATCAACAGGGGAATGTTGAGCAAGTTATGGTATATGTACTTGATGGAATACTATTGAAGTACAAGAAATGATCAAGGGGAAAGTTAAGAAAAACAGGGAAGACCTGTACATAGGACAAAATGAACAGAACCAAGAGGACAGTTTGAACAACAATATTATTATAAATTTAAACAACTTTGAAAGACTTGGGAACTCTGGTCAACATAATAACTGATTACAGTTTCAGAAGATTCAGGATGAACATGCTACAGCCCTTCACAGCAGTGCAAGGACCTAACAAATTCCCAATGGCCTCGAGGCAAAACGCCTTCCACATCCAGAGAAAGAACTATGGAATTGGATCACAGAATGAAGCAGACTATTTTCTCTTGTGTTTTGTTTTGCTTTTCTCATGGTTTCTCCCATTCATTTTAATTCTTCCATGCAATATGACTAAAGTGAAAATGTATTCAATTGGAATGTATGTGAACCCATATAGGATTGCACATCATCTCGGGGAGGGAGGGGAGAAGGAGAGAGGGAGAGAAAATATAAGGTTTATGGACGTGGGTGTGGAAAATTGAAAACAAATAAATTAATTAATTTTAAAAAAGATGCATGTGGATTGATTGAGAAGACAGAAAAAGACCACCCAAAGAAACAGATGCCAGTGGGTCTTGGAGATGGTTAGGTAAAAACAAATGAATTTGATTCCAAGTTTTCTGGTAGCTAATGTAAAATGGTAAAACACATGAGGTAACATTCTGTCTGACAAGAGAAAGTATACACATTCATCTTGATAGACAGCAATTTCTTCTTTGACACTAAACCCTATGAACTAATCTGTGTCCAGCTCTGTCTCTTTCTTTCTCCCCCCCCCCCAACTCATGGGGTCCCACCCCACTCTGATCAGTATGGGAACTCTGACCTGCTTCATTTCCCACCTGGGACTGATCACATGTGGATAACTAAAATTGGCTCAGCTTACTTTACTGTAGCTCAGAAATCAGGAGCTCAAGAGAGCCACCAGCCTCAGCTTATTATAACCAGCATGTCCTGCTATTTCTAATGGCTGCTCCTAATGAAAGCTCCTCCTCCTAAAGACTTGCCTTGCCTCACACATTCTCTCTCTCTCTCAAACACACACACACTTTACAGTACAATAGTACAGTAACTTAGGACTCATTTTAAAGAACTTGGAGCAAAATGTTTATATTTTAGAAGACTTCAGAGGTTTATAGCTACAGCTTTGCTTTCAGGACATGCTGATGGTCCTAGTTACCATCTGAAAAAGGCAAAGGGTATACAATGATTAAACTTGACACTTGGAGGGTACTTATAATCAACTGATGACATAGGTATCATAAATATTATTCCTACTGTGCACAATTTTGCTCCCACCCCCACCTCCCATCACCTGAGAAAGACCAGTCAGGATAAAGATATTTTTGGCCCACTCTGAGCTTAACCTACGATAAAGTTTGCATGCTCTAGCATTACAGATATGATTTGCTTTACTCTCTGAGGGAATCCAAACATCTCCTTCCTGTGTCAGCAACTACAAGACCAGATGAAATTGACCAGGATAATTTTTCTGTTTATGACTACCAAGGACAAAGTGCCTTCAACTGAAGACTATCTTGAAAAATAGGATTTTTCTTATGCTATATATTATGTCACATTAATGATAAAAGAGACACAGACATCCTTGATCTATAATTTCAATTGACACCTTAACATTCTCTTATCTTACTGTATTTACAAGCTATCCTATTAAGAAATGGTTAACACATATGGAGACTATAACTGTGGTTGACACAAGCATCCTGAGTTGGAATTGCTCTAAATGTATAAAGGGTCTCCTTCAGCTTGTTTACCTGAGTTCAGAGTTATTTTCTGACTCCATCATGCATGATTCTCTAGATTAATGAGAATGATAAACACGTTATAGCACATGTACAGACTGATTCTCTTTGTTTCTTATTCAAACCTTTGGTGAGGGGGAACCCCCCTCTGTTTGTTCTTTGGATAAACTTTTGGTTAAAGGCGAAACTGATTCTATTTGTTTCTTTGGATCAAACCTTTGGTAAATGGCTGTCATGCCTTTGCATATGAGGAAAATGACGTGCCTATGGTCACAGAGATAGGTGATGCATGGGAGAAAACGCTGCTTTTAAAATGAGAAAGATCTGAGTTCAAATCCAGTCTCAGACACTTACTACCTATGTAGCCCTGGGCAAGTCTCTTAACCTCTCTCTGCCTCGGTTTCCATATCTGTATAAGGGGGAAAATAATAGCAGCTACTTCAAAGGGTTGTTGTGAGAATTAAATGAGATATTATTTGTAAAGCACTTTGCAAACCTTAAATCCTATGTAAATGTCAGCTATTATTACATTTTTATTGCTACTAAATGTCAGATAAAAACCCAAGTCTGCAGGCAGAGTATCTGGCATTAATTACCCTAAACCATGAACTATATTCCAAAATAAATGAATTAATCTGCTGACTGTAGTTGTTTTAAATTGCTTTTTGTTGTTTTTCAGTCGTTTTCAGTTATGCCTGACTCTCTGTGACCCCATTTGGGGTTTTCTTGGCAGAGACATTGGGATGATTTGCCATTTCCTTCTCTAGCTCATTTGACAGATGAGGAACTAAGGCAAACAGGGTTAAGTGACTGATTCAGGGTCATGTGTCTGAGGTCATATTTGTACTCAGGAAGGTGAGTCTTCCTGACTCCAGTCCTGGCACTCTATCCATGGCACTACTTAGCTGCCATATTATACTGTTACTTAGTAGTACATGCCTACAAATTACAACAATTTTAGTTTCATTATATTTCATTGTAAGCTTCTCCTCCGATAATAACTCATCCATATAATATACTATTTCCTAAGCCACCTCCTAGTAAAGGCTACATGATCATTATCAAGGCGGCCTGACTATTTGCAAAGTGAATGTTGTACATCCAAAATCACATAAGTTTTTTTTAGAAAGATGGCCCTCCCTGGAGGCATCATTTCAAGGTGAGATTTCATCCACCACAGAACAGATGTTGCCAACTGTGCTTTTAACAGCAGTGTTCTGATACAGGTTCCAAATCAGCACAGGATAAAGGAACACAAATTTGGTGCTGGAAAGGGCAATGGGGACATTGAGTTTAAATTAATCATTTTATAGATGAGGAACTTGAGACCCAGAGTTGTAAGCCAGGTCCACATCTGTCTCCTTCTACTCAAGGACAGTGTCCATTTACTGAATAATGATAGATCAACAAATTCTTACACTGTGACTGATCAAACAATCAGCAAGTATTGTCACATAGCTTCTCCGTGCCAGGCACTGTGGATACAGACATAAATAATGAAAGGATTACTATTTTGAAGGAACTTTCATTGGAGAAAGGAGACAACAAGTACATAAATATGTACATACAGAATTAATATAAAGGAATAATTAACTACAAGGTAATTAGGGAAAAAGGACACTGGTGGACACGAGGAAAGAGTGCAATGCAGTCATGGGGGATGGGCAATGCAAAGTCACAGTTCAGCTCCATGTGTGAAAAAAAGAGAAAAGGCCAGGTTGGTTGGATCACCAAGTGTGAGAGGGGTGGTAATAAACAACAGGTTGGAGTCTGGTTGTGAAAGGCTTCAAAAGCTAAATAGAAGAATTCATCCTTGATTCTAGAGGCAGTAAGGTGCCACTGGAATTTAATGAGAGGGGAGCGGTATGATCACATCTGTGGTTAAAGAAAATAATTCTGGCAGACAGGTTCAGGATGGACCAGTGTGGGGAGAGATGAGATAAAGGTACAATTAGAAAGATATTGCAATAGCCTAGGTGACAGCTGGTGAAGGTCTGAACTAAGGTGGTAGTTGTATGAGCAGTGGGCAGGAGAGATGTAGTGATAGAAAAGGCAAGAACTGACTAGGTTGTTTGAAAGAGGCTGAAGTGTCAAGGATAATGAATGCTAAGCTTATGAACCTGGAAAAATAGAAAAATGGTGCTGGGAAACAGGGAAGTTTGGAAGAGGCTTGGGCGTTTTTGGGGGAAAGAAAAGCAGTTCTGTTTTGGACCTGTTAAGCTTGAGATATCCCTGGGACATCAATTCAAAATATCCAGTGGGCAGTAAGAACTGGTATTGTGGTACTGAAACTTAGGGAAAGATTGACATTTGTAAGTCTTACATATAAAGTAGATAAACCAATGGATACTAATGAGGAGGAGGAAGAAGAAGAAGAAGAAGGAGAGGAGGAGAAGATGAAGGAGGAGAAGAAGGAGAAGGAAAAAGAGGAGGAGGAGAAGAAGGAGAAGCAACAATTATAGTTAGGGGACAAAATATGCATGATGAGCTGGCAAAAGGAACCAAGAAGAAACAGTAAGACAGATGAGAAGGAGAACTAGGAGAAAGTAGTGTCAGGAAAACTCATTTTCTACAAGAAGACATTTCCAGTCCTCTTTAATCTTAGTGCCTTCCTTCTGAGAAGACTTCCAATTTATCCTGTAAATATTTTGTTTGAATATGGTTGTTTGTATGTTGTCTCCCCCATTAGACTGTGAAAGTGAGAATGTAATAAGACCTTAGCATGAAAGGGCCAGGGTCTCCCATTCCATCTGGGCCATCTCCAGTCGTCCTGATGAATATCAGGCCACTGTACCCAAATGGCTCAGGAGGAGAAAGTGAGGTTGGTGACCTTGCACAGCCCTACCTCACTCAAATCAAAGCCAACTGTAAGTCATGTCATCTTGGTGTCATGGTTCTATTTGAGAACAAAAGACAAACACCACCTTAAAAGCAGGGATTGATTGGGCTTTGTACAGAACCTGGCATAATTCTTGTTATTGTTCAGTCATTTTTTAGTCATGTCTGACTCTTTGTGATCCCATTTGGCATTTTTTTTTGGCAAAGATTCTAGAATATTTGCCATTTCCTTGTTTTGGCATTTCCTACATACCTGACATGGAGCAGGCACTTCATTAATGCTACCTGACTGAAGAGTTGACTGAGATGAGACATTATCTACTCAGAAAGGAGAGTTAACCATGTCAGTGCAGCATGTAGCTAGAGTAAAGGAAGAAGAATGGGAAAAAAATTATCAGTTCAGAAATTAAGACATAGTTCTAAAAAGAGGAGTTTCAAGTTGAGTGATGGGGTCAGAAATCAGAATGTAAAGGGTTCCAAACCAGGTACATATAAGGAGGCAATGTGGTTAGGAGTGGAAAGAACATGATGGTACCTAGAGGTGTTAGGACTTAAAAGAAAAAAAAATTCTTAACATTCTTCTTGGTATCAAAAATTGAAAACAAAACGGGTGCCCATTGATTAAGGGATGGTTGAACAAACTGTGGTATAAAAATGTAATGGGATAGGACTGCACAATGAGAAAAACTACAACTATAAGAAAGTTGGAGAAAGATGAAAGTACTTGCATGCAACGATAAAGAGTGAAGAAAACAAAAGGTTGACAACAACAAAGTAAATGACTATGACATAACTCCTTTGAGGTGGCTACTACAGCTATGAAATGAAGTGTACACTGCCAGACAATGTTGTGGTGTCAGTTGGATTGGTGTACATGTTTTTGTTTTCTTGTTACAAGGAAGGATTTAATTTTAGGAGCGGTAGGACAGTGGCATAATAATCTAAGGCAATGCTAAAACTACTATTATTTTGAAAGAGCATGCTAGACTAAGATTAAGGAGACCATAGTTCATATCCTGATTCTTGACATTCATCATCTATGTGAATAAAGGAAAGTCAATTTCAACAATTTGAGTTTCAGCTCCTTATCTGTCAAATGAAGATGATGATAAAGCACCCTAGAACCTTACTACATAGATGTGAATTATCGCTGTCATTAGGATCAGAGGTAGACTGACAAATATGGCCCTATATAGGACCATGGTTTTGGAACCAGAAGGGAAAAAACTAAGTGCCAACAGAGGTTAAGGAATTTGTCCTACATAACAAATATAGGCAAAAACTGTTAAAGGCAGGATTTTAACCCCCACCTTCAGATGCAAGAACTTGTGTTGATGCTATTGTGGTACCACAATGCCTCCACAAATTTAGTACCAAGATTTGTTAAAGAGAAAAAATGACCCAGAGTGTTAGGAGATTAGTCAACAATTTATGAGTCTGGGAAAAAGAAATGATTTCCCTTTTCTGATTGTATAATCCACAATTAGTGGCTATCCTGAAGATGTATTATAGAATGAATTTGGAGAAATGGCTTTGAAAGGCCTTGGATTTACCACTCGAGCGAGATTGATTCTGAACAGTTTTCCTAGGCCCTTTTTCAATTTTACATATTTGTTCAAATAGAGGGAGATCTCTGGGGCATGCAGAATTTGGAAAACTTGCAAAACTATATCTGTGCTACACAGACTAGGAGAATGTCAGAGCATTTTAGAGTTAGAATGGTCTTACAGGTTAACTAGTCCAACTCTCTCATTTTATAGATAAGGAAACTTGTCCTGGAGAGGCAAAGACTTGGACACGTAACTGGGTCTAGAACCCAAGTCTCAGTTTTAAAACTTGTATATAGATATTTTTCAGCTCTCACTTTTCTCCACTTCTCAATTTATTATTTCGCTGATTTATTTTTGCCCAAGTAACCCTCACATCTCTCTTATTGCTATTTTTAGTCATCTCCTAAAAGGTTATCTCACACTCCCCCCGCACCCCCAAAAAGAAGCAATGCAACTATTATATAGGAGTCACAATAAAGTCTAAGCAATTGAGTAAGAGAGACCTGGAGGCTCTTTTTTTTTTTAAACAAATCAATGCTAATGACCAGGTAATTATACTCATAGCTTTCCAAAGAAGTATAAAGTACTCTGACACCATATCAAAGAGTGTTAAATAGGCCTTAATGAGGGAAAGGACAGAAAAGAGGGACTTAATAGCACTTAAGGTGTCAGAGTTTCTGGCCTCAGGTCCAGTTTTGAATAAAATTAGAAGATAGGACAAAATGAGAAGGAGGAAAAGTCAGTTGTTACTTTTTTAAAGTACTTTTAAGTGGGAGAAAGACACCAAATTATTAAAAAGAAAAAAAAACTTTGTTTTTTAAACTTCTAGATGGTATAGGGAATAGAATATTAACTATCCTCTAGCATCAAGAATACCTAAATTCAAAAAAGACACTAGCAGTGTAGCTATGGACAAGTCACTTGCCTTGGATCAACCTCAGTTTCTCTGTTGGTTAAATCAAGGTAATAACAGTCCTCCCTGCTTGCAAGTTGTTAAATTATTAATCTATCTGTCAATATCCCTGCCTATTACACAGAAAACCAGGGTTCATAGAAGCTAATTTTGGGTAGCTAGGTGGAGCTGTGGATAGAGTGGCAAGACTGGAGTCAGGAAGATCCATCTTCCTGAGATCAAATCTGGCCTCAGATCCTAGCTGTGTGACCCTGGACAAGTTACTTAGCCCTGTTTGCCTCATTTTCCTCATCTGTAAAATAAGCTACAGAAGGAAACCACTCCAGTATCTTTGCCAAGAAAACTCCAAATGGGGTCATGGAAAGTCAGACATGACTGAACAACAATTTACAAGTTGTTGTTAAGATCAAATGAGATTATATGTACAGTCTTGAAAACGTTAAATCAATATATAAATGTCAGCTATTATTAATGCAGCAACATCCTTTAAGTTTGCTAGCCACTGAGTCATAAAAGCTGAGAGCATGTCAATCAACAAGCATTTATAAAGTACTCCGTAGGTTCCAGGTCCTATGCTGCAACAGTAGAACTGGGTAATATAATATCTAATAATATCTGTGACATTATTATCTGTCATATTAAGTGACTTTAGATATTATTAGAAATTTTGATTATGTAAAATTAGAAAGTTTTTCCACAAATAAAACCAATGCCATATAAAATTAGAATTAGGTAAATGGGGAAAAAATTTGCCCAAGTTACTCTGATAAATATCTCATTTTTGAGATTTATAGACAACTGATTAAATTTTATAAGAATTACAGTCATTCTTCAAATGACAAATGGTCAAAAGACATGAATAGACAGTTTTCAGCAAAAGAAATTCAAGTTAATAATAACCATGTGAAAAAATGTTCTAAATCACTAATAATTAGAAATGCAAATTAAAACAACTCTGAGGTTCCATCCCACACAGCATTTTGGCAAAGTTGACCAAAAAAGGGGAAAAAAAAGGAAAATAACATACTGGAGGGGCTGTGTTAAAATAGTTACATTAATGCACTGTTAGAACTGTTGGAACTGTTGAACTGGCCCAGCCATTTTAGAAACCAATTTGGAACTATGCCATTAAATCCCATCCCATTAAACTCTGCATACCTTTTGATCCAGTGATTTATCTACTGTCTATACCCCAAATAGAGCAAAGAAAAAGGAAAAGGACCCCTATATACAAAAAATATTTACAGCAGTTCTTTTTGTGGTGACAAAGAACTGGAAATTAAGGTGGTACCCATCAGTTGGGGAATGGTATACAAATACAATACAAGGTTTGGAATTGTTAGAGCTGGTTCAGGGGTGAAAGAATTCACTGAGACCTTCTCTGTAGCCTTTGGGAGCTTTACTGACACAAAAGCAGCTTGATTGAGATTTGGCAAGGGGCTAAACAAAAGACAATGACATAGCAAAAGGATCAAACTTATATAGGATGATTTTAGGATTTCTTTATGGGGGCTGGAGCTCTAGGGTAAGTCTTGCAAGATAAAGTCACAGGATGAGATTGATGAATGACACAAGATGAGGGAGACAAGGAAATTCCATTCCCTAGAATGGGAGGTGAGAGGAATTTTATGGTCCAGGATAAGGGGAAGTTTTGTGGTAAGGGGAGACTTTAGGGTGCCCTCAGGTTAGAAAATAAACCACGGATTTCAAAAAGTCAATCCTTAATATTATTTTTAACTGTTTATATTCACATCACAAGTGTACACACACACACACACACACACACACACACACACACACACACACACACATATATATATATATATATATATATGCACATGTACCATATATGTATGTGATGGAATACTATGATGCTATAAGAAATAATGAAGGGGCTGGTTTCAGAAAGATTTGAATGAATTGATACAGAGTGAAGGCATCAGATCCCAGAGAACAATTCATACAATATTGTCCAAACAAACAATTCTGAAAGACTTAGGAACTCTGATCAACACAAAGACCAACTGTAATTCTAGGACTCAGGATGACAACATGCTACCCTATGTCCTGATAGAGAGGTGATGGACTCAGAGTGAAGATTGAGATATATTTTGAGGGGGAAGGTTGACACACACACATGGCCAATAAGGAAATTGGTTTTGTTTTACCACAAGTTTTTTTTTTAACAGTTTGTTTTTTCTTGCTTTCTTCATTAAGTAGAAGAGGGGTGGGGAGAATTCAGATCGGAAAATAAAATAAAATTTAATTAAAAATTTTAATAAGAACAACCCTCTCATTTTGTATTATTGCACAGTGGAAAGATCATTGGTTCTGAAGTCAAAGAGCTTGGACTGAAATCCCACTTCAGCCTTTTACTCCATGGCATAATCTGAGGCAAGTTCATTCACCTCTCTGGACTTCACTTACTTACCTCGAAAAATGAGCAATACTTAAAGAAATTAATTCAGGGTATTCACTGGAAGGTCAAATACTGAAGCTGAAGCTTAGGTACTTTCACCACATAATGAGAAGACAGGACTCAACGGAAGACCCTGATGCTGGGAAAGATTGAGGGCAAAAGAAAAAGGGCACCTTACAGGATGAGATGGATAGTGTCATGGAAACAACAAACATGAACTTGGACAGACTTCAAGAGATCATGGAGCACAGAAGGGTCTGGAGTGCTATGGTCCATGGGTCATGAAGAGTCAGACTCAAATGAACCACAACAAAATGAGTAGGTGGGCTGGGGCAGTTAGGTGGACCAGGGGGTAGAGTACAGGTATGGAGTCAAGTAGACTCATTTCTCTGAGTTCAAATCTGCTCTTAGACACTTCCTAGCTGTGTGATCCTGGGCAAGTCCCTTAACCCTGTCTGCCTCAGTTTTCTCATCTGTAAAATGAGCTGAAAAAGGAAATGTTAAACCACCTCAGTTTCTTTGCCAAGAAAACCCCAAATAGGGTCACAAACAGTATGGCATGATCTCCAACAACAAAAATAAGCAGACTGGACTAGATGACCTTCAATCAATCAATAATCAATAAATATGTCTCCAGATTCTGTGATCCTATCTACCATTGCCTCCTGGAGTTTGTTATTATTTTATAGTAGTATTATTGATTTTTTAAAGGTTTATTTTGTAGACTGAAACTGTTCCTCAGAAGAAAGTTTAATATTTTATGTGATAAAAGTATGGTTTCATGATGAAAAATTTTAAAAATCTGTGTCAAAATCTTAAGAATTCGATAACAAATTGTGTAAAAGAAGGGAATACACAGCAGAACATACTACACATTGAAATGTGTTTTTTTAGATATAAAAGTTATTGTATAAGTCAACAAATTTAATTATTTCACTCTGACCCAATAAATTCAGAGCATTGTAAATCCTGGCTTTGGCCCCTATTGAACTCACAGATGGAGAGGACATTTTGCTTGACCCTGGATTTTGGATGTCATTGATACTGCAATTCTGGATGAGATGTCTGGGACTAGGTCTCATTCTCTGCCATAATCCCTGGTGTCGTCTGCCTTCTTTCCTAGTGATCCAATTCTGGCCTTGGTAACCCTTTCCTTTCTCTTTCTTGTAGATTTCTTAATCAGGAAACAGTTCCCTCTCCTGTTGTGGCCATTACTGGTCATAACTAGATGTTGGAGATCATGCCAGGTCTCCAGAAAGGATCCTCTGGTTGTTGAGTTGCCTTTGTTACATGTGGTGACTTCAAGAACCCTAAGGTCCCTCCCTATCTCTTTGTACTGAGGACTGGTTCTATACCATATTGCTCCAACAGGCCAGGGTCAAGAGCCTGCTGACTTCTGGTGCTAATCACCAAATCTTCTACCTCTCTTGGCAGATGTGATTAAATACTTTCACATTCTGGTCCCAGTGAGACAGGGCTTGGATCAGGACCTTCTGTCAAGTCTCTAGTCAGAGTAGGGTTTTAGGATCCATGAAGACTGGCTGAGTTTTGGCTTTAGAAGAACATCCCTGACTCAGAGGGTTCCCAGGCTTCTGACTGTTCAACCTAAGCTGATCCTAGCTCTAGGCCTTCTGGTGGTTCCTTTCCTAGTGTCTACAAGCTTCTAGCTGTCTTTTTATACAGTCTTGGACTGGATGGAGATTACTGGTATTTATCTTTGATTTTCTTGATCATGTGGTACTCTTTGAAATCTCTGCCAAAGTGTTTATGGAATACCTGGCCTCTGGTAGGACCTTGTATGGTTGTCATCTTAACTGGAGTTTCCAGCAAATCACTGCAGCAAATAGCTCTAAGGCTAATAATGAACTGTTTGACTTTTGATAAGGCATTTTCATTCTCATGTTTGTCCTCAGTTTCCTCATTTGTTAAATGGGTCTGCCCACCTCTAATGTTATACGGATCATAGATTTAGATTTAGAGTGACTCTATGGGTCATCTCAGCCAACCCATCCTTCTTCTAATGAAGAAACAGATACAGAGAGGTTTAATCACTTGCCTATGGTGACATAGGGAAGAAAGGAAATAGGAGCAATTTGTACTCCTTCTCTGACTCTAGCTTTTAAGTTCTTTAGGGGCAGGGACTGTCTTTTGCTTCTTTTTGTATCTCCAGCATTTAGCACAGTGCCTGGCACATAGTAGATACTTACTAAATGCTAAGTGATATATCACTTCTACTGTGCCATCCTGATTCCCTTCCCAATGAAAAATGTTGATACAAAACTTAGGGAGGTTCCAAGTAAATTATACACATCTGAGGAAAGAATGATATGAAATCAGTATACATACATGAAAACACGTCAAATAAGTTTTCTCAGCAGGACCAAACATTAATGTGTGGGATATCAGTCTAGGGGCTGGTTCAAGTGGAGAAAAAAACTTCATTCTTGTTATTGACGTTTGGGTCATATCTTGAGTCATTAGTTGAGGGAGCTTCCTTCAACCAATGCCAATTGGCAACTTCTCTGTCATTTATAGTCTAGAAGATTTACCTGGGCACTGAGAATTTAAGTTATTTGCCCAGGGTCTCACTTCCAGTATGTGTTAAAAGCAAGATTTGAACTTTTCTTGCCTAGAAGTCAGTCCTCTTTCACAGCATTTTTGTGACTAATAACTCAGCTGGCTTCTATTGTAATGAAGATGAAATTAGAGTCTTCAATTCAATTCAATGAGGATTTATTGCCAGCCTATAACCTACTCTCATCGGTGGTAGAGTAGAGAGAGAGTGCTTGGGCCTGGAGTCAGGAAAACCTGAGGTCAAATCAAGTCTTAGACATTTACTAGCTGTGTGACTCTGGGGAATTCAGTTAACCTCTGCCTCAATTTCTTCAATTGTGAAAAAGGGATAATACCTTGCAGGGTTATTTTGAGGATGGAATGAGATATCTATAAAGAGCTTAGCAAAGCACCTGCCACATGGTAGGCACTCTATAAATGCTTATTTCCTTTTCCTCCTCTTTCCCTCCTATCTCTAATTCTCTCAGTTAGATTAATGTAAGTCGCCGCCTTTGTTGGACCACAGGAAATCTTCAAGGCTACTCACCCCACCCTATGTGCTGTCATTTCCTTTGGGTCATTTACAGAAAACAACAACAAAAGCCCCTTGGTTTAAAAAAAAATAGTAACATTCATTAAAGGATAATGGATTTAGAATTGAAAGTGACGTTAGAGGTTATCTATAGTCTGACTCCTCTTCTTATGGATGAAAAACCTGAGGCCCAGAGAGACATGGAAACTTACTTATTCTTTCCCTTTATTTCTCTTTTCCCTTCCTTCTCTAACTCTCTCTCTCCCTAAGACTGGTTCTTACTTCGTTCAGGCTAGAAGGGCAACGGACACTCACAGTCCAATCTCACTTCTGACGACTGTGGAATCTCTGATCTCCTCCATTTCTGGCCCTGGCCGATTCATCTCTCCTTAGGCAGTCTCACTCTCTGGGACTCGCTATATTAACAATGAACTTAGTGTGGACATCCTATTGGCACTGGTCCTAAGGCAGCACAGAACCCCCAAGTTCAAGAGACCTTTTAGCCTCAGCCTCCCCAGCAGCAAAGATAACAGGCACATGCCACCATTTTTGAAACCAAAATGTGTATTCCTGGTTAAGCAATAAAGTGCCACAGGGGTGGGGAACCTGAAGCCTTGAGGCTGTGTGTGACCTTCTAGGTCCTTGGGTGCAGTCTTTTGACTGAGTTCAAATTCTACAGAACAAATGCTTTATTGGGGGGATTTGTTCTGTGAAGTTTGGATTTAGTCAAAGTGTCACATTTGAGGACCTAGAGGGCCACAGGTTCCCCACCCTTGGAATTGTGTAGGGAAAACCAGGAGAGTACAATAGTTTTCTATTTTCAAGCACTATGTTTTGTGTTCTGGGGACTAAAATAGAAAAGAATGGAAAAGCATTGATTAAATGCTTACCGTGTGTCATGTGCTGAGTTAAGCACTGGGGATACAAATAGAAAGGATGAAGACATTGCTCTCATTCACTTTCTAATTAGGGGAGACAGCACATAAAGAGGGGATTGGTTTTATGGCAGATGGAAAAGTCAGGTGGTACTTAGGATCCAGGAGGCAGAGCAGATGATAAGGTTCCATGGATCTTGAGTTTAAATGGCAGGGCAGATGGTCTGTAACTAATGATTTTTGGAAAGGGTTGATAGACCCAAAAGGTGGGAGTAGAGTGGTACTAAAAGACCTGGATTACTGGTGTTATTTGTATAATTTGTATAATTCAATTCAACAGACATTGTTAAATGCCTACTATGCGCAAAGTAGGAGGGAACATGGCAGAGAGGTTTCAGCATTGGCTTTTGAGTCGGGAAGACCTAGGTTCAAATCCATTGTCTCAAATGTTGGCTGTGTCACCAATGATGACTCACTTAACCTCTTAGTATTCCACAGAATTCACTAATGCTCAGTAACACGGAAGTTTCTGATCTGTGAGGAAGAATGGAAACCAATGAAGTCATAGGCTTAGATGGCCATATGCAAGGCACTAAGGTAGGTGCTAGAGGTACCGAGAAAAAAATTAAGTAGTTCTTACCCCCAAATAACTTATATTCTCTTTATGCTAAAAAATTCTTCTCTGATTAAACTTTTTAGAACAGTCAGTCCATAAAGACGTCCTATTTCCACTGAGTGTCACCCCTATCACGCTATCCTTGAGTCTCATGTAGAGGGAGTAAAAGCCTGAAAGTGAAAAGTTCCTACATTCTTTCATTTTATGTAACTGTTAGCAGACTAAGGAAAGGAGAACTTCTGTAAATATTAATTAGTGATGATGAACTTAGAATAGCTGCTGGTCATCTTGTAAGTAACTGTACAGATTTGTGCGTGAGAAACAAATTCTGATGTGAGACAAAGATGAGGACAGCAGAGTATATGGGAGATAAATATTAATGTCAATTAGTAAACAGTAATTAGTGATGATAAAGTTAGAGCAGATGCTGGTCATCTTGTACATAATTATACAAATTTGTATGTAAGAGACACATTCTCATGTGTGACAAAGATGAGGACACCAGAGCATAGGAGAGACAAATATTAATATTATTTAGTGATGGCAATGTTAGAATAGCTGCTGGTCATTTTGTGCATGTACAAACTTGTGCATGAGAAGCAAATGCTATGTGTGACGTGGATAAGGACACCTCAGCACATGAAAGATACAATATTATATTAATATTTGCTAAAATATTCATGAGTGATGATAAAGTTAGAATGGCTGTTGGCCATGTTGCATATAATTGTACAAACTTGTACATGAGAGATGAATTCTCATGTCTGACAATATGAGGAGACCAGAGTATGTGAGAGACAAATATTAATATTAATTAGTAAATATTAATTAATTATGATGAAGTCAAATAGCTGTGGGTCATCTTGCACATGTCTGGACAAATATGCATGAGAAACAGACTCTCATGTGTGACAAAGATAAGGGTACCACAGTACAAGAGGGAAAATAGGAATACTGTATTAATATTTGCTAAAACATTAATTATACATGATGAAGTTAGAGTAGATATTGATCATCTTCTACATAACTGTATAAACATGTACATGAGAGGCAAACTCTCATATGGGACAAAAATGAGGACACCAGAGTTATGTCCTCCGCTGACCTTTGGGCTTGAAATATTCCGAAATGCGTGACATTGGCAGGTCATCTAGCCCACTACAGTCTCCCTTTCATCAGAGGGGAATTCAGGGATGAATTCACCTTCTGTGTCTTTGCAACTTGTGTCATTTTCTCACTACTGTTCAGACCCTCAGTCCTTCATTTACACAACCTCCACAACTTTCTGGATGAAGCTCAAACCAACTAGTTTTTATTTGGTATTTAGAAATTCATGTCTTTTTTTTTTTTTTTAACACCTATTGGAGCTGGCATTTCAGCCCTAAGTTGGATGGGTAAGAATTTTCAGTTTCTCTTCTGGGAGATCTCATAAACAAATTTAACCAGATATTGGTGAAAGACCTATGTCTGCTGGCAGACAGAAATTGCCATCATTTAATCTATAGCACTCTTAGAGAACTTAGCTCTTCCTGCTGAGGACAGAAGAAAGGAGGGGAAATCTTCAGGAGAC
Organism: Potorous gilbertii; assembly: GCA_028658325.1. NCBI lineage: Eukaryota > Metazoa > Chordata > Mammalia > Diprotodontia > Potoroidae > Potorous > Potorous gilbertii. Next base: position 504,843,183 of record CM053770.1, read on the forward strand.
TAGTAAGATGTAGAGGTGACAATGCTGAACTGGGAGACTTGGTGAGAGAAAAGCAAAGATGAGGCAGTCTCGGGGGCCAGGTGTGGGACTACCACCAATAAGAGAGAGGGAGAGAGAGGAAAGGAGGGAGAGAGAGGGAAGGGGGGGTAGAAAAGGGGGAGAAGAGAGAAAGAAAGAGAGAGAGGAGAGGGAGAGAGAGAGAGAAAAAGAGAGAGAAGGAGGGAGGAGAGAGAGAGAAAGAGAGAGAGAGAGAGAGAGAGAGAGAGAGAGAGAGAGAGAGAGAGAGAGAGTTTGATTTGGGGAAAAGAAAATGGAGCTGCCACTAATACCACCTGTGCTACGGTCTGGAGAGCATGAAGAGGAAGAGGAAGGAACAAGCATTTATTAAACAACTACTGTGTACCAGATATTGTGCTAAGGACTTTATAACTATTATCTCATTTGATGAGGGTAGAGTCCAGGGAAGCAGCAGCCACATGAGAGAGAGGACGCTATGGGAGTGATGGCCTTGGAAATAGGAATAGCACCCCAGTGATGAGGTAGCCAGTGTCAGACTCTAAGTCTAGATATATCCTGGTTTAGCAAACACACCCAGTGGGGTAGGTCCAAGTTGCAGACTTCTACTTTTTCTTTCTCCTTACCATCCTTGTTTCTGATCCAAAACTATCTCTTTTTCTTCAGTTTTTTTTTTAAACTCTAATCACTGAGTCATCTAAGCCAACATTAATATAAAATGACTAACCATTTGAATTGCTTACTGGCATGATCTATTGCTCAAATGATGCTGAAGAAGGTAGATTCTTAGTCTCACTGCTAGGATCTTCCTGACTGGAGGCACAGACCTATATAGAAGATTTTATTGACTCATGTTTTTATAGCCTCCCAGGGACTGCAGGGAATATACGGATCCATTAGGATCCATCCTCGAGGCAAAGGAGTTGGCAGTGGGATATTAGAGAAATTAGGGTGTTGCTAGAGTTAGAAAGAATGTCTAAGGCGGTCACCTTAGGCATGTTCTCTTTCCCTTTAAAGGAAAATTAGTCCCACAAAGGGCAGAACTGAGGGAAATGACTAGGAAGCAAGTCATGCCCTCATAGAATACTTGGGAAAGAGCAGCTCCACCTAGCACCTGAGGCCCTCCACAAACTGGCTTCAGCCTACCTCTCTAATCTGATTTCCAGCTACTTACTCCAAATTCTCTGACTAGGCTGGTTGACTCACACAATCTTCTGAATCATACAGACCTTTTGCTTTCTCCTTCCTGTCTCTCCTCCTGTTTCTGTCATCTCACTTGCCAAGAAGGCTCTCTTTCTACCTGGCCTTCGGAGTCTAACTGTATAGAAGTGGGGCTAGCCAAGAGGGAATATTTAACTTTGCTCACCATCCAACAAAGCACCAAAATTGGTAGACCTACAAATTGATGCAATAGAAGATGAATGAAAACTAGAGTTTATTTGTGAAATAAATTTCTTGTGAAAGAAATTCAGTACTGGAATTTTTAAAAAGTTATTTGATTCACAGAAACCATAGGTCTCATGCATCCTGTACTTTTTTTAATTCGAAAGAAGGAAACCTAAAACAGATTTGTCTATTTCTCCAGGAAGAAGGGGCAAGTGGTGGCTAAAAGGTCAACACTGGAATGGCTCAGGATGGGAGGCTACTTAATGCATTTTTTTTCCTTTCTAATTTTCTTTAGCAGATACCATGTGACTGTTGCTGCTGAAATGGCTGAATGTTGGGGCAAGAACTTCATAAATCTCTACTCTGGAAGAGCAGGATTTGGCTCTCATCAAGGTATCATGGTAGAATGCAAGGATTCCTAATCTTGTCTTGTTTTGTGAATGCTTTTGGCAGTCTGGTCAAACCTATGGATCTCTCCCTAGGATAATGTTTTTAAATGTAAAAAATAAAATTCAGGATTATAAAGGAAACCAGAAATTTTGAAATAAAAGTAATCAAAATATGTGGAACCCATCTCCCTTCCAAAAAAAAATCCCAAAAACTTCAGGGGAAAAACATGGAAAGAGTAGTGATGTTGGGAGTTAGGAGACAGGGATGAATCTCCAGGCTCGGACATCAGTTATAAATAATTTGGCCTCAGTTTCCTTAGCTGTAAAATAAGGAAAATAATACCCACCCTTCATTAGAAGAGTTGAGAGTAATACTGAAGAACCTTAAAGCATAGTAGAAGTGTGAGTAATTATGAGTCAGGTTCCCCCAGAGGGCCATAAGATAAGCTGCATGTGCCATAGTACTGTTAAGTATCTGATATGGATGAGGTTATGTCATTCCACAGATTCAAATAAACAAACAAACTCATAACTCTTACTACTGGCTAAAAGCCGAAGTCCTTACCTTGGCATTCAAAGCCCTTCACAAACTGGTACCAATCTACCTTTCTAACCTTATTTCCAGCTATTCACCTTTTCAAAGCTTCTGGCCAGGCTGGTTGACTCACACCATCTTCTGAATCATACAGACCCTTTGCAATCTCCGTCCTGTCTCTGCTTCTGTTTTTTGTCCTATCACATGCTGAGAGGTCTTTCCCTTTCCTTTCACCTGTTGTAGGTGTCCTTTGGAGTCCAACTGAAATCACACCTCATGCATTCCTCCAAATAACCATTAATTAAGTAGCTACCAGGCATAAAGCACTAGGCTAGGTGTTGGGAAAGAATAAAAGTGATCATTCAGACATTATCCCTTTCAGGATGGAGTAAACAATCCAAGACTTCTTTTAATAATAACTGTCATCATAAATCCTGGGATTCTAGACTTTGTTTTGCCGAGCCTGGGAGCAAGCATGAGGATAAATAAGTGAATGAGGAGCAAAGGTAGATTTCTGCTCCATAGAAGGCAAAAGTTCCGATTAATTATACCTGCATCAAAGAGATATGAGCAGTAAGCTCACTACATGACTCAAAGCATAGGTTACATGAGCACAGGGATATTCAAGGAGAGAGCCTAGATATGTATTAGATTAAATGACCTCTGAGATCACTTCCAACTATGAGATTCTATGAATTAATCATGGATTACTTTTCTTGATCCAGCTGTGCCGTACTAGGTGGTACAAAGGATAGAGGGCTGAACCTGGAGTGAGGAAAACCTGAGTTCAAATGCAGCCTTGGACACTTACTAGCTGTGTGACCCTGAGCAAGTCACTTACCCCCTATCTGCCTCAGTTTCCTCATTTGTCAAATGAAGGGGTTGATCTACAAAGTCTTACAAGGTCCCTTCCAGCTTTAGAACTATGGTCCAATAAAAAATATTTTCCTTAGGTATTTCTCTTCCTACATCTGGGAGATGCTGAATTTCCTCTGTGGCAAAATTGGACACACAATGTAATGACAGGTATGGAAATCAGAATATTAGAGGTGGAATGGATTTAAGAGAGAGAAACCAATTGAATCTTCCTCATTTTACAGATGAGGAAACTGAGGCTCAGAGATGGGAATGATTTGCTCAAGTTCACATAGGTAGCCAACAGTAGGATTGGGAATCTCAGTCTTTTTCTTCTAAATTCAATGTTTTTTACATGTATTCTTCACTGTACTTCCTTTCCATTTGATAAAAATAACCACAAAAGGGGACAAATGAGTGGCACAATGGATAGAGCACTGGATTTGGTATCAAGAGAACTTATCTTCCTGAGTTCAAATCTAACTTCAGATACTTACTAGTTGTGTGACCCTGGACAAGTCACTTGACCCTGTTTGCCTCAGTTTCCTCACCTGTAAAATGATCTGGAGAAAGAAATGGCAAACGACTCCAGTATCTTTGCCAAGGAAACCCCAAATGAGGTCACAAAGAATCAGAAATGACTACATGACAAAAAGAAGAACCGATCAACCTCCACTCCCACCCCCAACAGCCAACTACAACCAGTGACCCAGAACACTGCAGGTATCCTTTCTACAGACACAGCTTCTTCAAGTTGGATGCTTTGATTTTTCCTTTTCTCCTGATGCCACTGAAATAAAGAAATCTCAGGGGAAAAATGTCATCAGTGCTCTTGTGCTATTTCCTGGATGAATTGGTAAGAGAGCCTGCTTGGAATTCTTTAAAATTTTTTTTCTTTACTATATTGTTCTCTCTATGAGTTACATTCTTTGTGATTGATCTAGTTCTAGGGAAGACTATAAATGCATCATCCCTTCTAACAACATTGGAGCTCAGGATCTGCCATGCAAGGCTTCATCCTGAACCTACACCCAGAGCCTGGAAAGGCAGAGGCCACTGGAGGGTAACCTTCACCAGAGGCTGTTATCCTTCATAGTTTTATATGCTGTCCTTGGGGGAATGGCAGCAGCTGTGTTCTTTTTCCATGCAAGAGATATAATCGGTCATCTTATTATCTGAGACATAAGGTGGGGGAAGCAAGGGGTGGGACAACAAGTTGAAACACATCACAAAACAGCTGGTTTATATTCAGAAAGACAGACGAACTGGGGGTTCATCTCAAGAGAGAAAAACAACAGAAGTCACACAAGAGACCCCTCCCCCCCAACCAAAAGAAGCAGTTGTATTAAATGTGGTTGCAGAGGATTGGGTTTGGATCTTGGTTCACCACTCAGAGTTTCAGTGTGCTCATTTATAAAATGAGAGAGATGAACTCAATGTTCTCTATGGTTCTTTTCAGTTCTTACTGCTGGGACTATAAATCTGATAACTTGGAAGAAACTGCAAAACCTGCCCACTCTCATCCACTTAGCAAGACAGAAAATAAAAACACTTTTAATGAGACTGGAAATATGGTTTGTGTAAAGCACTTTGTGCTGATGGATACAGCTAAGAATGACAGAATATACTGGCCTCTTTTGCTTGACTTTCTTGGGCAGCTAGGTGGCATAGAGTGGATAGAGTTTTGGATACAGATTCTGGAAGGTCTGAATTTAAATACAGCCTCACACTAGCTATGCAATCCCGGGCAAGTCACTTCACTTCTGTTTGCCTAGTAAAATGCGGGTAACAAGAGCGCCTACCTCCTAGGGTGGTCATGTACACATTTTAAAGTGCTATATAAATGTGAGCCATTAAGGTCATAAAAAAAAATTTTTTTAAGATTCTACTAATACATTAAGAAAAAAAGCATTCACTATAACTTTCTTATGGTCACACCCTCATTAAGGGCCTGTGGCAGGCCAGGCACTATATTAGGTACGAGGGATAGAAAAGATAAAAAAGACCACTTCTGCTCTCAGGGCTTCCATTTTACTGGAAGTCATGTTTTGGACAAGATAGTGTGGCTGACATATTCCTATCCCCTCTGAGTCTCCTGGAGATGCTACGGATGCCAGGGGCCAGCAGTGTAGCCATATGCCATTTGTCCTGGTAAGATCAACCACTCACACCCTAACAGAATTCAAAATTATGGGATTTACAGATGGTTGTGGTAGATGCTGGGGTATTAATTGAAATACAGAGGCTAAACATTTTTGTTACTCTGACTGGAGGTTTTCTCTCAAGACAATAGCCGTACAATATTCTGCTATGGGTTTTCAGATTCATTACAAGACCCAAACTCTACTCATTCAACTTTGTAGTAATTTGTTTCCAGACATGCAATCACTACCTCTGAACATGTCAGAACATACCTTCAAATGTACCTGAAACTTAAGTGGCAAGGGATTAGAGAGCTGAAGTTCAATTTTGGCCAACACAATAATCTACCTCCTAACCACATAACAAGTACAACTTGTATATTTTTTGTTCATTGCTCTACTTTACTGTATTTGTGGCAGTTATTATATCCTCCCCTCACACCCCACTCCCCATGTGACTCAGGGGGAAAGAGAGCAGATCTCTGATGCAAACACTGGAGGACTGTGCTTTGTAGTTGGCAACATGCTGAGATTAACAGAGATAATGTCTTTGCCTGAGAGATCATATATTTTATTTCTGACTGTGCTGCCCTGTGGGTGTCCAAGCCAAGATTAGAGTAGAACTTGGGGACTGAATGGTTCTTAGGAATTGGAGCTGGGGCATTTGATTTGGATACAAAAACATGAGCTTTACAAAATTAAAATACAGTGAAAACATTTATTTTAAGGTATTCACTTATCCTGATTTTCCCCAAGTATACTTCCCAGATCCTGGGTGGTGATGGCACAAGACAGACAGATAAGAAATTTCTAGTGGAAAATTACTGGTTCTGGTCACCTTCATGAAAAGGTTGATTTGAAAATCTATAGTCCGGATGTTTCTGGGGACATTATTATTTGTCTCGAGGAAAAAGAGAAGACAGAACTCTTCAAAATCCCTCCTTCTACCTGAGATGACAATGTGTGGAAAGAAATGCTGATATGTGAATGACCCAGATAACCCAATCTTAGATTTGTAAGCACTCAGAAATCTAAAAATGAATACATTTTAATGTGGTTTGGCTTTTCCTATTCTTTGGTATTTGTAAAAACTAATCTGAAGAAAAAAATACCAATAAATTCATATGTTTTAGAAAGAAAAGTAAATAACACTGGTTGACAAATCTTAGTCTAATGACAGAAATGAAATAATTTTCTTTATTCAATAACATAGACTCTAAGCTACTTACTACCAATCCCCATTCACATTCTTAGGCTGGGTTCCTAAAGAGCAGCTGATAACTTCCCCTTGTAGGGCTTTGGGAGTAACCCTGAGAAGTAAGGATTGTCTTTCTAAGATCATTGCTCATAAGCCCCTACCAGCGTGGTTCCCACATTATTAGTTGGTATCAGTTGATTAGTCAGAGTTAATTAGCTTTAAGAAATGGTTATTTGCAAAGATGGCACAGTAAAAATAGGTGGTATAAAACATCTCCCCCAAATCAGGGCCACATATTCCCATAAGGTCATACAAAGTCCAAAGGAAAGTGGGCTCAACCTTAAAAAGTATATGTGGCAAAGTGGGGTTTATTTGGCCTACCAGAACACACACATGCACATGCGCACACACACATGCACACACATGTGCACATGCACACACACACACACACACACACAGAAATACTCTGGGACCCCAAACTACTACCCAGGTATACTGCCTTACCACAACAGATGTTGGACCTGATTCTTCCCCTCTCTTTCCTTACACTTAAGGTCACAGAATCACAGATATTACAACTAGAAATAATTTTAGAGATCATTTAATCCAAGGTCCTCATTTTGCAGAAGAAAATAAAACCCAAATGGAGAAATCATTTACATCAAGATCATGTGGCTGGCAAATGGAAAAGCCAGAGGTTGAAGTCAGGTCTTCTGATGGCTCTGTATCTGGGCATGGTTAAGGCATAGTCTCAAATATACCAGGAATAGTGTATATAAGTAAAATAAATAATACAAAATGGCTTCATTTTATTTGCCATTTAAAACACTTTGGCTCTACATAGTTCTTGAATGTGCAGAAATGGTACTCTGCTTTTCTAGAGTAAAAATCATATTTGATCCCTGCCAACTCCTATACATAGTTCAACTATTTTGACTTCCTTGTTCTGCTAATAGGAACCCCATGGTTCTGGGTAAGGATCTAGTTCTCCATTAAAAAAACCCTAACCTTTTTTCAGAAGCTATTTCTGGAAACTGTTAGACCTAATTCTTCCTTTTTTTGTTATCGGTGTCTTTTTGGCCTATCTCACATGTGGAACCTGGGCTTGGGCTAGGATTTGCAGTCTTCCTCAAGTCTTAAGTGGCTTACATACCTTTCTATACATGTTCTAGTTCCTGCTTAAATAACAATCATAAAATCAAATTTACCATTAAAACCTTAACTTTTCCATCAATGCCAAATTTAACCTGAAGTTACCTGCCTCTAGGAAATTTAGACTAAAATTCTTTACCCCAAACTAAAGATGTTTCTGATTTAGTCCCAGTAATTAATTCAATCAATTGTTCTAATATTAGTTGCTTTTACATCACTTTGCAGCATGTCCAATTTTTCTCCCCATCTCTTCCCTCCCCCATCCCGTAATGCCTTGCATTCTGATTACCCTTTCCCTCAATGTACCCTCCCTTCTATCACACTCCACCCTTCCCTTAGCCTCATCTTCTCTTTTTTCTTGTAGGGCAAGATAAAATTCTATACCCCATTACCTGTATTTCTTATTACCCAGTTATATGCAATAATAATTCTCAACATTTGTTTCTAATGCTTTGAATTCCAACTTGTCTCCCTCCCCATTCCCACTGAGAAGGCAAGAAATTCAATACAGACTGTGTCATTTTGCAAAAGACTTCCATGATAATCATGTTGTGTAATACTAACTATATTGCCCTCTATTCTACTCTATCCCCCCTTATTTTTTTATTCCCTCATTTGACTTTGTCCCTTCCCAAAAGTGTTTATTTCTAGTTACTCCCTTCTCCCATTTGCCCTCCCTTCTATCATTCCCCTCATGCCACTTGTCACCTTCTTCCCTACTTTCTTGTACTGTAAGATAGATTTTCATACCAAATTTAGTGAGCATGTTATTCCCTCCCTAAGTCATATGTGGAGAGAGTAGCTTCACTCCTTCCCTCTTCCTTTCTCCCTTTTATTCTCCATTGAACAAGATTTTTCTTATCTGTTTTATGAGTTACAGCCCATCCCATTCCATTTCTCCCTTTCTCCTCCCAGTACTTTCCTCTCTCACTCCTTAATTTTTATTTTATTTTTGTGTGGATATCATCTCTTCTGATTCAACACAGCCTGTACTCTCTGTCTATATGTGTGTGTGTGTGTGTGTATGTACAATCCCTCCACCTACCAAATACTGAAAATATAAACATTTTCTTTCCATGTAGGAATATAAACAGTTCAGCTTTAGAAAGTCTTTTATGATTTTTCTTTCCTGTTTACCTTTTCATGCTTCTCTTGATTCTTATCTTGGGAAGTCAAATTTTCTCTTCTGTTCTGGTCTTTTCATCATGAATGCTTGAAAGTCCTCTATATCACTGAATGACCATTTATTCCCTTGAAGTATTATACTCAGTTTTGCTGGGTAGGTGATTTTTGGTTTTAATCCCAATTCCTTTGACTTCTGGAGTATCCTATTCCAAGCCCTTTGATCCCTTAATGTTGAAGCTGCCAGATCCTGTGTTATCCTCATTATATTTTCACAGTACTCAAATTGTTTTTTTCTAGCTGCTTGCAATATTTTCTCCTTGACCTAGGAACTCTGAAATTTGGCTACAGTATTCCTAGGAGTTTTTCTCTTTGGGTCTCTTTCAGGAGGTGATGGGTGGATTCTTTTAATATTTATTTTGTCTTCTGGTGCTAGAATATCAGGACAGTTTTCCTTTATAATTTCATGGAAGATAATGTCTAGGCTCTTTTTTTCCAATGAGATGTTTCACATTATCTTCTATTTTTTCAAACTTTTGGTTTTGTTTTTTAACTGCTTGGTTTATTTCAGTCATTCATTTCCCTGAACTCAGTTCTCTCTTTCAAAGAACTATTTTGTTCAGTGAGCTTTTGAACCTTCTCCTCTATTTGGCTAATTCTGCTTTTTAAAGCCTCCTTCTCCTCATTGGCTTTTTGAACCTCTTTTTCCAACTGAGTTAGCCTCTTTTTAAAGGTGTTATTTTCTTTAGCATTTTTTTTGGTTCTCTTTTAGCAAGCTACTAACTTGCTTTTCAAAGTCTTCTATGACCTGAGCCCAGTTTAAGTTTCCTTTAGAGGCACTGGAGGCAGGAACCTTGACTTCCTGTGACAGTATGCCTTGTTCTTTCTCATCTGAAAGGATGGGAGAAGACACCTGTTCACCGAGAAAATGACCTTTTATGGTCTTATTTTATTTTCCCCTTTTTTGGGCATTTTACCAGCCAGTTACTTGACTTCTGAATCCTTTGTCAAGAAGATGGTTGTATTATCCCTCCTTTCCCCAGTGCTATGTTCAAGGCTGAGATTCGACTCAGCTGCTCCATTTCCTCAGGGCTTTGTGTGGGGCGGGGCCTCACTCAGGGCTAAGGTTTCCATCAGCTGCTTCCTACTGCCAGAGACTTTAAGCTGAGCTGCTTGGAGAATCTGTGGCCTGGGGCTATTGCTAGAGGAATCTTGTTCCCTCTTGCCCAGCTGGGAAAGCCCTCCCACACTGACCTTTGGAGGTTTCTTTGTTGCTTGTGGGTTGAGGTATCTTGGACTCTCCCTGCTGGGAACTCTGCCCTGGAGGTCTGTTCAGGTCCTGTTCCTCCCAGTGCCATGCAGCCAGGGCTGGGCTCCACTCTGCTCAGTGTCCCATCTGATAAACTTTTCCTGTTCGCCTTCCAGGTGATATTTGTCTGCAAACTTCTTTTGCTCTGTTGTTCTGTGGCTTCTGCTACTCTAGAATTTGCTGAGAGTAATTTTTTACAGTAATTTATTTTGTGGACTGTGGGGGAAATGCTAGAGTATATGTGTCTTTCTAGTCCACCATCTTGGCTCTGCCCAAGCATCAAAAGCCTGGTTTTATTATAGTATTTGAAGTCACTAAGCTAATAACATAGTACTTAGTTTTCGCCTCACCTCTTTTTATCTTTGTTTCTGAATGAACTTGAAAAACTCTTTTGCATCAGAAAATTCCCAGATTCATCAAATGCTCTTCCCAATTCCAACCACTCTGCCTCCCTTTATTTTATTAGGAATGATGGGAAGTCAGTGTTCAAGTTGACTAATTATATATGGTTAGTGTTTTGCTATTGGCTGCTGAAGAAACTTGGGTCACCCACTCATAAATAATGCTCCAGTACTGAAGCTAAAACAGATGCATGGCTACTTTTGTTATTTAGTAAACATCCAACCAATCACAATATTTATGGAATCAGAAATGTCCTTGAGATGCAACACATGGACCTTGAAACTCTTATCTTAGTACCATTATGGCTAATTTACCGTATAATAAATAAATCTGTTAAAGAACTTCATTGCCACAGAAGCAAAGTGGTTCCCATTGGGGTTTAAATTTTTCCTTAGATACTGGATAGTAAAATTAGTAAAAAAAAATTAAATGCACAAAAGAAACTAAAAAAAGGGCAGAAGGGGACACAAACAGAATAGTTTTGTTTACCATTATGTCAGATTTTATGTTATTTTTGTTCGTATAACATACATCATATATACGTATGTACTCTCTCTATATATAAACAAATTACATAACAGAGACTTAGTTTCTTAAACATGGTTTCCTTGTTTTGTATACTGAAATGTTTGTTTGCTGGTAACTGTTAAGTTCAAAATGAAAAAAAAGGAACTTTAATATTTAACAATATATAAATCTAACCCTATTTTGTCAAATGCTTAGTTACTGAAATGCAGGCATCATTTCTGCGGCTGTTATCCCTAAATGAAATGGGAATATACAGGGTGGAAAAGAAAGATAGGTTGGTATGAATCATTTCCTTGCAGTTCACAAAGTAATCCAAAGGAAGGGACTCATAATACCATCTATTTATCCTACACCCTCCAGCCAACCGCACATATCCTGTCCTAAATAGAATCTACAGTGTACAGAATGCTGGATTTCAGATCAGGAAGGTCTAGATTCAAATACTACCTATGAACCTTCATAACTACAACTCTGGGCAAATGACTTCTCTTCCTCAGTTTCCACATCTGTAAGATGAGGGAAATAAAGCCTTTAGATTCTACCTCCTAGTGTCATTGGAAGGCTCAAATGATATTGTGTATGGAAAGCCCTTTAATAAATGTAATGTACAACATAAATGCAAGTTATCATGCTTATTATCCAGCTATATATTGATAAGGGCAGGTTGGTGGCACAGTGAATATAGTGATGGGACTGGAGTCTGGAAGACCTGAGTTCAAATTTGGCCTCAGAAACTTACAAGTTGTATGACCCTGAGCAAGTCACTTAACCCTGTGTGCCTCACTTTCCTCATCTTTAAAAATGAGCTGGAGAAGGAAATGGCAAACTACTCTAGTATCTTTGCCAAGAAAACCTCAAAAAGAGATCATGAAGAGTCCAACAAGACTGAAAAACAACTAAACAAATATACTGATAGCCATTAACTTGGCATACTGTTAAGTTAACTTGGCATAAACTTGTTAAGATCCTCCAAATCCAATTAACATAAATAAATGCAATATTTGACAAGGATTGAAAAATGTGAAGATGGGGAGAAATGTGACAAAAAGTATATGTTCAGGAACAAGAAATGGGAGAGGACAAAGCTTTGTGGATTATATTAGAAGCCTCATGTTCCTATATTATAAATACTTTCTTTAAAAACAAAAAAGAAAACTGACAGACATTGGAAATGGTAAGTACCAAGAAACACTGGAGAGAATGAAATAGATTTTGACAGATAAGAAAAGACCTGTTATCCATATGGGAGTTATCCCTAGGCATTCTGTCTATATGCAATTGGAGCATCAGGGATAAGAAGAAGAATTTGTAAAACAAACACCAGAAAAATGAGAAAAAGATACACATGAAATGAAACAACAGAATTTTGAATTTTGTAAACAAGTAATTGAAAACCAAAAATATGAAACAGATAACAGATAGGACATTGACAACAAGTATAATAATTTTATGCCACAGTTTCACCACTTAAACCATAAAAGTGTTTTATGAATATTATCTCACTTTAATCTCACAGCAATCCTGGGGGAAGTGGGAAGGGAGAGTTGGATGCTATTATTATAACAATTTTCTAGATGAAAAAACCAAGGCAGACAGGAGTTAACTGACTTGCTGATAGTCAGACAGCTAATAAGCATCTAAGACTGGATTTGATCTCTGGTCTTTCTGACTCCTAAGTGCACTGTTCTATCCACTCTGCCATCTACCGGCCTCTAATAAGGAGTAACTGTCACAACAGGTAGATGAAAAGAGTCTACAAAGTACTTCAGTCAGCAAACATATGACTTACTTGTCAAAGAGAGCTGGCTGCCAAAGTCAACGTTGGGTTAGAACATAAATTTGTTTGTAAAATGTTATATAACAGATTATTATAATAGATATTATTTATGGATATATTATTATAATAGATAATAGATTATTCATGAACAATATTGTTTCATAAAGCAGAGAGAAACAGTGGAGGATAAAACCAGTTTAAGGAAAGTGTGGCAAGATAGCCTAGTAAGCAAAGTCATCCCAAAGGCATTAAAGATGAAAAGGGAAGAAGGATTTTATATAGAAGGAAAATGGGAAAAATTTGCAAAAACCATTTTAAAAAACTGTTTTCTCTATTAAGGATATTAGGAAACACTACTCTTGATCCCTAACATCCCACTTGGGTCCTAATATCCCACATGAAATATAATATCCCATTTGAATCCTAACATCCCCCTTGGACCCAAACATCCCATTTGGATCTTAATATCCCACTTGAATTTTAATGGACACTAATACCCTACTTGACCTTAACATTATAATCCTTATGTGGAATCCTAACTATAGCCGCTAAAGAGAAAAAAGATAGTAAGTGTGTGTGTGTGTGCGTATACATATATGTATACGCACACACACACACACACACATATATATGAAAAAGATCTGTACTTCAGGCAATAGAATTCTGAGAGCTTTGAAGGACCAACAGACAAGGTTATAAGAAGGAGGGAAAGATACCAAAGGTGTGGAAAAAATCTTGGCACTTGTTAATACTAGAGGAAAAAAGTGACTGAGAAGGAGGGAAGTGGGGAAAGGAAAGGTAACTAGAATCTATTAAGTTCCTACTATGTGCCAGGCATTGTGGTAAGTGAGAACATCAGTAACTATCAACCCATATGTCTAATATCCCATGCTTACAAAATCTTTATAGAGCCATCCATGTACAAATAAGAGAAAGGAGGCTTTCACAAAAAATATTCAACAATAGACCACATATTTATCATCTCACAATTAAATGAATGTTGTAGAGAATAAGAGAACTCATTGTGCTTATTGTTTGTTGGTTATATAAAAAAACATTCAGTTTGATAGAATGAAATGCTGTCTAAGAGCTCTTTTACAAAAAAGGTATCTTCCATCTGTACATCAGGATGATTCAGGATTTCTTGGAAGATATAAAAATATTCTCTATATTCAGTGGAATTAGGTACAATATTAGGTAGGGAACAAAATGGAGAGATATATGCTCAAATATGGCTTTGGCCACAACAATGGAAGGATATAGCTCAGAGTAACAGGTTAGGGATTCCCTCCTTCTACAGAAGGATCTCTGAATATTTCTGTTTGTTGATGGGATTGTGCTGATTGCATTATCTTTTTAGAGCTTCTCAAAGGAGTTTGACCTGTCCATCCATATAAAAAAAAAAGACTAAATTGATGAAAAATGTCAGATTTCAACAAGCATTTTAATGGACACCTTGTCCAAAGGTATATATCTGGGTCAGATAATACAGAAACATGGACAAAGAGCTGGGCCCAGAACTGAAAATGTGGAATTGCCCATAGAAAATTGCAAAGCACTTTAATGACCCCCTAAATTTCCCATAAAAGCAAAGAAAAGGGAAGGGAACAAGTGTTTATTACGTGCCAGGCACTGTGCTAAGTATTCTACAAATATTATCTCAAAGACCCATGTTTTCACTACTTACAGTTTATTGCTGTTGCTACATGGCAGTGAAATGTGGAACATTTCATGAATGGTAGAACCAACATGGTGGAGTACAGGCTGGAATTCAGTTGAACTCTCCCAACATATCCTTACAAACAACTTTAAAATAATGCCTTGTATCCAACTTTAGAGAAGCAGAACCATCAAAAGTTCAGAGGGAAACATTTTTCCAGCTTGAGATCTTTAGAAGAGATCTATAACACTGGACTAGGATCAGGCCTGGAGTATGCCAGGAACACCAGCAGGGGGCCTTGGAGGCAACTGCAACAGTAGCAGTTTTGTGAGCTCTCAGTCCAGAGACATTCTGGGCCATAGCTCCAGGGTGGAGGGGAGTGTGGTCAGTTATAAGGGAACAGATTCCTAGACCTGGTAATAATTCTAGGGCTAAGAAGAGCCCTAATACTTGTAACTGCAGGGGGACCAGGAGCCCTACCTGAGTAAACACCAGAGCACAGTCTAGGAGAGCAGTAACCACACCTCTTCTCAGATCATACCACCTTGGAAGCACCAAGAACTGCAGAGCCCCAGAATGAGCTTGAAAACAGCAGTACAAAAAAGCCTGAAGCTTAGCACAGTGCCTCCCCAATCTCCACCCCAGGTGGGCAAAACCCAAGTTTAACATAAAATTTAAAGTTAACAAAAGATTAAAAATTATTTAAAAAAATAACAAAAAGAATTTAACTATAAAAAGTTACTATAGCGGTAGGAAACACCAAAGATATAAACTCAGAAAAAGATAACAATGTGAAAACAGCTACAAAGAAAGTATCAAAGAAAAATGCTAATTGGATCCAAGACTAACAAGAATTCCTGGAAGTTAAAAAAAAGGCAAGTGATAGAGGAAAAATTAGGAAAAGAAATGAGAGTAATATAAGAAAATTATGAGAAGATAATTAACAGTTTCATAAAAGGGACACCTAGGTGATTCTGGGGCAGCACAATGGATGAAGTGCCAGACCTGGACTCAGGAAGGCTCATCTTCCTCAGTTTAAATCTGGTCTCAGACATGTACTAGCTTTGTAAACTCTGGGCAAGTCACTTAACACTGTTTGACTCAATTTCTTCATCTATAAAGTGAGCTGGAGAAAGAAATGGCAAATGACTTTAGTATCTTTGCCAAGAAAACCCCAAAAAGAATCACAAAAAATCAGACCCAATTGAAATAACAATAAAAAGAAACACAAAAAATAGTGAAGAAAAAAATAACATCTTAAAAAAAAACAAAACAAAATGAACTTAATGGTAAAAGTGGCATAAAAAAATTACTGAAGAAAAAAAACTCCTTAAAGCAAAATGGGCCAAATGGAAAAGGAGGCACAAAAAATCAATGAAGAAAATAAATCCTTAAAAAGTAGAATTCAACAAGGGGAATAGAGGCACAAAAGCTCACTGAAGAAAATAATTCCTTAGAAATCAGAATTGGTCAAGTGGAAGCTAATGACTCAACGAGACTTAAACAACAAAGCAGAGTCCAAAGAATGAAAAAATTGAAGAAAATGTGAAATATCTCATTGAAAAAACAACTGACCTGGAAAATAGATCGAGGAGACATAATTTAAGAATTATTAGACCTGAAAACCACGATCAGAAAAAGAGCCTACAAGTCATATTTCAAGAAATTATTAAGGAAAACTGATTTGACATCTTAGATCCGGGGGGTGGGGAGGGGGGAGGAGTTAGAATAGAAATTGAAAGAATCCAATAATCACTTACTAAAAGTAATTCCAAAATGAAAACTGCCAAATTCGAGAGCTCCCAGGTCAAGGAGAAAATATTGCAAGCAGTCAGAAAGAAACAATTCAAATACTGTGGAACCACAGTCAGAATCACACAAGATTTAGCAGCTTCCACGGAATATGAAGGCAAAGGAACTAAGAATACAATTTAAAAAAAAAACATACACAGAATAACTGAGTATAATACATCAGAGGAAAAATGGATATTTAATGAAATAGAGGATTTATAAGCATTCCTAATGAAAATATCAGAGCCAAATAGAAAATTTGACATTTAAATGGAAGATTCTAGAGAAGCATAAAAAGGCAAACATAAAAGAGTAGTCATAAGGGATTTAATGAAGTTAAACTGTTTATAGTCCTGTATGGGAAGATGATACATTTAACTCCTAAGAACTGTATTATTATTATTAGGGCAGTTAAAAGGAGTTTAAGTAGATAGAGGACATGGATATGCACTAATTATGTTGGAATGATCTCAAAACAAAAAAAAGAAAGGGTGAAAAAGAGGTTTGCAGTAGGAGAAGGGGGAAGGGAGAGGTATTAAATGGGGCAAACTCTCTCCCTTAAAAGAGATGTGCAAAGAAGAGATTTTACAGTGGAGGGGAAAATGGGTGGGGATAGTGGGCAATAAGTGAACCTCACCCTTATCAGAATTTGATCAAAGAGGGAAGAATACATACATATACATACATATATATACACATACTCACATATACACACTCATTCACAATTGTGTATCTATCTTACCCAATAGGAAAATAGGAGAGGAAGGGGATAATAAGAAATATGGAGACAGGGGGAGGTAGAGATGATAAAAGAGAGGAAAGATTAAAGAGGGGCAGTGGTTAGAAGCAAAACAGACTTTTTAGAGGAGACAGGACAAAAAGAGAGAGAAAAGTATAAACAGAAGAAAATAGGATAGAAGGAAATATATAATTAGTAATCCTAATTATGAATGTAAATGTGAATATAAAAAAAATAAAGAGTAACTTTTTTGATAAAGTCCTCATTTCTCAAATATATAGGGAACTGAATGAAATGTATAAAAATAAGAGCCATTTCCCAATTGATGAATAGTTAAGGGATAAATAGTCTTCAGAAGAAGAAATAAAAGCTATCTAAATGATATGAAAAAATGCTTTAATTCACTATTGATCAGAGAAAGGCAAATTAAAACAACTCTAAGGTATCACTTCACAACTATCAGAAATGACAAATGCTAGAATGAGGGAAAATAAGTATACTAACTCTGTGAATAGGTATAGTTGTGAACTGGTCCAACCATTCTGCAGAACAATTTAGAACTGTGCCCAACGGGCTATAAGACCGTGCATACCCATTGACACACCAAGGCCACTGCTAGGTCGTAGGACATCAAAGAGATCAAAGAAAAAGAGAAAAGACCTATATGTCCAAAAATATTTATAGCAACCCTTTTTTGGTAGCAAAGAATTGGAAATGGAGAGGATGCCCATTAATTGAGGAGGCTGAACAAGAGGTGGTATATGATTGTGATGGAATACTACGGTGCTGTGAGAAATGATGTAGGGGATGCTAAGAAAAAATCACAAGACATCCATGATGTAAAGTGAGATCCATCTGCACAGTAACAATGATGTTGTAAAGATATTCAGCTGTGAAAGACTTGGCTGCTCTGATCACTACAATGATACAAGACAATTCTAAAGGACTCACAATGAAAAAATGCTATCCACTTTCAGAGAAAGAAATGAGGAACTCTGAGTACAGATTCAAGTATCATTTTCTCCCTTTGTTTTTTATTTTGTTTTGTAACATGGCTAATATGGAAGTATATTTTGCATAATTTTACATGTATAATTAATATCATTTTGCCTGCCTTCTCAGTGGGTATGTAAGAGATGGGGAGAGAGATTTTGGAACTCAAAATTCAAAAAGAATATAAAATAAAAATAAACTAGAAAAACTATAGATGAGCATCTCATAGTCAGAAATAGAGAGGTATAATGGTAGGTGTGGGCAGGCTGTATCATATAATCAATAAGAAATTCTGAAAAACATAAGCAGAAGATTTCATCAAGGAAGTATATGACCAGAAGAGAAGATGGAACAATCATTAACAGAAGTGAGAGATGATTGGTGGAAGGGAATAAGCATTGGACGGTGCCTTCTGTACGCCAAGCACTGGGCTGTGCACCTTATAATGATTATCTTGTTTGAGTCTTACAACAACCATGGGAGTTGGGTCCTATGATCACCCCCATTTTACAGATGGGGAAACTGAGGCAAACAGACTATAACTGGTTTGCCTCAGGTAACCCAGCTAGTGAATGTAGCAATTTGAACTCAGGTCCTCTGCTCAATCCATTGCACCACGGAGGGGGACAGGTAGAATGCTCTACTGGTACCTTACAATGTTGGGAAAACAAGGAATGCCCCAGAATGCTAAGTGAACCGCATACCATTTTGGCAAACTTTTTGAAGAACATGGACAGAAACTGCACATGGATGGGATGATGAAGAGAACTCTCAATTCAGTGAGATCACAGGTCTATTTGGGTGACTGTAAAGTGCTTAGCACAGGGTCTGGCACAAATTAAGTGCTATATATATGTTTACTAATTTATTTTTCTGAATACTAGTAGGCATCTCAAATATATTAGGAGGCTGATCACATTACCTGTTATTCATTTCTATTAGATGAGTATAGTCTCAAATCAAATATTTACTAAACCACTGCTATGTGCAGGGTATTGCTTAAGATATGGGGCTAGAGCCATTCTGTAACCTCATTCTGTAGTTACCTCTGCCTAGGTAGTCTCTGTGTAATTCATGGTCTGACTGCATTGCAGTGAAGTCACTCTCTATAACTGAAGATAGGTGGGCCTTCTGAGATACTGAATAAGAGGAACTTGGAATGCAGGAGTGATATGTTGGAAAGAACAGAGGGTTTGAACCCCTAGCACTTATTAACTAAGTGACATTGGTCAGGAATGGGTCTTACTTTCCTACCCAGAAAAATGAAGAGTCTAGACTAGCTGATCTGAAGGAAACTTAAATCTGTGATTCAACAGAGGACACACTATCCCCGTTCTTTGAAAACTTTGAACTCTGGCCTACCTGGAAACAATGGGGATGCTAGAGGATGACCTGAATTTACCTGAATTATTTGAATGGTCCCATGATTTTATGCAAAAGCCCTAAATAAGTAATTTTGATGAAAAATCCAAGAAATCTGACTTCCAACATCAGCAAAGTCAGACTCAATTTCCTCTCTTTTATTCCTGTGCAAGCTGCCTACAATGCTTCTTCTAAGTTCTTACGGACATCTTAAACTCTTTCCATAGAAATATATTGACTTATAGAGATTACATTGTATGGAAGCTTCTACTGACATATTTATATTTCTTCTCCCAATCATAAAGTAGTGCCTGGGCACTGCTTATACAGAGCATTATATATAAGTAAAAAATGAATAGGGAGCCCAAGTTGTAACTTCACACAGGCTGCAATGTGGTTATAAAAGTAAAAGCTTAGCATTTATATATAGCTTTAAAGTGTGAAAAACACTTTACAAATATCTCATTGGATCCTCACAATAACCCTGGGTGGTAGGCACTACTATTGTCCTAATTTTATAGATGAGGAAACTGAGGCAAAAGAAGGTGAAATGACTTGTCCAGAGTTACACAAAGCTCATAAGTGTCTGAGGCTAGATTTGAACTTATGTTTTCCTGACTCCAGGCCCAGAACTCTAAACACTGCTCCACCTGGCCACTGTAAACCTTCAGGGTCCTTGGAAGTTAGAGACTTCACTTGGAGACCTTGGATCAAAGAGTCCAGCAGATGTAGTTTCTGTGCCTAGGAGTTCTCTGTGTAACCTATAGTCTCACTGCATTACATTGAAGAATGCCTTGGTAGGCATGGATGGGTTAATGAAGAAACTCTAAAATCAGTGAGATCACAGATTTAATTAAAAAGTGTTTACTCACAGTATCTGGCAAGTAGTACTAAATATCTACTCTATGAAAGAAAGGTGAGCATCTCAAATATATTAGCTGACTACATAACTTGGTATTTCTCCATTTCTATTACATGAGTAGATAGTCTCAAATCAACAAATATTTACTAAACAATTGCCACATGCATGATATTGAATCATTTAAAAAATTGGATAAGAGATTTCCCAGGCCCCTCTAAGACAGCATCCATCTGTGGTTCAGTTCCCACCTCTGGCTTACCTCAGACTCCTTATAGTAGCGCTCAGGGATTTCATCGCAGGCAATATCGATAAAACAAACTTCTCGTTCTACATCTTTGGCTTCATTGTCAAAAATCTGAAAGAAGAGAAGGACATGTTTAAAAGTCAGTCATCAGGTGATGAGTCAGATGATCAGTCAGACCAGGTGATGTCCTCCAAGAAGAAAGATGGCTAGCACCCACCAGTAAGTGCCTAAGGTAGGGTTACAAATCCAGAGTTTCTCAGATGGAGCCGTTTGCCTCTCTATCAACAAGCTGTGAAAATCATAAATGACCTTCACCCAGATATTGGTTTTTCTCATAGCAGAAACAGAGAACCTTCAATGAGTGGGAGGTGAGAGGGAAGGGGTCATGTTTAAGCACAACAGCAAGGGAACATATCCCTTCTAAGATATCTAACTACGTGTTTAGCAATTCATTTTCAGAGGGGGCTTTGGAATTGGGAGAAGATGGAAAGTGAAGGGCAGGAAATGGGGCCAAAAAACCAACCAAACAAACCCTGAACCTGATGAGATAGACTCAACCACAAGTGGAAAACAATCACCTTTGACATTTTAAAGGTCATTTCCTTAACACACTATATGTGGAAGAAAGGTGGCAGTATGACCTGCTGTTCAATTGTCTTTGAATTTTAAACTCTCTTCTTGGTATTTCAAACCAAACTATTACTTTCCAAAAGCTTCACAGATAAAATTCTTGATAGCAATTAGCATCTTAAGCAGTGTCTACTCTATATCCAGTGTTTTCTTCTTACATTTTTTTTCTGAGATTATTGCCTTCAGATTTGTAAATTGACCCTCTGATTGAATGAGAGATAGCAAGTACGTTTCTTTAAGGTTGAAGACTGATTTCTGGTATGACTAATACTTAAAGTAAAATGCTTCAGGCCACTCCTAAAGCCAACATAGAAGCAGCAGCTGGCTTGTTTTGCCCATTCAATGGGAAGAGATGGAAATGTTTTTCAAATCTGACCATGAAATGAAACATAAGGCTACCAGTCTGTGAGTCTCTCGTAGATACACACAAAGAAATGACAGAGAGATTTGTGTTGTCAGTGAGATCATTAAAAAACCAAGTGGGAGGCTTGATAATATTATGGATCATGAAACTGAGGAGGTTTTTCATTTGGAAAATGAAAATAAAAGAAATTCAAATTCACAGGAGAGGCAGACTGAGTTAATGTTGGGGCTGAAATAGTGAAAACCTGGTTTCAAATTCTGCCCCTGATATTCCCAGCAGAGTACTTGTAGTCAATGTAGTCAATTGATCAGATAAGTCATCTAATCTTTATCTTTCTCAGGTAACCTTCTAGGACCTATCTCAGAGAGAATTTGATCTTCTTTAAATATGGGACTAAATAAAGCATTTATTAATCATTTACTAATCAGTCAATTCGTGTTTATTAAAGCCCCTACTATGTGTCAGCCATTATGCCATGTGCTGGGAACACAAATAGAAAAGTCATATAGCTTCTGATCTCAAGCAGCTCATGTTCTAATAGGGGAGACAAGACATATGGAAAGTTTCTTCTGCAAGTCAGATGGAAGGGTCCCATGGTCCTAAGGATGCAGTGGCAAAACAGATGGTAATGCCTCTTCTTTAATGTCATTCCCACTGATAAAATCATAACAGCTTCTGATATTGAATCACTTGACTTTGGTGAGAAGAACTTTCTTTCCTGGGCCTTCAGTAGTTTTGGCTGTAGTACCAGGAGGAGCTATTGCCAGGTTTTATCTCCACAAGAGGTTGCATCCAAGAATGGTGATTCGGTGCACTGGGCTGGAAGCATTGCTATTTCCAAGGATCTTGGTTTCAGGGTCATAAGCAGAAAGTTCCTGCAGTTTAGGCTTCCTACCCTACACTGAAGACATCATGGATTCTTCATGTTAAATTCACGGGATTGAAACTAATGGAAGGGAAATACTAGGGGCAGAAACCACAGATGACAGTATGATACAACAATGATTCTTTCAGGAGAGAATAATGCTGAATGAAGGAAGAATGGAGAAATGAATGACATGAGCTCAAATAACCTCTCTAGGAGACAATTCCACCTAAAAGTGAATGGGGTACAGAGAGAATTCTAATTTGTTCACACAACATCAAGATGAGAATTCTCCCTCACCAGTCATTAGTAGCTCCAGATAGAACAAAGCAGCTAGGCCAAAACCAAAAGGAAGCTCAGCTGCAGATGTGTCTGGTGATGAAAGGAAAGTTTGATGCTGTGAAGATCAATACTGCATCTACCAAACATTTAAGGAACAATTAATTCCAATATTATATAAACTATACAGAAAAATAGGCAGAGAAAGAATCCTGCCAAATTGCTTTTACAACAAAAATATGGTTTTGATACCCAAAACAGGAAGAGCAAAAACAGAGAAAGAAAACTTATAGACCAATTTCCTTAATATGTAAAAATGTTAAATAAAATACAAGCAAGGAGATTACAGCAATATATGACAAGGATCACATAGTAATGACCAGGTAGAATTTGTAGCAGGAATATAAGGCTGTTTCAACAATAGGAAAGTTGTCAGCATAATTGACCATATCAATAACAAAAACCAATAGAAATCATGATTATCTCAATAGATACAGAAAAAGCTTTTCACAAAATACAGCACACATTCCTATTAAAAACAGAAGAGAGCATAGGAATAAGTGGAACTTTCCTTAAAATGGTAAGTAGTATTCATCGAAAACAAGAGATTAAGAGCATTATGGGGAGGAAAATGGGGAAAATGGATAATTTTGATTATATTAAATTTTTAAAATGCAACCAAGAAAGAAAGAGGAAAGCTAGAAAACAATTTTATAGCAAGTGTTTCTGATATGGACCTCATTTTTCAAATATATAACTAAGTCAATTTATAAGAAAATAAGTCATTCTCTATAAATGATTAAAGGATATGAAGAGGTAGTTTTAAGAAGAACTCAAAGCTATCAATAGTCATATAAAAAATACTCTAAACTCTAATACTCTATATTGATTAGAGAAATGCAAATTAAAACAACTTTGAGGAACCTTCTCACACCTATAAGTTTGGCTAATATGACAGAAAAGGAAAATTATAAATATTGGAGACGATATGGGAAAATTGAGACACTTAATGCACTCTTGGTGGAGTTGCCAATTGATACAACCATTCTGAAGAGCAATTTGAAATTATTCCCAAAGGGCTATAAAACTGTACACACCCTCTGATCCAGAAATATTCCTATTCAGTCCTTATCCCAAAAAGATTTTTTTTTTAAAAACAAGGAAAAAGGCCTATTTGTACAAAAATATTTATGGTAGCTCTTTTAGTGGTGGCAAAAATTGGAAATTGAGGGGAATGCCTGAAAAGTTATGGTATAGTTGACTGTTGTCCTTCATTCTCAAAGACAACTAAAATGACATCACCATGCTAGAGTCAAGTTTCAGTGAGTCTGACTATGGCTGATGAGGCCAACACAAGCTTAGAAGGCTCTGCCACAGGTTAGGCACAGATAGTCCATGTGAACATTTGGGGTAGATACTCTGAATTTACACACCTTGCATTTCCTTTGAACTGTTTCAATTTTGTTTTGCTCATAGAACATTACACCTTCTCTGATCTGGAAACTCCAATGAGCAATATCGTGCCACCGTTTCCCATGTCACACAATCAATTCCAAAGTTCTTAAAAGAAACCTTGAGAGTGTCCTTGCATCACTTCTTCTGACCACTATGAACACTTGCCCTGTGTGAGTTCACCATAAAATAGTCTTTTTGGCAAGTGTGTGTTTTACATCTGAACAATGTGGCCAGTCATTGGAGTTGCGCTCTCTGAAGCAGAGTTTGAATGGTTAGCAGCTCAGTTTGAACAAGGACCTTCAGTGTCTGGTACTGTATCCTGCTAGGTGATCTTCAGAATCTTTCTAAGACAATTCAAATGAAAGTGATTCAGTGTTCTGGTATGGCATTGGTAGACTGTCCAGGTTTTACAGGCATACAGCAATGAGGTCAGCATAATGGCTCTGTAGACCTTCAATTTTGTAGTTAGTCTAACACCTCTTCTCTCCTGTGTTTCCCTTTGGAGCTTCCCAAACACTGAGTTAGCTAGATCTGGCAACGTGTATGTCAACCTCATTATCAACGTGTCTATTCCTGGAAAGTACATTACACCAAGGGAAGTGAACTTATCCACAGCATTCAAAACTTTTTCATTTGCTGTGACCAATGGTTCCACATATGAATGATGTGGTGGTGGTTCATGAGCACCTGGGTTTTCTTGGTGTTGATTATTAGGTCAAAATTAGCCCAAGTGCCAGAGAATTGATTTTGTTGCATGAATGGAATACTCTTGTGCTATAAGAAATGATGAGCAGGATGTCTTTAGAAAAGTCTGGAAAGACTTACATGAACCGGTGCAAAGTGAAGTGGGCAGAACCAGGAAAATATTATGCACAGTAACAGCAATATTGTAAGACGATCAATCATGAATGACAGCTATGCTCAGCAACACAACGACCAAAGACAAATTCAAAAGGACTCAAAAAATAGTACCTACCTCAAAAGAAAGAACTGATGAAGTCTGAATGCAGATTGAAGCACATTGTATTTTGCTTTATTTTTTATGTGCTTTTGGTGGGGGGGGTAGGGGTCTATTTTCTTTTACAACATGACCAATATGGAAATGTTTTACATGACTGCTCATGTATAACTTATGCCAAATTGCTTACCTTCTCAGGTAGGAGTGAGAGGAGAAAGGGAGGGAGGCAGAGAATTTTTGAAACAAAATTTTAAAAATACTAATGTTAAAAATAATTTTTACATGTAATTGGGAAAAATATTATTTTTAAAAAAAATATCACTACTATATAGGAACTTAGAATGTAATATCTATCAATATAAGCTGGATGGTTATCAGGCAGGACGTGGAAAGATTAAATATCAACATGTTGGGTATCAGTGAATGTAAATGGACAGGAATGGGTGAAATTAATTCAGGTGATTATTACACATGCTACGGTGGGCAAGAATCCTTTAGAAGAAATGGAGTAGCCCTCACAGTTAATAAAAGGGGTGAGAAAAACACTACTGGGGTATATTCCCTAAAAGGACAGAATGATTACCTATTCAAATCCAAGGAAAATCATTCAACCACAATAGTACAAGTCTACATTCCAACTACTAATACAAAAGAGACCAAAGTTGATCAGTTCTATGAAGACCTACAATATCTAGAAATCGCCAAATCAGATTAAACATATACTTTGCAGCCAAAGATGGAGAAGCTCTATATAATCAGTTCAAAGTAGACTAGGAGTAGACTGTGATTCAGATCATGAGTTTCTTATTGTAAAATTAAAAGTTAAATTGAGGAAAGTAGGGAAAAACCATTAGACCACATAGATATGACCTAAATAATATTGCTTATAAATATGAAGTAGAAGAGATGAATAGATTGAAAGGATTAGATCTGGTAGAAACAGTGCCTGAACAACCTATGGACAAAAGTTCGCAACATTATGCTGAGGCAGCATCAAAAAACATTCCAAAGAAGAAGAGCAAGAAAGCAAAATGACTATCTGAGGAAGGAAAGAAAGTGAAATGCAAAGGAGAAAGAGAAAGATATGCCCAACTGAATGCAAAATTACAGAGAATATCAAGGTGATAACCATGAAGGTGTGGTTACTGATCTAGAGTCAGACATCCTGGAAATTGAAGTCAAGTGGGCTTTAGGAAATATTACTAGCAATAAATCTAGTGGAAATGATGGATTTCCAGCTGAGCTTTTAAATCTTAAAAGATGATGCTGTTAAAGTGCTGCATTCAATATACCAGCAAATTTGAAAAAGTCAACAGTGACCACTGGATTGGGTTATGTCCCAATACTAAAGAAACACAATGCCAACGAATGATCAAATTGCCCAACAAGTGTACTCATTTCTCATGCCAGCAAGGTTATACTTAAAATTTGGCAAGCTAGGCTTCAGCAATATGTGAACTAAAAATTACCAGAAGTTTAGGCTGGTTTTGAAGAGGCAGGGAAACTAGAGATCAAATTGCCAGTGTTCATTGGATTATAGAGAAAGCAAGAGAGTTCTAGGAAAAAATATCTACTTCTGCTTCATTGACTACAATAAAGCCTTTGACTGTGTGGATCACAATAAAATGTGGCAGGTCCTTAAAAGATGGGAGTATGAGATCATCTTACTTGTCTCCTGAGAAACCTGCATGTAGGTCAAGAAGCAATAGAACATGGAACAATTGATTGGTTTAATATTGGGAAAGGAGTATGACATGGATGTATACTGTTACCTTATTTATTTAATTTAAATGTAGAGTACATCATGTGAAATGCAAGGCTGGACAAATCAAAAGACAGAATTGAGCTTGTTGGCACAAATAAAAATCTCAGATACACAAGACAATACTACTGTGATGGCAGCAAGTAAAGAAGAATTATGATAAGGATGAAAGAGGAGAAGGTAAAATCTAGCTCTGAAGCTCAACATTAATAAAAAAAAAAACTAAGATTGGGGCAAATGGTTCCATCACTTTCTGGCAAACAGAGAGAGAAAAAATATAAGCAGTTTCAGATTCTATATTCTTGGGCTCAAAGATTACTGCAGATGGTGACTAGTCAAAAAACTAAAAGACACTCCTTGGAAGGAAAGCTATGGCAAATCTGGAAGCATACTACAAAGAAGAGACATCACCTTGCTGACAAAGATCTGTATAGTGAAAGTTATGGTTTTTCCAGTAGCAAGACATGGTTTTCAGAACTGGACTATAAGGAAAGCTGAGTTTTTTGAATTGTGTTGCTGGAGAAGACTTTTGAGAGTTCCTTGGACAGCAAGCAGATCCAAATTGGTTGATCCTTAATAAATTAATTCAGACTACTCATTGGAAGGACAAATACTGAAGTTTAAATACTTTGGCCACACAATGAGAAGAAAGGACTCACTGGAAAAGACTATAATGCTGAGAAAATTAAAGATAAAAGGGGAAAGGGGATAGCAGAGGATGAGATGCATAGATAGTAACATGGAAGCAACAAACATGAGCTTAGACAGACTTCAGGAGTTAGGAGGACAGAAGGGTCAGGTCATCCATGGGGTCACAAAGAGTCAAACAACTCATCATTGGGTATCCACCTTTTGTCACATATCATAAATGGTCTAACACAGCCTCCCACCCACAATCTTAAGATGTTCAATTGGAAGGATGAATTTCAATCTGGTTTTTCTTCTTGTAATTATAAAGCATGCTCACCTCTTTCATTGAGAATTCAAATATACATCATCTTTTCATGTTAGCTTGACCTTGCACAAAGCAAATGGTGGTGGAATAGAGTTGGCATGTAAAACTTTTACCAAAAGTCTTGGTTTGGGGCTCTTATCAAGTTCTTTGGGACTTCAGACCAAGGCCTCAGATATTATATTCCAACATGGCAGCAACTTACTAAGGCTTATTCCATTACGCAATGAATCTATGACTGACTTCAGAGTTGAGGAGGTGTTCATTCACCAAGGGGATGATGTTCAAAGTGAAGGCTACAGTTGGAATGTTGGCTTTGGAAGCATCCTCAACTCTTTCATGTGTGTATATTCTGGGCAGGGGATATTTCAATTTTGTATTTGTTCTCCCAGTACATAGCACAATAACCCGTATACAAATGGGACTTCATAAATGTTTAGTGAATTGAATTCTATCTCCCAGATTGTAAAGTGGGACAGCTCAGTGGCTCAGTGGATAGAGCACTGGTCCTGGAATCAGGAAGACCTGAGTTCAAATCCAGTTTCAGACACTTACTAGCTGGGTGACCTTGGGCAACTCATTTAACCTCTGTTTTCCTAGAAGGCAGCTAGGTGACTCAGTAGATAGACTGCTGAGCTTGGAGTCAGGAAGATCTGAGTTCAAATCTGGCCTGAGTCACTTACTGGCAAGATACTTAACATCTATCTGCCTTAATCCACCGGGGAAGGAAATGGAAAATAACTCCAGTATCTTTGCCAAGAAAATCCTATGGACAGTATGATCCACAGAGTCATGATGAGTCAAACACAACTGAATAGCAACTTGTAAACTTCCCCAAATCACAAGTCTTGTTTCCTTTTTCTCTACTATCTCATAGCTACTGTTACTAATAATAGATAGAATTTATATAGCACTTTAAGGTTTTTGAGGCCCTTCATATATGTTACCTCATGTCATCACAATAACCTTGTGAGGTAACTGCCACTCTTATAGGTGAGAAAACTGAAGCAGAGAAAAGTTGTATGACTTCCCCATGGTTTACAACTAGTGAAAATTTGCAAAGTATATTACATTTAATATCTCATTTAGTCCTCACACTAACCCTGGGAGATAGGTGTTGCTATTATCACTATATATATGGGAAAGCTGAGGCTCAGAGCAGTTAATTGGCCCAGGAAGATTGTAAGTGTTTGAAACAGGATCTGAACTCAAGTCATTATAAATCCTGGTCCAGGACTCTAGCTACGATGCTGTTCAAGTGCCTTCAGTTTAACTAAGTAAAGGATGGTAGGGCAAAGAAAGTTAATAGTGTTAGGTGACTTTTAGGTCTTTCTAGTCACCATACCTTGGTCCCCTATTAGGCTCCCTCCCTGCTATACCTATGCCTAACATTCATGGAAACTGAGTAATCTCCTCAGAGCAGATAGAGCTTAGCAGAGGGTCTACACACTATATTCTCATTTCTATCAACAACTAATTCTTTAAGAAAAAAAAGCAGCCTCTCTTAATAATATGATAGAAATAGATGGAAGCATCAGAGTGAAAGAAACAGTATAAAATGGCTTCTATCTACCACACTCAGACTGGGCATAATTTAGAGTTATGCCCAAGTACACTAAACACAAAGGTCTAATCTTGTGACAGAGGAGAATACTCAGCAAAGAGTAACTAATCATTTGCACATTCCAAATAGCTGCCAGAAGCCTGATTCAATCATCAGCTCCTTTCAGGTCGAAGGAGACACTTGCTGAGATAGTCTCCTGGAAAAAATGTATCATGTCATCACATATACTTGAGGCTTTGACAAGAATCACACCTGGCACTGTAGTCTTGTACAGGTGCAGGGCCCTTCAGACACTTGGGGCAGAAATTCTCTCCTTTTGAGCTGTCACAGGGTTCAAATTTTGGAAGAAAAGTCATCCTTTCCCTCTCTGCTTGCACAACAGCAGACTGCACAACACTAATTTTTCAGTCTTCACATCTATTTATCTCCATCTTTCTATTATCTATAGCTGTCATCTGCCATCTATATCTATCTTCTCTATTATCTCTCATCTATAGCTATTATCTATATCTATCATTTAATTCCACATCCATCATATCCATCAGTCTTTATCATTTATTATCTATACCTATCATCTATATTCATCTCTATCAATCTTTATCATCTTACCTGTCATCTATGTCTATCATTTCTATTATATATAATCTATTATCTATATTCATCTCTATGTATCCATCCATCTCTAGCATCTATATCTATCAATTATCTATCAGCTATAGTTATCTTCTCTCTCTCTCTCTCTCTGCCCACTAGAAAGTGGGGTATGTGGAGAAAAGGGAGAAATCAGTTTCTTTTTCTTTCTCCTCCCCTACATCTTCTTCCTTTTCTACTCCTCTAATATCTACATGTAGCTTACCACGTTGTACAGTGTCTGTTATGGATTTTTAGTTACATTCCCACTTCTTTGACCACCTCATATATATATTCATATATGCTTGTTGACTACCTCATCCCACCATTCATTAGTTCATATGTGTTTAGGGAAAACAAAGTCATGAAATATGAGCCTGAGCAACCCAATAACACAGACATTTGTTGTTCCTACTGTTCAGTCATTTTAAGTCATGTCTGACTGTGACCTGATTTGGGGTTTTCTTGGCAAAGATATTAGAGTGGTTTGCCATTTCCTTCTCCAGCTCATTTTACACATGGGGAAACTGAGGCAAACAGGACTAAATAACTTGCTCAGGGGCACAGGGTTAGTAAGTGTCTTGAGGTCACATTTGAACTCAGTAAGATGAGTCTTCCTCACTCCAGATTTGGCCTTCTGTTCACTGTGCCATCTAGCTGCTCTTAACAGACATTTTGGTAGATCTTTACTGTTTACAGAGGGCTTCACATACATCATCTCATTTAAGTGTCACAACAATTTTATGCAATAGATGCTCTAGGATTATTATGACTCCCATGTGGCTCATGGAGTCACAGACTGGGCAAGAAGGCATCTTCAAGGTCATGGAAGTTAGATTAAGTGACTTGACCATGGTCATGTATAATATAATTGTGGTGCCAAAGCTTCTGAAAGAACATCACTTTATACATTGCAAAATTTTGTGGCTTTTAAAT
The DNA here is from genome assembly GCA_028658325.1 of Potorous gilbertii. NCBI lineage: Eukaryota > Metazoa > Chordata > Mammalia > Diprotodontia > Potoroidae > Potorous > Potorous gilbertii. The sequence continues at coordinate 504,874,038 of CM053770.1, forward strand.
GATATTTGAGATTATCTTCTGCTTTGGGTCCCTGGGTCAGTGTTCTTTTCCATGATTGCAGACATTGTAGTTGAAAGGTGATTAAAAACTTTTCTTGGATAAGAAACTTCTTCTTTCTACTTCTAGCTCAGGCACTAACCCAGTTTGTGACCAAGGGAAAAGTTCTGAGCTCTGTTCCACCTAAAAGCATCTACCCTAAGAAAACTACAAGATTTTGTGACAATAACAGTGGAATCAATGTGGGTGATGTGCTTGACTTCCTGTGTTGAATGATGCTATACATCCATCACACCTTCTATAAGAAGCCCCTTCCTATCCCCTTACTGCTAGTTCCTCCCTTCTGTGATTATCTCCAGTTTTTCTCATCTATATCTTGTTTGCTCATAGCTGTCTGCATGCTGTTTCCCCCCTTGGACATGATGTCCTTGAGAGAGAAAGGACTATTTTTGACCTTTCTTTGTATCTCCAGCACTTGGCACAGTATCTGGCACAAAGTAAGCACTTAATGCTGGTTATATAAGTTTATAAGATTTAGAAGGTACGTTTTGGGGAAAACTTTCCAAACTAAAGTTTCTATTCTCTGTACCTTTTAAGAATGGTAGTACTAGACAGATGAAGCTAAGAAGGGAGCATGGAGCTGGATCAATCTATGACCTGAAAAAGTGGGCAGGGTAATATTTTTGTGGTCTGTCTGTCTCTTCTGTCCTCTAGCTGATCACTTGGTCTATGCTTCAGGTTCAGAAAAAGACTAAAGGCCCTACTTGACCTCAGTGCTGATACCTTTAGAGAAGAGATTGGGTTTAAGCATGGAACAGCAAAGCTCCTTTTCAAAGTTTTCATCTGGAACCACAAGCAAATAACTATGTACAAACTGAAAGAGTTCCTGCTCTCAAGAAGTTTACTTTCTACTGGTGTTAAATATAACATAGTCAAAGAAGGCAGAGAGCACTCTGTAGAGGGATCAGAAATAAGTTTCCAATGGAAGTTGGTGTCCAAGTTGAGCCCTAAGGAAAACAAAGAATCTGAAAGCAAGAATAGAGGGCATTATAGGAATCCTGGAGCACCTTTAGGCTTCTCCTGTGAACCTAGGCCAGGAGAGCTTATAGCAGTTAGGACATGAAAAAAATGTTCTCTCTACATTTTTCTAGAGAATTTTCTCATGATTTCTGCTTTCCCCTCATATGTGTTGACTACCATCACTCCCAAAGCCGTCACCCTTTACCCTCCACTAGTCACTGAGGAGAAGAGCAGGGCTACCCAAACTTGGCAGTCATGTATGGGGCAAAACATCCCAAGAAATACACCCCCTACCCTTCATTCTCCACTCCCTCCTCCCTTCCACCAGTCCCTTAGATATAGTTTTAAATCACCAAATGTGCATTTGGACATTTACAAATCATGTCCTAGGGACAACTTAAACTCTACTTGCCTAAAACGTTCCCTTTAAACTGTCTCCTCTTCCTAAGTTCTCTACTTCTGTCAAAGGCACTACCACCCTTCCAAATTCAGCACCATCCTGGACTCCTCACCCACTCCTCCTCACCTCACATAACCAATCAAATGCCAAATATTACCATTTTAATCTTTGTAGCATCTCTAGTATCTGATCCTTTCTCCTCACTGATACAGTTAAACCCGCCTCAAATCTTTCCATAGACCAATCCTTCGGACACAGTGCCGCCAAAATAATTTTCCTTAAGCACAGATATGATCACATGACTCCCCTATTCAACCAAATCCAGTGTTTCCTATTGCCTCCAGGACACAAAATAAACTTCTGTTCGGCTTTTAAAGCCCTACAAAAGCTAGCCCCAATGAGCCTTCATTAGACATCACTCCATCTTCCACATGCTACAATTCATGCCAGAAAACACTCCCTTTTCTTACATCTCTCTCAATCTCTCTCTTACTTTAAGATGGAGCCTTTTCTGATTCCCTCCAACCACTAGTACCCTTTCTATCCAACTGTCTTGTATTTAACTACTTTGTACAGATATCTATTCATTAACTTTATATTATACCTATGATTATATGTTCTTGTTGCTATCCTCATTAGAATATAAGTTCTTTTTGAGTAGACTGGCACATAATAGGCACTTAAATGCAAAGGTATTGTTGGTTAGATCTTCCTTGTAGTGAAGAAGCAAAATATTAAATTCCCAAATGGCAGGCCTTTAATACCGTAATTATTACAACTGTAGTTAGGGTAGCTGGGTGTTGCAGAAGACTCATCTTTCTTAGTTCAAATCTGGCCTCAGACACTTACTAGCTGTATGATCTTGGGAAAGTCACTTAACCCCGTTCGCCTTAGTTTTCTTATCCATAAAATGAGCTGGAGAAGGAAATGGCAAACTACTCCAGTATTTTGCCAAGAAAACCTCCAATGGGGTCACAAAGAGTCGGACATGAATGAAAAATGACTGTACAACAACATAATAACTAGGCCATTAACAAAGTTAGATATTGATCACAAAATTAATTGTCTCTCTTCCAAATGACTACAATAGCAGGGTATATCCTAGTAATATTACAGATACAAATAGCTCATTTAGATAACTTTGCGAGTGTTTGGATTTCCAATTTGCAATACTTTTATCTCATCATGTAGTCCTTGAGGCTTTATATGACTATTTGGTCATGATTTAATAGCATCAATGAATCTTGGACTTGTTTTATTTTTGTGTTAAACACTCAGTTCTTAAGTTGCAACTATAATGCAAAATGGCATAACTGGAGATAATCACTAAAAACTCTTTAGAAGCCCCTTAGACAGGAATAGTTATTGCTTATATAGCATTTTAGGGTTTGCAAAGTGCTGTGCATGGGCAATCTCATTCAAGTCTCAAAATAATTCTATAAGGTAAGTGCTATGTTACTATCCTGATTTTACATATAAGGAAACTGAGGTACAGAAAAATTAAGTGCTTTGCCCAAGGTCATGTAGCTATAAAAGTGTCTAAGGCAGGACTTGAGCTTAGGTCTTCCTTACTATAATCCAGCATCTATCTACTCTGCTATCTAGATGTCTCAGTTATTAAAAACCCCAAGACTCCCTTTAATAGTTGGAATCCTTGAGTAGAGAGGAGCAATTGCTCATTAAGAAACTTCTTTGCTATTGCTTGACAAATGAATAAATCTGTATTTTTAAGAGAACCCAAACAGAAAGCAGTGTGACTCAGTTGATTTGCCCTGACAATATGGTGCTATGACTAGGAGAGACTGTTTCCAGTAAAGGTTTCTTTTGTACAGACTTCTTCACTGAAATGCAGACACCAACAACAGAGAAAAGAGGCATTTAAAAGTTCTACAAGATTTTGGTAAGGAAATTTCCCCTTTCTCTCTCAGATTTTGTTTGGGTTTATGCTGAACTAGGGGTGGAAAGGGAGTACTATGGATAGAGTGTTGGGCTTGAAATCAAGAAAACTCATCTTCCTGAGTTCAAATTTGTCCTCAGACACTTACTAGCTGTATGATCCTAGTAAGTCCCTTAACCATGTTGCCTCAGTTTCCTCATCCATAAAATGAGCTGGAGAAGGAAATGGCAAACCACTCCTATACCTGTGCCAGAATCACAAAGATTCAGATATTACTAAACAAAAGGACTGAGCAACAGCGACTTATTATAAGCATTGTGCTAAGTGCTGGGTCTACAAATAAAGAAACAAGACAGTCCTTGAGCTCCAGGAGCTTACCTTCTTTTGGGAGGAGTAACACACAGGGGTGTGAGCTGCAAGCTTTCATGGTCCTTGGGTTGTGACAGCAAAGCAAACAATAATCTATCTTCCTTAATGTTATTTCCATCAATTAATCACATCTATTTCTAATGTTGAATCATATGACAGTGCCCAGTACCATCCCCGTCCCATGCAGCCCATCCTGTACGGACAACTTATAAGAAGAAAGGATCAAAGAATCCCACTGGCTCCTGACTAACGGCCAACCATGGGAGCAGGCCAGCCTAGTCAACTTGAGGGGGTGAGGGATAGACAGGAGACAGCATGGATAAAGCAAGTCAGCTTGACCTCCACCTCCTCCCAGGAGACGGCCCAGACCTCCAAACCCAAATGTTCCAAGAAGAGCAGCTGCCTCCTGCCTGCCAAACCACCAGGCCTGCCTCTGTAGCCATCACCCAGCGTATTAACTCTGTGGGGGGGACCTGGCAACTACTTCTTTGAAGTCAGGTCCTCCTCACTCCAGGTCCACCTAGATGCCTCAGGTATTAAACACCCTCAGCCTCCCTTTCTTAACCAGAATTCTTGAGCAGCAACAAGGAATCTATGTCCACAAAGAAACTTTCTTTCTATTGTTTGAGTGAAAAAAAATCTGTTTCTATTAGACTTGACCTCAAATTAGATTAGACTTAGATCAGACTAATGATCTCAATCATTACTGAAGGGGATGCATCAGCCAGAGATTCTGAAGACCCCGAAAAGGAAGTTCTCATGACCACAGGCCTTGGTGTTGTCGAAAGAGTTCAGCATAGGAAATTGGCATGGCTTTGTTGATGGAAATAACATTAAAGAGGGGAGACTACTCTTTGTTTTGCTGTTACATTCTAAAGACCTTGAGTCTTTCCATATGATTTATAGCTCACACCTATATATGTTAAGTTCCTCCCACGAGATTATAACCTTTCCTGAGATCAGGGACTATTTTGCTTTTCTATTTGTATCCCTAGTAGTTAACATGGTGCTTTGTTCACAGTAAAAACCTAATAAATGCTTCTTCATTCATTTATTCATGGAATTCTGTGAGATTCTTTTTATGAAATTTCTTCCAACAATATAAATGACTCTCTTAAGTCTCCCCTCCTGTATTTCTGAAATAGAAGCCTGTACACATTTAAAAAATGAGTATTAGAGGGCTGAAGACTTTACTGGTCCCAAATAAAATGCTCTTACATGATTTATGTTTGTAACACTATAGTGTCAGGTTTGCCCCTCAAATCCATCCATCTTCCAAAATTCCCTAGCTCTGTTGAAGGTCCCACCATACTTCCAGTCATCTATGTTTACAACCTCACCATCATCCTTAACATAGCATTCTGCCTCTTTCCACATATCCAGTCAACTGCCAATCTTGTCATTCTACCTCCACAATATCTTTTGCGTACAATACCTTTTTTCTTCTCACCACTCAAACTACCTCTAGTTTAGGATTTTATCACCTCTTGCCTGTACAATAGACAAAGCCCATTGATTGGAAGTTCTGTATCAAGGGTCTCTCCATACAAATCCATCCCCTATGTGATTGCCTAAGTTATTTTCTACAAGTGGGCATATTATGTCCCTACTCAGATGGCACAGTGGATAGAGTGCTGAACCTGGAATGATAGAGACATGAGTGCAAATTTGACCCCAGACACTTACTAGCTGTGTAACCCAGAGCAAGACACTTAACAACTGTCTTTGCTAACTGTACCTACTGCTTGATTATTAATAGGGAGCACATGAGTGTTGGCTTGTGTTTTACAGTAGTAGAAGCCTGGACCCATTTATGGCTAGAACCCAAGATGGCTACCCTATAGTTACCCAGACTAACCTCTGAGTAATATAATTAATCCATAATTGAGAAAAGTTAAATTAGTTCTAATGAAGTGGATTCTATTTTTTAAAAGGAATTGAGAGCCTTTTCAGCAGGTAGTTCCTAAGCTTCCAAAATACATGGTATTTAAACTTAATCGGAGCAATTATTTTAATCTAACGGTTTTTATCTTTTCTTTCTGTTTTGTCCAGTCATAAGAAAAGAGAAAAATGACCTTCTCCAACTATATATAAATATAGATTTCTTCAAAAGAATGTACTTAAATCAAAATCATGAATCATTTTTAAAATATGAAAACTGAATTCATGCATTGAACTTCCTAGTAAAGTTTTTATGGATGCATTTCATAAGTTTGGTAAATCTGGGAACTAATTAAGTCAGATAGATATATCCAGTCTTAGATATAAGATTGAATGAATAAAAAATATTTATTGAGTACTATGTATTAAATGCTGGAGATAGAAAAAAAGTCAAGAAAATCCCTACCCTCAATGGGTTTACTTTCTAATAACAGAGAGAGGACAAACCTTAAGAATCATTTTTTTCTTTCCTGATAATATTCCATTGACCACAGAGGTAGAAATTCCAGAGTATAAAAGTTTATCAAACCCAATACTATCTTTACTTAACTCTTATGTGATAGATACACAGTCAAGTCTTAAATGTGTTTCCCTACAATGGGAGGGGTATTTTTATTGCTGTGACTTAGAGTAGAATTGTAGAATGAGTATGTTATCATCAGAAGCTATTTAAATGAATAAGTCTGTCATGAGAGTAGTTTACTGAGCTAATTCTCATTTACAATGATGTGTATGCTTACCCTTGAGCTAAAATTTCCCTAAACATGACAAAGGTATACCTTTACTGGATAGGAATATGAACTTCTTTTCTTATCTTGCTTTTGCATTCCTTTTCTTTCTCCTTAATTTATTAGGATTATTAGAAGACTAAGAGACTATAAATACTGTACAGCTGATTTTGTTTACAGTCAGATATGGAGAAACAGTCTATGATAATTTATTTCGCAGGTGCTTACGTTCCATTGTTCCAAGAAAAGTTAATCCTTTAAGACCTGGATGTAGATTTCAGGATCATTTCCTCTTGAATGTCACAGTTGATATTGTTAACATGTGGTTTTCTAGGTCAGCATGTAGCAGGTAGGTATGTGCCCCCTTTTCCTCTTTCCTGATATTATATGTTTATTGGCCCAATTCTATGTGAGTTTGACAGGACTGGCCTACAGGACTAAGAGATGAAGTGTCTTAATCAGGTCTTCCTGTTATGCTTTATTTCAGAAAATCTGTACTTTGGTTTTTAAAGATGTAGCTGTAAGAATGTAAGCTGCACATGTCACTAGGACGAAAATTTTTAACATTGTAATCTGAAATGCCTAAACCAAGGGTGGGGAACCTTCAGCCTTGAGGCCACATGTAGCCTTCTAGGTGCTTGGGTATGGTCTTATGACTGAGTTCAAGTTTACCAGAACAAATCCTTTACTAAGGATTTGTTACCTGTGGAGTTTGGACTCAGTCAAAACTGGACCTAGAGGGCTACATGTGGCCTTGAGACCACAGGTTCTCTCCACCCCTAGTAAGCTAGAATTTCAAAATTGGAAGGTAAACAGTGTTGAGAAACAAGTAATCTTGTTTCTGTGTACCCCTCAATAAAAAAAAGAACAATCCTGACATTTAAAGATGTTATTCATGTTACTATGTGAATTTAGTCTCCTCAAAGAATATGTATGTATCTATTTGGGAATGTGATGTCTGAGAAAACTCAGTGCCTAAATATTTAAACCACGTATATCTTGCTATTTTAACACTTAATCTAGTTTTGATAAACAGCAGAAAACAATTTGTAAGGATTCTGATTCTGAGAAGCATTTACTACACAGAAAATGTTCTAAACAAAAAAAATTGAAATCAGAAATATAATTATATACACATAAATGTAGATTTAATTGACATTTGCTAGCCCTCTGACTATGATGATAAAAGAAACTGACTCTTGTATTTTAAGTTCCAGATTGTGTCTAAAACGCTACCTTAGATTTTATAAATGTTAATGTGAGTTGGCCTGAATGATTTCCTTTTATATTGAAGATATCTGATTCTCTTTCTCTTTTCATAACAATGGGAAGACATAATTCTACAAAATGCAAGTTTATTGAGATTTGATTTGATCCAAAATTCATTCAGATCATAACTCACATTTTTTAGTAGAGTTCACACATAATACCTCCCCCCACCCCCCAAAAAACAACAAGAAACAGTCTGTATTTGTAAGAATGATGCCCCCCACCATTATGAACTCTATACTAACTATTCTCTCCCAAAACTGCAAGGGAGGAGCCCTAGGAGGAATAGGAGTCATGAATCTGGCAATATATACAGTACATTTATACTCTTAGTTTTGACTCTTAGTTTTGTTGCTGCTTTGCTCAAAACATTTCCTTTTCTGGGTTAAAAAATTTTGTAAATCAACAGAGGGGACCTAAAATCCTGTCACACTTGTCCAGCAAGGTTCTGTTCCTATAAGGAACTGTAACTCCTGTGAGAAAACTCGTTGTACAATGTGAAATGCTATAAATTTTATTACTTGTCCACAATGTCACAGTTTCATCTTCATGGCTATCAATTTGCACCATCAATATTTATTTTGGCATGTGTAATGAAAAGATGTGGTATATGGATATGAAGAGATGTGTCAGTTGAAAGCTTAGAAAAGTAAGAAAAAGTGAGCTGGAAGCTTTTAGAAAGATCTTGTTTGAACTCACTGGATGCAATCCATCAACATTTATATGCCAGACATTGTGCCAAGCACTACAGATTCAAAAAGAGGCAAAAGAAAACCCCTGCCCTCAAGAATCTACTGATACAAAAGATGGGCACTTTAATGGTTATCATGTATTATATTAAGAATGAAAGCCAATACCTGCTAATACTGATATCTTAAAGGATATTTACACTCTGCTTTCATTGTAAGCATTAGAACATTCTGTGTGAAGTAAATTCTCTTAGGATTTTCAATGTTACTAATCTGTTACATATGCTCTCACTTAGATCCTGGGGGAAAGTTAGTTATGCAGGTGAATCAGCAACCCATCATGTAAGCGGAAATTGTTAGCAGACACCATGTGGAATGCTACATACTAATATCCAAAATTTCAAATAGATTTTATGTGGAAGGATTGGATGGCTATGAAAATGTTGAAGAGAAGGTCCTATGGTCTTGAAGGTAGTGACAAGACCATCTATTTCCTCATTTTTCTGCTTTTGTACAAAAAAGTTCAGATATCTGGCCTAGCTGTACTCCTTGTATAATGAGGTTCCAATACAGAGATTGGCTTCTCCAAGTATCTCACCTTTACTGGGTATCAAACAGAACTGAAAAAAATTGTTAGCAGCAGCAGAGACCCCTATTTTATAGGGAAATGTCAAGACTTTACAGACTTGACAGCATTTTCACTGCCCATTACACCCATTACTATCCCGAGTCTTTCAGGGCATTGAACTAATGAAATGGAATTCCTAAGAATAAAACTTCACTTAAATGGTCAGATACTCTATCCAAAACTCTCATGAGTACAAGCACAATATCTTCTGCCAACAAAAAGGTTAGACACATAAAATACTGTTTGGCAGACCCTTGAGATTTCCTACTTAAGTCCCTGCGGTGGCCGGTACAAGTCTGACTTCCAACTCATACAGTTTTGAATTATTATAAAGCATTAATAAAATGTGTGAAAGCTATTTGCCATACTCATGCAAATTACTTTGCCCAGAGAATGAGAGAAGCCCTGTCTATCCTGTCTAATGAGTAGGTTTCACATGAAGGCACAAGAAGAAATCTTCTTTAGAACCCGAGGAACACGAATATCAAATTCTTCCCTCCTCCCCCCAATACCAAAGTGCCATGGTCTTCCACTTTTGATCCAAACTTGCCATTATAAAAAGGTATCAGATCCACAGAACACTAGACAATCACCACCTTTTTATCAGGATCATCTCTAGCAACTGGTAGTGAGGGTAATATGTGGTATTCTGTAGATTGCTTGAAAAGGGGGAAGGGAATAATTATTTTTAAAGGGCTTAAAGGCACTATTAAGGACTTTACAAATATTATCTCATATGATCCTCACAAAAACCGTGGGAATTTGGTGCTACTGTGAGGCAGACAGATATTAAAGGACTTGCCCATAGTCATACAACTAGTAAGTGTCACAGGCAGAATTTCATGTTTCTACTTCTGTAGTTTCTATGTATATGTGTATATATGTATGTATGTACACATACATACATAGTGTGTGTATGTGCATTTACATATATCTTTTGTTTGTGTTTCTACTTCTGTAGTTTTAAAGAATGGGTATTACTTCAAAGAAAAGATAAAAGCTGTCATTCTTAAAGAACACATTATAATGACAGAGATAATGCAGAGGCTGTTGTAGAGAAGTCAAGTGTTTCAGGAATTCATTTAAATCCATTAAAAAAAACCACACACACAACAGGATTAGTTGCATCAAAATGCAAAGAAAATGTAATCAAAACCAAAATACAATGCCAAGAACTGACAAACTATTACTGCAGAGCATCCTAATTTATCCTTAGAAAACAAGTGAAGGTCTTTGGAGGGGTCCTGGAGGCTGGAAATATTTGTTATTAACTTCTCTTCAGTGCAGTGTAGCCTTCTTGAAGTTTAAAGAGCAGCAAGAACTATTTAAATTTTAAAAGTGAAAGACTAATAACAACAAAAACTAGTTGTGAACTGTGAACCAAAATGACTATCTGAGGAGAGGAAGACCACATAGCTACTCACAAACTTGGATGAGAAAAAAAACCTGAAATTCACGTAAGACTGAAAACTGATCAAGAAATCCATTGAGAAACTACAAACTTTTCTGCAACATCCAAAAAGTCAGCCAGAAGCCAACGGTCAATAGGAAAGTTAGCATTCACATAGCAAAGCCAGTACAGGCAAAAAGTCTGTGGCAATCCAGCATGACCAGAGACTTGTGTAGCCTTCAAGGCTAGTCTGCAACTAGAGGCAGCAAGAAAGGAGGGCTCCCAACAGTGAGTGACAGAGAAATCTCATTTAAAGTTACTGTAGACATTATAAAATATTTGGGAGTCTACCTCCCAAAACAAACCTAGGAACTATATGAACATCATTACAAAACATTGTTCACACAAATCAGATCTAAATAATTTGAAAAACATCAGTTGCTCAAAGAGTAGGATGAACTAATAGAATAAAAGTGACAAATCTACCTAAATTAATTTACTTATTCAGTGCCATACCAATCAAACTACCAGAAAATTATTTTATAGAGTTAGAAAAAATAATAACAGAATTCATCTGGAAGAACAAAAGGTCCAGAATATCTAGGAAATTAATGAAAAGAAATGCAAAGGAAGGTGGCCTAAGTATACCAGACCTTAAGATGTATTATAAAGCAGTAATCATCCAAACTACTTGGAATTGGCTAAAAAATAGTGGTGGATCAGTGGAATGGGTTAGGTACACAAGACACAGTAGTCAATGATAATAGTAATCTACTGTCTGATAAATTCAAAAACCCTAGCTTCCAGGATAAGAACTCACTATGTGACAAAAACTGCTGGGAAAACTGGAAAAAAGTATGGCAGAAACTTGGCACTGACCAACATCTCACATTGTATACTAAAATGAAGTCCAAATGGGCACACTATTTAGATATAAAGGCTGATACTATAAGCAAACGAGGACAGCAAAGAAAAGTTTACCTGACAGATTTATAGAGAATGGAGAAATTTAGGACAAAACAAGAGATAAAGAACATTATGAAAATGGCTAATTTCGAATACATTAAATTGAAAAGTTTTTGTACAAACCAAGCCAATGTAATCAAGATTAGAAAGGAAGAAGAAAATTAGGAAAGAATTTTCACAGTCTATCTCTGATAAAGGCTTCATTTCTTTTTTTTTCTCTCTCCAAATTTGTTTGTTTTTCAATTTTCATCAATCACTTCCATAAGTTTTAAATTTTCTCTTCCTCCCTCCCCAAGATGGCATGCAATCTTATATGGGCTCCACACATACATTCTTATTAAACACATTTTTTGTAATAATTAATTTACTTATTTTCATTGTTTTCAACAATTACTTCCATATGTTTAAATTTTCTCTGCCTCCCTCTCCTCCCCTCTCCCCATTCTGATATAGCCTCTACACATATATTCTTATTAAACACATTTTCACATTTGTTATGTTGCACAGAAGAATTCAAATGAATGAGAGAAACCACGAGAAAAACCAAAACAAAATAAAACATAACAAAATAGAAAATAGCCTGCTTCATTCTGCATTCCAATTCTATAGTTCTTTCTCTGGATGTGGATGACATATTGCATCAAGAGTGCTTTGGAAATGTTGTAGGTCCTTGCATTGCTGTGAAGGGCCAAATCTATTATAAACAATCCTCACACACTGTGGCAGTCACTGTGTACAATGTCCTTCTGACTCTAGTCCCCTCACTCTGCTCACTTCATACAAGTCCCTCCAAGTTTTTCCAAAATCTGCCTGTTCATCATTTCTTACAGCACAATAGTATTGCATTATATTCATATACCACAACTTTTGCAACCATTCCCCCATTGATGAGCATCACCTCAATGTCCAGTTCTTGACCACCACAAAAAGAGCTGCTTTAAATATTTTTGCAATGTGGGTCCTTTTTCATTTTTGTGATCTCTTTGGGATACAGCCCTAGAAATGGTACTGCTGGGTCAAAGGGTATTCACATTTTTATAACCCTTTGAGCATAGTTCCAAATTGCTCTCTAGAGTGGTTGGATCAGCTCACAGATCCACCAACAATGAAATAGTGTTCCAACTCTCCCATATCTTCTCCAACATTTATCATTTTCCTGTTTTGTCATATTAGCCAATCTAATGGGTGTGATGTGGTATCTCAGAGTTGTTTTGATTTGCATCTCTCTAATCAACAGTGATTTAGAGCATTTTTTTCATATGACTATAGATAGTTTTCATTCCTTCCTCTGAAAACTATCTGTTCATATCCTTTGACTGTTTATCAATTGGGGAATGACTTGTATTCTCGCAATTTGACTCAATTTTCTATATATTTTAGAAATGAGGTCTTTATCACAGATACTAGTTGTAAAAATTCTTTCCCAGTTTTCTGCTTCCCTTCCACTCTTGATTGTGCTGGCTTTGTTGATGCAAAAACTTTTCAGTTTATCCAAAAATTATCCATTTCACATTTCATAATATTCTCTGTCTCTTGTTTGGTCATAAGCTCCTCCATTCTCCATAAATCTGACAAATAAACTATTCCTTGCATGCTTAATTTGTTTATAGTATCAGTTTTTATTCCTAGATTATGTACACATTTGGACTACACAGTGTCAGGCACTAGTCTATGCAGAGTTTCTGTAAAGGCCTCATTTCTAAAATATAAAGAGAACTGAGTCAAATTTATAAGAATACAAATCATTCACCATTTGATAAATGGTCAAAGGATATGAACAGGCAGTTTTCAGAGGAAGAAATGAAAGCTATTATAGTCATATGAAAAAATGCTATAAATCACTACTGATTAGAGAGACGCAAATCAAAATAACTCCTAGGCACAACATGACACCTACCACATTGGATAACATAACAAAACAGGAAAATTATAAATGCTGGAGAAGATGTGGGAACATTTGAACACCAATGCATTGTTAGTGGAGTTGTGAATGGATCCAACCATTCTGGAGAGCAATTTGGAACTATGCTCAAAAGGCTATAAAAATGTGAATACCTTTGGACCCAGCAATACCATTTTTAGGGCTGTATCCCAAAGAGATCATAAAAATGTGAAAAGGACCCACATGTGCAAAAATATTTATAGCAGCTCTTTTTGTGGTGGTTAAGAACTGGAAATTGAGGGGATGCTCCTCAAATGGGGAATGGCTGAACAAGTTGTGGTATATGAATGTAATGCAATACTATTGTGTTATAAGAAATGATGAGCAGGATGACTTCAGAAAAATCTGGAAAGACTTATATGAACTGATGCTGAAGGAAATGAGCAAAACCAAGAGAACAATGTACATGGTAAAAGTCACATTTTGCCATGACTAACTTTGATAGACTTAGCTTTTCTTAGCAATGCAAGGACCTAAAACAATTCCAAAAGACTCATGATGGAAAATTTCATCCAAACTCAGAGAATGAAATATGAAGTCTGAATGCAGATCAAAGCATACTATTTGTTCTCTTTTTGTTTTGTTTCTTCTTTCTCATGGTTCCTCCCATTAGTTCTAATTCTTCTATACAATATGACTAATGGGAAAATATGTTTAATAAGAATGTATATGTAGAGCCTATATCAGAATGCATGCTGTCTTGGGGAGTGGGAAGGAGAAGGAGGGAGAGAAAATTTAAAACTTATGGAGGTGAATGTTTAAAACTAAAAATAAATCAATTTTTTAAAAAGAAAGAAATAAAGGCTCCCCCAGAAAGCCCCAGTATGGTCAGAGACTTGTAGCAGGCATCTTTGGAAACTACCAGGAACAGCCATTACCAGTGTGGAACATGGCAGCAATCAGATCAGATCATCCTGGGGGTCCAGGGGCTCTGAGGTCTCCCCTGAGATGTAATAGGTGCTGAATCTCAGAGATTCAGAAGGGCTTAACTCTTGAAGGCAGAGGCCAACACAGAAACTCAAGTAACCAAGGATGAGAACAAGAAGGGTTAATTACCCCACCCACAAGCACAGAAGGGAATAGAACTTGGCTTTGGCACAAATATTCAATTCAGAAACTAAATCTGGAAAGATGAGTAAAGCCAGAAGACACTGATTAGTTTAAAAAATTATCATAGACCTGGAGTTGCCAAAATAAAAAATCCAGCCTAGAAAGAGTAATTCTGTAACAACTGTACACAGAAACTCAAAGGAAAAAAAAAGATGTTTTTTTCCCCATAAAGACTGCATGAGTAACAAAAAAGAAATGTAGCAAGATCACTAGGATAAAAATGAAGAATCATATATTTTTCAAAAGCCTGGATACTATACTTCAAAAAACCATAAATGAAAACTATCTGGACTTCTTAGAAATACAGGGCAAAGTTAAGACAGAAAGAATCTATTGCCCACTTCCTAAAAGAAACTCCAAAAGATAAAGTCCCTGAAATGTCATAGCCAAAATCCAGAGCTTCCATGTCAAAGAAAAAAAATTTTCTACAGGCATCCAGAAAGAAGCAATTCATGTATCAAGGAACGAATCTCAAGAACAAGTAAGAATTGGAAACATCTACTATACAGGAGAGAACTTGTCAAAGGCAAAAGAGAAAAACTCACAACTTAGAACAAAGCTAACTAGAATCCTCTGTGGGGGAAAATGGATCTTTAATGGAATAGAAAACTTTCAAACATTTATGATGAAAAGACCATAGCTAAGGAGAAACTCTGACTTAAGAACATAAAATGCAATAGTACTAACATTCTAATAAGAGAATAAGAAATAGGAGTGCCACTTTAGAACCATAATGCTTTCAAAGGATACTGAAAGAGTTAAAGAAAACAAACAGACCCAGTTGGGGTGGGTGTGTTCTGTTCTGAGGGTTTAATGATGGGAAAGAAAAGGAAGGGTAAGAGGAATACACTAATGCAAAAGGACCAAAGAAGTTGAAGCGAGGGGGGAGAGACAGTTTCAAGAAGATACCTGGGAGGGGGGTTTGTAGTCTAAATGGTCTTAAGGCCTTACCTCTAGGTCTAGGAAATTGTCTTTGATCACATACAGATTGCTGAAGCTCCCTAGGCCTCTGTTTCTCCTATGAATAGGGATCCATGAAAAGAAGAACATGCAAACATGGAGGAAGGAATAGGAAGTAACCATGCGATGAATTTTACTCTTATCTGAAATTAAAAAAGGACGGAAGAGCAAATACAGAGCTTAGTATTGAATATGTCTGCTTAACTTGGATTGAAAGGATGAAAATGAAGGGCAAAACTGAGTCACAGAGCGTTGGACATGACTGAAAAATGACAACAACAAAAACTAGACACACAAATGGTGCCTAATAAATGCTTATTCTCTTCCTTTCAAAGATGTGAAAAAAGTGATAAAACTTATGATATGCCAGTGATTCAACTATTTTAGTTTCATATATTATCTTGTCAGCAGGGATGAGGAGTTTTTCACTTGTCACAGTATTCCTACTATGGACTCTGGACAAAAAAACCAAGATTTTTATTTAACTCTTGTTCCCAAAATGGATAGAACTGGTTATCTTTTGGTTAGATTTGGATTAATCTGCACTACTTGTTGAAGTCAAACTGATTAGTTATCAGAATAAGACTGACTTGCTTCCTCAAGAAACAATCATCATAGAAATAAACCTCTAGGTGGGGACAGAGGTATTATCTCCTCACATGGAGGCCATGAATGCACAAAACTGCTATTTCTTCCTTGCAATTGTTCTTCCCTGATCTTAAGTGAATAAGTATCAGAGATAAAATGGATCAGATTATGACCCTATGAGCTTCAAAAGGTTAGAAGAGTCTTCAGTGGTTCAGCCAATGGAGCCCATAACAGTCTGTCAATAGTTGCTATAGTTAAGGCAGGGGAGGAACCAGCCCTAAGATGTGAACTTCTTGACCTGGACCAGCAATGCACTAATCCAGCAGCTGAGACAGTAAATTCTGCAAGCAAACTGATGTGACACTCTCAGAAATGAAGTTGGTAGGATGTCCGGGTCTACTCTCTCAGGGAACAAGTGGGTATGTAGAGGAGAGAATGTGCCCCAGTAGAGGAAAGAGCCTTTGTTCTTGCTATACTTTCTCCATAAATATCTCTTTGTTAAAGCTAATTGATGTTAATTGGCTAATTGATATTGAGGTCAGTAGGCAATTAATTTGGGAAAATATTAACTAGAGTATATGTTACTAGGGGGACATAGAAGAAAGGGGCATGAATCAAAGCATCAAAGAAACAACTCCACAATGCTTTACCATTACCCCTAGAACTCAAAGCGGGACAATAACCTTGCTTTGGGGACCTAACCCGCCTGTCAATTGCAATGGAGGCTGGAAGAGAGCTTCTAAGTGCTATGCCAATTTTAGAAATGCAATACTGAATAAAGACATTACCTACCACCTGTTAAATACCTCTGTAAAGAGAGAAATTTTATTCAGTGGTATTATCCAATGCCATCAAAGAAAACTACAACTGGAGTACCCTACGTGTCTGTCTGAGTAGATTGTTTGTCTTTTATGCGTTGCCTGAAAAAGGTAAGTCCCAGCAGGCCTCTGTCATTGTAATTACACTCTAATAAGTTCTGAGCTCGTTTGTCATCACAGTATTTTCTTGTTTATATTTTAATTCTTTTTCAGCACTGATTCTGACTTTTAAGGTATCTATTCTGTTTGCAGTATTCAAGCCAACCCACAGCTACCTGCAAATACTATATAGGATCATGCTATATAGAGTACTTAATCCCTATATATTTAAGAGGGATTTCTGAGGGAGGATGGTTTTGCTAGCAAAGTACTTCCATCATGTAAAGTTGCTAGTTTTTTAAAAAACAAGACATCCCTCCCCAGCTTCCTAAATCTAGTAAGTAACCATGCAATTATTTCCCTAGACTTATACCAGAAATGATTGCTATTGGAACTATAAAACTATGGAACACCATTTATGGAACTTTTATGGATAGCTCGAGTAAAGGAGTGGGTGATCTTATTAGGAAAAGATACCATACTTTTCCCCTCCTTTTTTGGTTTGCTCATATTCAGAAGCAGGTGATAACACCATGAGGATAGAAAGGAGATGAAATCCTAGTTCAGTTCTATTTTGGGGTCCCTTCTACTGTCACACATATAATATTGATTACTGTAATTCTTAGAATTTGTGTGATAACAATTGTGCAGTACTGTTTGACATAAAATTTTAGCTTAAAGGAAATAAAAAGAGTATAGTAGGTAAATAGGATTTTTAAAGATTAATTCAAAAAACAATTTTATTTTTATTATGAACTTGATATGTACATTTCAATATATAAGGAAGATCAGAAAAAGAGAATTTTATACTACTTTAAGTACAGTATAATTTCCCTGCTTATCTCTCTAATTCTATGTATTATCCATCACTTTGTCTAATATCATGATATGAAATCTTACTTTTTAAAATTTGCTTGAGGCATGATAAATCTTGGCCCAATTCCTTATTTTAATTCTGTGAATATTCATGTTTCAAGTGCATATTTCTTTTAAACAAAATATTGCTAAATTCTGCTTTTTATTCTTTTTTCTATCGTCATTCATATTATGGGTGAATTTATTCTATTCACATTTTCAGTTATAATTGCTAATTATACCTTTCCCTCCATCATATTCTCACATATTTTTCTTTTTACTGAAATTCACCCCCTTTTTTTTGCAAAGAATGAGGTAAAAGAAAAGAATTGAATCAGTTCTAGTAGTCTTTAATTATAGAAGTTTTCTCTGTTTCTTCCTCTGTTCCTCCAGGCCCAGATCACTGCTTCTTATACTTTCTTTTATTCCCTTTGATCCCTACTTGATGATCCATCCTGAGGAATTTAACTTGTTTTCCTTATGCGTCTTCCTTCCTGGATTCTACTTTTCCTCTTAAATCCTTCTTTCCTCCTCTCCGTCCCCCTCTATTTCCTTTGTTAGTTGAATGCATTTATACACTAAACTCTGTGAATGTATTTGTCCACACCGTCTTTTGCTTGGCTAAAATAAAAGTGCAGTTTCTGAAATGACTACTCCTTCATCCTCTCCTCCATGTTTGCATATTATTCTCATGGACCCCAATTATGAGAAATGTTTCTTCCCCGAATTGAATTTTTCTTATTATTTTCTTTTTCTCTTCTTTTTTGCCTTCTCTTAAAACCAGCAAAAAAAGAAGAAAATCTCACCCAGGCCCTTTGTTTGTCTTTCTCTCCCCGGCCACCCAATCTGTTTTTGTAACTCCCCTAGAGACTGAAGTTCTAAAGGGTCACTTGTCTTTTCTCTCTATTAAAGAATGCTAGTACTTCATCATCATTTAGCTCCTTTCAATTGCTCAAATGTATTTATCTTTCTAGGTTGCCCTAGTTTCACTGGCAAAGGTTCTACTCAGCTTTGGTCTTTTCATCAGCCATACTTGAAAGTTCTTATTTAATTAAAAGTCCATCCTTTTCTCCCCTGCCTCTCTCAAATGATTATATTCCATTTCGCAGGGTAAAAATTCATAGTTTTAAGTCTTTATTGTCTTTTGTAATACTATATTCCAAACTTTTCTCTTGAAATATAATACTATATGATCCTGATCCTGAGTGCTGGAAGTCAGTCTGGATACCTGCAATATTTTCTCTTTTACCTGTTAGTTCTGGATTTTGGCTATGGCATTTCCATGTATCTTCACTTAAAAGTCTTCTTCAAGAGATGACTGGTGCCATTTTGTTTTGCCCTTGGGTTCTAAGAGAACTTAGCAGTTTTCTTTCATGATTTCTTGAAATAGGATATCTACGTTTTCTGTTTGGTCATGGTCTTCAGTGAGTCTGGATTGAATGGAGGCATTTTCTTGTGTTCCTTTTGATCTTTCTGATATTTTGGTATCCTTTGAGATCTTTGTTGAGGTGTTTACTGGTAGAGTAGTTAATTGGTGCAGCCTTACTGGGGAGAAATTTGGAAATATGTCCCTCAAGTCACTAAACTGTACACACTTTTGACCCAAGAACACCCTTACAAGGCCTATAATTCAAAGAGTTGAAGAAAATATAGAAAGAACCCATATGTATTCTTTACATTAGAGCAAAGAACTGGAAACTAAGAGGCTGCCCACCAATTGGGGAATAACTGAGCAATTTATGGTTTACGAATGTAATGGTATATTATTATGCCATTAAAAAAATGATGCAAGGAATGGTATTCTGGGCTGGGCATGATACAAGTCAGTACTTCGGTAATTTAGGCTCAATGTCTGAGCAGAATGTGACAGTCCAAGATCATTCAAAAGTTCATTCAAAAGTAGATTTATTTAGTCATAGCAGAAGGATTTTTAATAATATAGGCACTGAAGGCAACTTGAATTGATTCATCTGAGGGAGGCACTACCAGCTCAAAGTTCAGAGATGACCACTCCTCCCCTCCCCTCCCCAGGTCCTCATGGCTACTTTGTATTTATAGAATATCTCAATATCTTTTAAGGAAAAATTAGCCTAATTTACATGAGTGGAAGAGTTAAGATATTACTTCTATCATAGATGCAGATGGACAAAGACTTAGAAAAGATTGGAGGGAGTTCAAGAGATCTGTCTACACTGCACATTGGTCAAATGTCCTCATCATAGACAGCTAACAACCACATACATATTACCTACATAGTACAAAGTGTGACTCTATCTTCTCAACCAGTCACAAAGTTTTTCCTAGGTGGTAATATCTGTCTTTTAACCAATAGTCAAAATTTCTACAATTCTTTTAAATTAAGACTGTCTGTACATTGTGATAGGAAAAAAAATCAATACCTAGTTAATTGTGTCTATTGATTAACTGGGTTAGGATTAGAACCTCACTCTTATGCCCTATAAACTGAAATCTTAATCCCAGATCTATCAACTAGCTGAATTTTAGACAGCAAGATGAAAATTCTAGGCTAATAGAACTAGAAAGAACTATTTGTAGGGAAAGTAGGTAGGGTCCAGGCAACAAAGCACTTATCAAGTATTTACTATATGACAGGCACTTATGCTAAGTGCTAGGGATACAGTTAAAACAAAAGGAAAGATGGTCCCTGACCTCAAGGACCTTACATTCAAGAGAAAGATCTTACATACAGAGAGAAAAGATATAAAAAGTAGTATGGAAAAAGAGGGAAGAGAATGACATTTCATAGGGGTATGGTGGTAGAGTCTGGAAAGTCAGAACCAAAGCTTGGGTGAGGCATGGCTGTCTTGGGTCTTTCCTCAAAATGGAGGCCCCAATCAATGGAGAGAAGGGAATCAACATAGGGGAGGAGTTTTTCAGGGTGAGAAGGCTGCAGGTTCTGAGGGCAACTCTAGGGTTAAAAGGCAGCGGAGTCATGGAGGTGACCAAAAGAGTGAGAAGTGCAGCCAGCTTAGGAACACCCCAAATGGAGGCCTTTTTGGCCACTGGACTTAGATGACTCTGGAAGAGACAGTGAGGCTGACAACTCCACTCAACTCTGCCTCACTTAAATTCAATTCATGCCCAAGTCAAGGCATCACTCTGTGATGTCACTGGTCCTTTTTGAAAACAAAGGCTAAAGAACAACAGTGAGAGGAGGGAGCCAACGTGGCAGAGGGACATTACGTCTATTATCATGAAGAAAGTGAGAGTTTTCCTCCTCCCTGCATTCCTATCAATTGTATGGTGGCAGGAAGGATCTGAAAACTGAAAAAAAAATAAAGAAATACAGAATTCAGCCTCACCTTATACAGTGACCTTCCTTTCTTGTCTTCGTACAAGTGCCTTGGAGCCACAGAGAATGTTAGAAACAACAGAGGACACTGGGGCAGTGGTCAAAGACATAACAATACAGTAGAGAGACAAAGGGACACCACTCAGAGCAAGGTTCCAACTTCTGGGAGGTTAAATGTGCTATAAAAAGCCCTAGATAAATGCACCTAGGGTTGTGCAGTAACAGAAATAAATTAGGGGATTATTATGGAGAAAGCAATAAGAGAGATTTAGGGGGAAGAGTGAATTACAAAGTGGAAACGAATTCACAGCCTGATGCCTTTGACAGAAAGGCCACTTCTATTCTGGGACTGATATCTATAGAGATTTGAGCAAACACCAGAGGTTTGAGAGCCATTTCATACTCTGACCTAAAGGCCTAAACAGAGGACTCACTGGGTGAGATCAAAGAGGGAAAGGTTCGAGGGATGGCTATAGAAATGATGCTGTGACATATGAGAAAAGATAATAACCTAGGGGAATTGTCTTAATAAGAAGCACTAACTAATTAAAAGAAGTACTCAAAGTCACAGTAAGGCAACACCGTGGGTCATCAATGTTGAGGATTAATTAATTTAGTACAGAAACTTTAAAAGCATTAGTGTCCAAATTTAAAATTAGGTTTCCCTGGGGAAAAGAGACCTTCCTACATGTCAGATCCTACATTTGATTTAATTTTCAAGTTTAGTACAAAGATTCTAGAATTAGAATCCTCCCTTAAGAATCCACTCTCTTTTGGAGTCAAAGGTCACCACACAGTGTCTCTTGCAAGTTTGGGAAAATAATACATCTTTATATGTAGGTACACGTGTATATTGGCACCAAAGTGGCATATGGCTTATCGGTTGTGCTGAGGGATCAATAATGCTTTCTAAAAATAAACTCTAGAAAGTGTCTGAACTAAAAATAGTACAAACTATGCCAGGTTTCCTTTTATTTCAATTCACAGAAGTGTGAGTCTTAAGGTCTGCTGGTTTTCTATAAAACCTTATTTCAGTAGCTCAGTGTTTTTTCATTGGTGTAGGTTATTTCTAGTGAGGAAATACATTCCATTAATACAATCAACAATTTCTCTACAACTTATATAGTTTTATATCAGCTGGATGGGACAGAGAGAGGTTAAGAGATTTCTGTAGGACCTCAAAGTAAGTATTTGACATGGTCAGTGTCCCTGACTCTAAAGCCAGATTCTCCATCTACCATGCCAAGTCAAGCTACCTCTTGTTAAGCCTTAATGAAATGAAATTTAACATGGAAATGCAAAGAATTATTTTAGGTTGGGACCATATTTCAATAGCTTCACTGTCTGACTGGTTCAGACTTGTAACAACCCAAGTATATTCTGTATGCCTTGGCAATTCTACTCACCAACCCTATCTAAGTCTTTTTTATTTTTTTCCAATTTAAATAAACCTGAAACAGTGAAGTTCTTTCATTGGGAGGTAGCTCGGACATGTAAAAAATTATTCAGGTTACTGACTGAGAAGCTATAATCTTGAAGTTGTGATAGAACAAAAATATTAGGCAGATTACTGGTTAAGGCATCAGCTAGCATTTATATAATGGTTTAAGGTTTAGAAAGGGATTTTTAGATATCTAGTCCTTATAACAACCTTGTAAGGTAGGTTTATTATCAGCCCTTTTTAGAGATGAGGAAACTAAGGTTCATCAAAGAAAACTAAGAGAAGGTAAATTATTTAACCAGTCATACAGCAAAGATATATCTAAGGCAGGATTTAAACCAATGTCTTCCAGGTTTCAAGGCCAGCATGCTATCTACTCTGCCATGCTGACAATAGGGTGGAAAGATCCCACACCAGGCACCCAAAGGATAAAAGTAGGTATTGCAAGAATAAGTATTACCGCTGCACTCTTGGGAAAGTCCCTCCCCCCTTTAATTCACCAAACAAGAGCCCTGAGATATTTAAAACCATGTCTTCTATCCAGCTCATTTCTGGCTTGGATCTCCATGTAAGACAAAGAGATGGGCATCAAACCAAAACTGTTCAACAATCACAGGAGATTGCATCTAATGTGCTTTCAAAAATAAATGTACAAAGGAAAGCATTGTTATGTTGCCTTGGTATAGTTTATTTTGTTTCTTTCCTGTTCGTGAATGTGCTTTTAATATATTACAAAACGTGACCGAGGTGCTCTGGCCAACATCCCTGGGTTTATGTTGATTAGATGAAACTCTGATATATTTATGAGGGGTGAAAAAAAGGTCATTAGCCTGTTGTACTCATTCCTGGGAAGATGTTACCATCCAGGAGTAAGAGTCCAGGTAGAGAAGAATTAGAAGATAGCCAGGTCACTAAAAGATAGGAAAAGAGGGTAATTCACAGTATCAGAGGTTGCAAAATGGTCAAAAAGGATGAGGACTGAGAAAGGGTCATTAGATTGGGCAATGAAGAGATGTCTAGTAACTTTGCAGAGAACTGTTTTAGTTGAATGAAGTTGGAAGTCAGATTGCAGAAGGTTTAAAAGCTAGTGAGAGGTCAAGAAGTCAAGGCTTTCTCAAGGAGTATAGTTGAAAATGGAGGGAGAGGTAGAATGAAAGAGTTGGCTTAAGTGAGTTTTTAAGGATATGGGAGATGTGTGTGTTTGTAGGCAGGAGGGAAGGGGTCAGGAGAAAGAGAGAGAGAGAGAGAATATTAGAGAATGGGGACAAGATCAAAGGTGTATGTATGCAGAGGGGTTTGCCTTGGCAAGAAAAAGGCCCACATCTTCAACCAAGACAGGAGTGAAGGAAGAGATAATGGCAGAAGATATCTGAGAGATGTGAGAGGAAGAGGAGGAGATAGACTCTGCTGTTTTAATGAAGTATGAGGCAAAGTCTGTAGCTCAGAGGATGATTGGGAAATTGAAAATGGAATACTCTAAGGGGAATTAAAAGGGTGGAATAGCCAATGCGTATAGTGGGCACAACAGCAAATTGGTTTAGGGAAATTTAAAAAGATTGCCTTGCTTCAGTAAGAGCCCAGTTAAGCTTATACAACATAAATGTATAGTGAATCCAGTGAGCATGATTTCATGACTTTCCCCAGATTCTTTGTATTACCATTTAAATAGAAGTGGCCTTTTTAGTAGCCCATTTCCAGCTTGTAAAGGTCCACCCATCCAATGATGTGAGAGAAGAGGGAGACGCTGAGAGTTTAAAATGAGCTAAGGAATCCAATGGATGGCATCTGTTATAGAATGCAGCTAAGGAGTCTAGTCAGTAGAGTTGGTTAGTGGAGTAGGGAGTTGGACCCGGGATTCTGCTCAAGGTGGCAGGCCCCAGACTTGACCTTGTGGTTGGTTCTAGGTCTTTTTGAAAGTTCATGGCAATATTCAGGCCAAGATTCTAGTTAAGCCTGAATTTGGAAGCCGTGACAAACAAAACGAAGTGCTGAAGCAGTATCCATCAGAAACCATAAGACTGAAGTTGGCAAGGGTAGTGTCAGAACGAGCAACCCTGCAATATCTGACTGCAATCCATTCTTGTGACTTCTACGGGCAGCTCCTCTTTCCATGGACAATAAACATATGGACAGAACATGCCCTAGGCTCATGGGCAAAATATATTGCTACTATAATTACCATGTAATTTCAATAAATGTTTATTCCTTGAGCTAATTGTATCCTCTGGATTTCAAGAGTAAATATGTATGGCTTTTAGAAATGTGGACCCACAAAGTATCTTCAACTTGGGGAAAGCAACCTGGGGGTGGTTTTTTCTCAGAACCCGATGAACACGAGTTTTCCATACTAAGTATTCACAGAGAGAACCGAGTTGGTCAAACTTTAATGATTCACAGCACTAAGTCTTTTTTGATCTCTGCATTTGATGTTTGTCCAGGGGTGAAACCTTGAGCTATTTTTTATTTCTTTTCTGATTCCCTACCCTACCCCCAAATATTACCATCATATTTGTTATTAATGTTAGTTTCCACTGATGCTTCCTTCAAGATGATTCTCATATTTGTATCTGTGTGTATCTACCTATCTATAGACACACACAAATATATATGTATATACACATAGAGACACATGTATATCTATGCATGTGTATGTGCATACATACCTTATACATAGGCTAACACACCCCTACTTCTAACATCTATACTTCACATGCACACATATATGTGTACAAATATACACACCCATTTCTTCCTTTAATCAGAGGTTTCCAAAGTGGGTAATACTGCCTCTTGGGGGGCCCTGGAGCCTTGGATGCAATTGAGGGGGTGTTGAATAAAAATAAGGGGGCAGTAGAAGCATAAAGAAAGAAGAAAATTTTGAAAAAGCTTTTGTACATCTATTGTGTAACAGAGTTAAAGTCATAGTGATTACATATTTTCCAAATAAACACACAAAATGCAAGTTATAACCAATCAGTGGTCACATCTGCTGAGAGGTCTTAACAAGCAAATGATGGCAGGTGAGTATGTTGCACATTGTAGGAAAGTCCAGCATGCACTGGCAGAAATGTTTGTTTACAGTACTATACCATATGGCTACATGATGCAATACTGCATCATCAAAATTTCAGTGCAGGAAAAAACCTACAAATTTATAATGAATTATTAAATTTAAGATGCATCATTTAAAAAAATCATATATTTTTTAAATGACACAAATTTAAAAAAACAACAACAATTAAACAGTTAAAGAAAGTAGACTTCCAGAAAGGAGCTGAGTAATTTTTTTTTTAAAAGAGGGCAGTAAGCCACACAAATTTGGGAACCTCTGCTTATATTCTTACTGTTGACCTTCTATTTTACATTACCTTAGGAACAGAGATAGGGATAGAGACAGGTACTGGACCTATGATTTTGTTATAATAGAGGACTCCCAGATGAGGGAGCTCCCTTTACCAATACACACTGGCACATTCTTCATGACTTATGGTCTTAGAGGGTTTCCTAGAGGGAGTCTCAGGGTCACATAAGTAGTATATATTAGAATTAATATATATATATATATATATATATATATATATATATATATATATATATATATACACACACACATATTTACACATATGTATATGTGTGTATA
>CM053770.1:504900597-505010808 GCA_028658325.1 Potorous gilbertii
AGGACTAAAACCAAGAATCACCTACCCAGCAAAACTGAGTATAATACCTCAGGGGAAAAAATGGTCTTTCAATGAAACAGAGGACTTTCAAGCATTCTTGATGAAAAGACCAGAGCTGAAAAGAAAATCTGACTTTCAAACACAAGAATCAAGAGAAGCATAAAAAGGTAAACAGTAAAGAGAAATCATAAGGGACTTACTAAAGTTGAACTATTTACATTCCTACATGGAAAGACAATATTTGTAACTCTTCAAAACTTTTTTCAGTATCTGGGTAGTTGGTGGGATTACACACACATACACTCACACACACACTCACACACACACTCACATACACACACACACAGAGCACAGAGTGAATAGAATAGGATGGGATCATATCTTTAAAAAAATGAAATTAAGCAGTGAGAAAGAAATATATTGGGAGAAGAAAGGGAGAAATGGAATGGGGCAAATTATCTCTCATAAAAGAGGCAAGAAAATGACTTTTCAGTGGAGGGACAAAGTAGGGAGGTGAGAGAAAAAACATGAAGTTTACTCTCATCAAATTCGACTAAAGGAAGGAATAAAATGCACACTCATTTTGGTATGAAAACCTATCTTACAATACAGGAAAGTGGGGGAGAAGGAGATAAGCAGGGTGGGGGAGATGATGGAAGGGAGGGCAATGGGAAGAGGGAGCAATTAGAAGTCAACATTCTTGGGGAGAGACAGGGTCAAAAGAGAGAACAGAATAAATGGGGGGCAGGATAGGATGGAGGGAAATATAGTAAGTCTTACACAACACAACTATTATGGATGTCATTTGCAAAACTACACAGATATGGCCTATATTGAATTGCTTCCCTTCCCAAAGGGAATGGGTGGGGAGGGAGGGATGGGGAGAAGTTGGAACTCAAAGTTTTAGGAACAACTGTTGAGTATTGTTCTTGCAACTAGGAAATAAGAAATACAGGTAATGGGGTATAGAAAGTTATCTGGCCCTACAGGACAAAAGAGAAGATGGGCATAAGGGAAGGGAGGGCAGATTGCTGATAGGGGTAATTAGAATGCTCGGTGTTTTGGGGTGGGGGCAGGGGAAAAATGGGGAGAAAATTTGGAACCCAAAATTTTGTGGAAATGAATGTTGAAAACTTAAACAAATAAATTTAAAAAGAAAAAAAATCTTTTTACTTTATTCTCATATTTCTTATGGTCTCCTACTGTCACAGAATTCTGTCTGCCCCAATGTATTTTATGGAATCCACTACTCAGGTAGATTTTCCACTTTTTATTCTAAGCTACTTATTCTCAAAAAAAAAAAATTCCCTCCTGGATACTTATTTTATGTATAATTTCATGTTTAATCTCTTGCTTCATTTCTTCCATCTACTCTTCCCAAGGCTTTGCTTGTACTTCTTATGGAGTTATATACACACCTTAAAGACAAGGACTATCCTTCTTTTGGGCTTGTATTTGTATTCCTAACACTTAGCACAATGCTGCACACATAGTAAGCATTTAGTAAATGCTTGTTAACTTGAATTCCATCGTTTTCTGTAATTTCTATGGCATAGTCAAGCTCTACTTGATCCTGTCCCTAATTTCCAGTGCCCCTCTTATTGACTTCTCTCTTCTCTGAGTGTCTGGTGTCAGGGTACAATCAGGCTTCAAACAAACTTGTTTGACTTTAGTGAGATCTTCACACTTTAAGTGCTCATGGAGTATGTTTGGTTCGAGTTCTATGGGTTCCTGGCTCCCAAAGCATTCCAAATCAGCACTGCAGGATTCAGGTCTGTCACAACTATCTCAATCCATGGTCACAGAATTGGAAATATACAAGCCTATATACCCGAGATCATTCTGACTTTCCCTCATCCACAGGATTTCAGCTCTTTTTTGTGATCCTGAGCTGAATGGAAGAATTGTTTGTTTCTCATTGGATTTCTGGTTTTCTTAACTTGGTGCTTCTTTAAAAATTCTTTGGGAGAGAGCTGGGCTCTCTTATAAACTTACCATCTTAAATGGAAGTCTTCTGCTATTATTTTTGGAATATTTTGTTTCATTTGAGCTTTAAGTGTAGATAAGAAAATATTCTTCTTCTGAAGGATCAATGATACTATTTGATTGGAGTGATTTGGCAAAATCACTCCACTTCCACTTTGTGGAAGCTTTACAACATCTATTTATTAATAACTTGATTAGCATGCCTAAATATAACACAGTTACTTCAACCATCAAGCATTCATTAAGGGCCTGTATGCCAGGCAGAGGGGTAGGTGATGAAGATACAAGAACAAAAATGAAACAATCCTTGGGTATTTATGACCATCTCTCCAAAGGCCAGGGCAGAAGAGGTAATATTCTGTTCTTGAAATCTTCAGATGATCTGCAGAATGGCTGCAAACAGTCATTGTTAATAATCCCTTGATATTTACCAGAAGGTAAATGTGATTTAATGGTTTAATATTGTTCAAGTGTAACTGCTACCATTCTCCCCATTCTCCTTGTATCTGGTCTCTCTACAGTTTTCTTTGCTGGAGTATCATCTGTACCCTGACTACTATGTTTGTGAACTTTATCTTGGGACCTCTTCTCTTCTCCCTTTACAGTTTTTCTTTTGATTGTAAGTCATGGTCCAGAACCCACCAATACTCACAGAATCTAGGTCCCAATTTGAGTAATTTACCCCAAAAGGTAAATCTCTCTTTTATTCATGGCCCACCCTCATAAAATTCCAGGAAAGCTTCAAAAGTTAAACTTAAGGGTAAGTTTTGTCAAGGATGTTTCAAAAACCAAGTAGCACAGTTCCTGATCTTTCATAGGCACTCAAAATGGAATCTGATTACTGGGTACAGGACAGTCTTATTTTACTCCACTAAAAATTCCTAAGACTCACAGAGACTCAGGAACAAATACAGAAGCATGAAACACTCAAATAGCTCATCAGCGCCCCCTAGAAGTGAATTCAATTTCAAATTGGTTCTCACAGCAACTATCTTCAATCATTCCAGGGAGTCCCAATTTCCCACAGAGTCCTTTACAGTTTCCCTAGGATTTGTAGTGGCATTCTGTGACTTAACACCCTTAGAAAAGTAAACATGTTTTGGAGCTTGCTACAATTAAATCCATTCTTGTGCTGAGACCTTAAGATATTAGGCCTAGCAGAGATCTTGAACCTTCTACTCATCTGATATCATCAGAGGAATTGCTCCCATTAGCTGATACTACTTGCACTCATTCCCCAATGATTAGCTTATCCTGCCCCTATCCAATCCTTGTCTCTATGATACTAAATCTCTGAATGTTGAAGAAACTCGCCCTCCCCAACCCTAGTTATCTTCTCCCTTATACCCACTCCTTAACCCTATCCTGCTCACCAATATATCACTTCTTATCTGCCTCCCTCTTTCACTGTGCCCCCCGGAATTCTAGTTCTATAATTAATAAACTGCTATTCCTTTTACAGCTCTTTCTCTATGGTCCTTTCATCTTTAACACTCCCTGAGACCTGGCTTTGCCCTAAATAACAATGCAAACCTAGCTATTCTTTTTCCGTATGGGTTGTGCCTTCTAACATACTCCCTCAATTCATTTGATTCAAAAGGGGTAGTCTAAATATACCTTGCTCCCCATTGTCACTTTCAGACTCTTCTTCTACTTCTACTTCCATAACTCAGTAGACTTTCCAACTTGGAGATTATTCTATACAAATTTATCACCTAATTCAGATCCAGGAAGCTGTTATCAACTGACCTGCAAGACACTGAGTTCAATGCCTAACTCACAATCTCCTCCACCCCAACCCTTCCCAAATGCTAAAACACACACATTGAAGCTTCCCCAAATGCCCTAACTTCCCAGTTTCTCAATTTGCTTATCTTCCAGAACCTACTCTACCATTTAACCATAGCTATATACAAGGATAGTCATACCCTTTATGTTGCCACTGCTAACAAAAATTCCATTTCCATAATCAAGGCATGGGAGATAGAGTGTTGGACAGACTCAGAAAAATGAATTCAAATCGTACCTCTAATTCTTGCTAGCTGTATAATAACCCTGGGCAAGGCCCTTAACCACTTTGAAACCTCATTTTCCTTATGTATAAAATGAGGAAGTTTAATTAAATAGCCTATAAAGTCCCTTCTAGTTGTAAATCAACAATCCTATGAGCCAAGAACTCCATTTTCATTTATCCAATCAACACCCTTAATTATTTTATCTCTCCCTATCCCTTAATACCTCTAAAATTATTCATCATCACTATGACCTCTAATTCCTTTATCCCTCAATACTTTCTTAGGCCATTGGTTCTGGATACACTCTCCTCTCTTCCTTGTGCTGACCCTTTGCAAACTAGTTTGACTCTACACTATCCTCTTTAATTGGATCTTTTTTCCCTTGACCTACTGGTAAATTTCCCTTGTCAAACTCCTGCCACTTTCACTCCTATTTATGTGCTGCTGATTAGAACTATAGGAAGCCTGCAAAACCATGAGTATTCCACTAAAATATATATATGTTATCTAATCTCAATTGTGCCCTCACTACAGCAAGGCAATCCTTTTATTCATCCTGAAACGATTAATGGTGGCTGTTTCAAACCTTCTTTACTAAATCCTCCTAAAATATTTTTTCCTCCTCCTTTTCCCTACCCCTCACCCCAGATCCAGCCTCACAGCAAAGGACTTTAGTTCATACTTCATTGAAAAACGAATATCCCTGGATTCAAGCTCCTTCTTCTAGCCTCTTCTTTTCACATTCTGCTGAAACCATTCCCCACTATCTCTTTCATTTACATTTCCAGACTCTAATGAAGAGGTTGTCCTTCTCCTTGCTAAGGATACCCACAAAATAGGATTGGGTCAGCTCCCTGATCCAGGGGTGTACTGAAGCCAGTTCAAATCAGTTCACAAGAGTTGACTGTTAAATGTTCAGTGTGAACATTTATTTATACTTCAAAAATTGGCAAATGCTAGAAATTCGGGTTTAATTTATAGTTTTGCTGACTGTGTAGACTTAAGAAAATGATGAAGACAATATTAATGCAGATTAAGTTTAAAATGTCATTAAAGTGAAAATATGTTTAATATGAATGTATATGTAGAGTCTACATAAGATTGCATGCTGTCTTGGGGAGGGAAAAGGGAAGGAAGGGGGAGAAAATTTAGAACTCAAAATCTCATGGAAATGAATGCCAAAACATAAGAATTAATTAATGAATTTTAACAAAAGTACCACAAATCATGCCATTCAGAATCAAGAACCTAACCGCAAAATACAAGGAAACCAGATTCATATTTATAGAGCCCAAACAACTGGCCAGTTGATTTGACTTTTCAATCAAACTGACTTGTGTTACATAGAAAGAATCAGTTCTTGAATTTTTCGACTTAGTAAGCAGTGGTGGGGCATTTGTATCATACTGGGAGGTAAAGACATATTGCTCTTGCCAACAGTAAAACAAGCCAGATTATTGGTTGTGACAATACACATACACACATATATGTATGCATGTGTACGTATGCATATGTAAAAAATAAAGGGATGTATTTTGGCCAGACAGAAAAAAAAATGTCACACATATCTTCTCCCCACTACCCCGACCAAGAGTTGGTTGTTAAACATCTGCCAGCACACCACTGCCCTGATTCTCAACCTCTCCCTTTTTCTCCCTAGCAAATTGCTAGGGAATCTATCCAATTCTTCCTATCTCTTGGTTTCATTTCTGCTACCTACAAACATGGTAAAGTCTCCTCCATCCTTCAAAAAATTTTTTAAAAATTCACTTTATTTTAGTCTTCCCAATCCTGACAAAACCCTCACTAGATCCACTATCCCTACAAGCTATAGTTTTCTGTCTCTTCTCCCCTTTTCAGCTAAGCTCTTTGAAGAAGCTTTCTACCCTTGGTGCTTAAATTTATACTTACCTCACTTTGCAATCTGACTTCTGACTTCATTATTCAGCTGAAAAGGCTTTTCTCCAAAATAAGAAATGGATCTTCTAATTGCCCAGTCTACAGCCCTCAATCCTGATCCTTCTTGACTTCTCTAAAGCATATTATGCTTTTGACCACTTTTTCCTCCTGAACATTCTTTTCTGAATTTGCACGACCTTACTGTTTCTTGGAACTATTCCTACCTCCCTAACAACTCCTCAGACTTCTTTGCTGGGTCTTAATCCATATCATGTTGAGCACTGCCCTTAGTTCTTTATTTTCTCTGTATGATCTCACTTAATGATCTCATCTGCTCTTAATTGTTCAATGATCATCTCTATGCAGATGACTTCAAGATATATGTATTCAGCTCTAGTCTCTCTTTTGAGCTTAAGTCTCAAATCTCCAACTGCCTATTGTACATTTAAAACTAGATGGCCAGCTGTCATCTCAAAATCAACATGTCCAAAACAGAACATATTATATATTTCCCCAAAATTTCTCTGTTAATTTCAAGGGCACCCCTATTCATCTAAATAGCTGGGTTTACAACTTTGGTGTCTTCTTGAATTTGTCACTTTTCTTTACCCTACATATACACTAAATTGCTAAATCTTGTCATTTATATTTGTACAACTTATATTCAATATATCACCTTTTCTCTATTCAAACAGCCACTCCTCTAATTCAGGCTCTAATCACTTCTGACCTAAACTAATATAATAACCTCTGAATTGATCTCTCTGACTTGTCTTTCCTACTCCAGTTTCTCCTTCACAAAATTACCAAACTAATTTTCTCAAAGCATAGGTCTGACCATGTCACCCTGTATTAAACTCCAAAGGCTTCTTATTTTTAAAAGCTCACAATCTGGCCCCTTCCTATACATCTAATTTTCTTACTTCTACTCACTGCCATTCATTCTACAATCTAGTCATACTAGCCTATGTATTGTTCCTACACAACCCATCATCTGTGCCAGTTCCTTTTTGCAGACTTTCCTCATGCTTGGGATGCTCTCCTTCCTCACCTCTGACTTTTCAGAATATCTACCTTCAGCTCTTTTTGTGGTGGTTAAAGAACTGGAAATGGAGAGGATGCCCATCTTTGGGGGAATGACTAAACAACCTGTGATATATGATTGTGATGGAATATTATTGAAATATAAGAAATGACAACCACGATGATTTCAGAAAAACCTGGAAAGACTTACATGAACTGATGCAAAATGAAATGAACAGAACCAAGAGAACATTTATTTTACCCAGCAATGGTGATACTGTATGATGAAGAACTGTAAACGACTTAGCTATCCTCAGCAATAATAAAAGACAATCCCAAAGGACTCATGACGAAACTCTTGATGATAACTCTTGTTATCTCCTTCCAAGAAAGAAATGATACTCTCTGGACACAGACCAAAACATGTTATTTTTCTCTTTCTTTCACTCATTCTTTTTTTTAATTAAAGGTTTCTTATGGAAATGTTCTGCATGACTGCACATCTATAACCTATATCAGATTATTTGCCAACTCAGGGAGGGGGGAAAGCTAGGAAGGATAGAATTTGGAACTCAAAACTTTTTTTAAAATGTTAGAAAAATGTTTTAACATGTAATTGGGGAAAAAATATTATATATTAAAAAAAGGAATACCTGTCTTCCTGTAAGATTCAGTTCAAATATCACTTTCTGCAGATGCCACTTGCCACAAAGGTTACCTTCATTTTACTCTATTTGTCTTGTACTGAAGGGCTGTCATGTGGAGAGGAGATTAGTCTTTTTGGAGGCTACTGAGGTTGACTTGCCCAGGGTCACATAGTTAGTATCTAAGTCCAAATTTGAACTCAGGTCCTCCTGACTCCAGGACCAGTACTTTATCCACAGGATCACCAAGCTTTCCAAAGAAAGATCAGTCTTATTCTGTTAGGTTCCATATACTACATCTTCTTTCAGGAGAAAGGAGATAAATTAACCCAAAGAACCTTAGGGACATGCATCCTATTATCATCTGAACTCCTCTACTCTATATGATCTGTCTGTCAAAGGACAAAAGTCATGCAGAAAATAGAGAAGAAAATCATGCACTCTAACTATGTAGGAACTTTTAAAATCAAGTTTACTTTCCAGGAGATCAAATCATTGATGTTAAGAATCTTAGGTCATAAAGCCTAAGGTCAAAAGACAAATCCCTGAATTTTTCTACATTAACCCAGAGCTGATTTTAGTATCCTTGTGCTGTAAGCAAATGGTCCACCATATCCATCACTCTGAGGGAGAGTTAATGAATATAACAGATGTAACAGAGAAGGTTGGTTTAAAAAAAATGAGAAATCATTTAAAAATAAATGAGAAAAATAAATCATTTAAAAATAAATGGAAAATTTAAAATAAGTACTTTTCCCCCTATGGTAATCAGGTCTTTTATAAAAGTAGGAAAAGGCTAAACATTTGGGAATAATAAATTCTGAATGAATGAATAAATACCAAAGAAACAGAAGTACAGAGGCATTTATTGGTTGGAGCTGGAAATAGACATAGGAAAGGGAGAGTTTGAGCAATATGACAAAGCAAACTGAATCCAGTTTTTTGTTTGTTTCTTCTGCTAGATTTATGATGGAAGCATACTGACAGGTAATTATATGCACCTGAGACTTGAATATCATAAAAGACTTGATAGTGACTATTACTACTCTCCCAAGAGACATAAGAAATTGTTGAGGGAGAAATGTACTAAAAGCCACAAAATTCATTGCAATGGGTCTGTGGAATCATCCTTTTGACATTAAGCCAAGTTTTAGCCATTTGTGAGAAGTCCTCAAAAACAGTAAAAGGAAATTAGGTTAGAAATAAGGACCCAACAATGTAGTAAGGTTATTAATGAAAGTTGTTGAATTACTTTCCATATAGATGATCTTAAAAAGTTTTATTTGTAAAAATAACCTCTGTGAGATTGATTTTGCCCAGTGTTTCTATTTAGTCAGCTTAATTCCTTCTATTTCCCACTATTTCCCCTGCTCCTTCAATAAATGAGATGTTCATTTATTTTTGTGTTTGGAAGCTGACTGCATTTTAATGGAAGAGTTAAAGGAATGTAACCCAGAAGCATGGGCTTCTATGAACAGAATCTCTGTTTGAGAACTTGGCTACACAAAGTGAAAAACTAAAAAGAAAACAAATCCAGTTCTATATTATTCTTGGAAGTCTCTCTCAAGTGAGCAAAGATGATACTGACATTGGTCATATATCAATTTCACTTAAAAAGAATAATGAAACAGGGCAATCCTGTAATCTAAATGTCATAGAAAGGGAGAGAAAGGACTCAAAATGTTTTCTTCAGAACTACAGAAGGAAAATCACACTAGCCTTGGCTCTGACATTAACTAATAAGAGAGTGATCTTGGGAAAAATCATGTAATGATGTATAAGGTAAAAGATTTCCTGTTTGCCAAATAGTGATAATACCATCAGAGCTCCAGTTTGTCCTAAATATGTCTTATTTGTACATAGTTGTCTTCATGTTGCCTTCCCCATTAAGGCTGTGAGCACCTATAGAGCAGGGAATATTTTTTTTTAAATTTTCTTTATATCCCCAGCATTAAGCACAGTGACTGAAATACAGTATGTGCTGAATATACACTTTTTGAGTGATTAACATTAAAAATAAAAGTGCTTTAGAAAAATAGAAAAAATTACGTTAAAAACACAATAACTCTCATAGATTATTCTCTAATCTCACATTTGCACAAGCAAGTTGAGTTTTCAGAAGGGTAACTGTTACTATAAATTCCAGGGATAACCCTGAGGACAGATATTCCTAACATGTAGTTCCTAAGCCCCCACTAGGGTTCTTCCTATTAATAATCAGTAGGTTTAGCAAAGGCATTTGCTAATATGAAAAACAATAAAAATAACTGGTAAAAAACTAAAAACAAAATAAAACCACAAACACCCCAAAGCCTGGAGGGTACTCTTTAAATACACAAAGATTCATTGGAAGAATGAATTGAATTTTAAATATAATGGTTGTGAAACATATATTTAATGAACATAGGTAGAGAAGAATAACTCACAACTCTTGGTATTGACAATACTGCTTTTTAGAGGTCTCATTAAATTTTTCATGGATGTAGCTCTCTACTGGGTGGATCACTCAACAAGAAAACAAAGATATATTCCTCTCTTGAGACTAGCACTTCTTTTCACCACAAGTCATCTTGCATCCTGAAGTTGACTCTTTCCTTGGCAGTCTTTCCACACCTGCCTTTCCTTAGTGTGTCTGAACTGAAACAAGGCAGGGAACATCAGTCCATGATCCAAAGAAACAGCTCCTATTGGCAAGCTCATTCACCAGGAAAAGGCATTATAAAGTACATCTTTGTCATTGGATCATGAACTTTGCTGAGTCTGGAAAGGATCATCATCAGGTTGGACACAAGGATATGAATTTGTTGGCAAGCAACACTTGAAGACAAACTGCTAAGTTATAAAGAGGTTGTGACCTATTTGTGGAGGGAGTGTCCAAATAGATGAAATTACAGATGCTTAGAGTATCATAATAATAAGAGCAACCTTTAAATTTAGAGGAAGGACATCCTAAGAACATAACATTGTCTTCTATGCCAGAGTTCCAGTCTTTGTGACATAAAGTAAATCTTTCTTCCCAAATTCATGGAACATGGTGCTAATATTGAATGTCTAATAAAAAGCAACACCATAAACAGTGAAGGAAACATTCTAAAGGCACCAAGCAAGATCAATTCTCCACTATCACCAAAATTAACAGAATTAAATTTATATCTGAATATGGATCCCTACTTTCTCATCTTAAAGGATAATTATGTCTTCAACAGTTTGGCAGTATAAACAGAAAGACAATAGTGATAGAGGTTAGCAAGCCTTCCATCCTAGCAAATGCTCAGAGTCAATCAGAGGAAATCACGGACTTTGCAGGCAGCTGTTTATAACAGCATAAGGTTAAAAATAGGACCTTAAAAGATGAAGGCTACTGCAAGCCTATCTAAAAATAAATAAGGACTTTATATAATCCTCAATTATAGGTCATTTAAGGAAAAGACACTCAAGTACAGAGACCAATAAACAGGGAGGTCTAAAGTTCTCATGAGTATCCCAGCTTTATAAATTAATTTCAATATAGTTTGGAATATGTAATATATATTAGAATGCATTCCCATAATCATCAACTCTAATGACATTTTGTAACCCCCTGGAGTTGATGAGTTTAAAAATTATTACAACAGAAAATCTTCAATAAATATGATTGACATAAACCCTCTGTCATATGGAGAACCCCATGAAAATTACTTATAATCAAGAAGAAAGGCTTTAGGGGCAACTTTTTAAAGATAAAAGGTATTCAGTGAATTCCACCCAAATAAAATAATAAACATAAAGTGCTTTGCTGATCTGCTATGTACATTTTAACTTTTAAAGAACTGTAGACAGGGGAAAGGTGGTAGAGATGGGGGTAGAGAGAATGAGAATGATGGGGAGAATTTCTACAAGCATTTCTCAAATTAATACTCCTTTGTAGATGCCCAGTTTCATCAATTGGAACGTCAAGCACAGCTCAATGACTAAAAATTAATTCAGATCTTAAATAGATTTAAAGTTAATAATCGACAAGTGGTTTGGGGAGGAAAACCATAAAAACACATTTAGCGTAGTATATGGTCTAAGATGTTAGTTCAAACCTAATTCCTGTCAAACTGATTTCCAGTTTTCAGAGTAGTTCTTGTTAAATAGAGAATTCTTTTAAGAATAAATCTGCTAACAACAATAATAAATGTAACATTTACATAGCATTTTAAGTTTGCAAAGCACTTTGTAAACCTTAAGGTGCTATATGAAGTCCCTTGGGTATGGGAAAGGAGAAGGAAATGAAAATGGTGTGGATATCTTTACAAATATCATCTCATTTGTCCAGAGCTAATCTGCAAGGCAGGCACCTATGCATGCCATTCCCATTTTACAGGAGAAGGTGAGACTCAGAAAGGTTAAGTGCTTTGTCCATGGTCTTGAGGCTAGAAGGTATTAGAGGGTGTATTCAAAATCAGATCCCTTCTGACACCCGATCTTTCTACCACATTATGGTGCCTCTTTTTCAAAAGGACAAACTATTCAGAATCCAGGATTTCTATTTTACCAAGGAAGGAGCAACATTGAAAATCCATTCACTGCATTATCAACAGTTAGAATGAAATTTCTGAATCAAAAACAGAACTCCATGGGAGGCTATTCATTAGTCCAATTTGCCCAAAAGAGAATTCAACACTTTATTCTAACCTAGGCAGTCCTGGAAACCAAATAAATCCCACATGCTTTTTTTAAGAGAAACAATAAAAAAGAGATACAGGAAAAACTAACACTGCAGAGGCTCCCTATTACCCCTAGGGTAAACTATAAACACCTTTCTTTAGCTTTTAAAGCCCTTCACCATTTGAACTCAGACTAGCTCTCATCTCAATTACTCTGTTATCCAATAAATCTTTCTCTTTTCCTGACATATGATACTCCACCTCCTCTCTTGGTGCCTTTGCATTAACCATCTCCCCTGACAGGGATGCCTTCCCTCTTCACCTTCACTTGAGATACTATTTCTTTTCCTTTAAGAGGCAACTCAAACACCTCCTTCTACATAAAGCTTATAATCTCCCCCAACCAATTCCCTTGCTCTTAAACTACCTAGTAGTTATCTACTTTGTATTTATTCTCTCTATATTTATTTTGCATGTATTTATATATAAACTGGTCTCCCTCTTTTAGAATGCAAACTCCTTGTAAATAGGGATTATCTCATTCTTTGTATTTATATCCCCAAAGGCATAGTGCAGTTCCTGGTACATAGTAGTTGTTTAATAAATGTTTATTGAACTGAATATCCCTAGTATTTATCGCAGTGTATGGCACAGAGTACGTGCTTAATAAATGTTCATTGACTTGGCTATCCTCAGTCCTTACTATAGTGCTTGGTACATAGTATTCAATGAATAAATACTTGACTGAAAAACTGACGAATGGACTACTTCAGTAGGAATTATGTCTACTGTTTATTAAGCAATAATGTCCTAATGAAGTAAGTATGATTAATATAAACAATTTGTGCAT
Source organism: Potorous gilbertii (assembly GCA_028658325.1). Taxonomy (NCBI): domain Eukaryota; kingdom Metazoa; phylum Chordata; class Mammalia; order Diprotodontia; family Potoroidae; genus Potorous; species Potorous gilbertii. The sequence continues at coordinate 504,913,646 of CM053770.1, forward strand.
TCAAAAGTCCTTTCATTTGACAAGTTTAAACAAATTCATTGTAAATAGTCCCACTTAGGATGTACAGAGGAAATATATGATTACTAGAGCATGACTCTTGCCCATCAGTTCTGAAATTTATATGTTGGCTTGAATTAACACTTGAATATTTCCTTTTACAAGGGGATATGCTGTATTTAAAAAAGGAAATAGAGAAGAAGGTGCCAACTGTCAGGTCAATCCAAAACCAATAATCAGGCAACTGGCAACTTCCAAGATGATGAACTTTTCCCAAACAAATAACCACCCAATTTTAAATGCCTCTTGGCAATAATAAGGACCAGCAATCAAAAAATCTAGATTTATGACCTTACACAAATAATAGCACTTAATGTTAACATAAACCCTTCCTTCTTAGGACTAAATGTGCCCTTTAAAAAACTCTTATTAATATTTACATAAGATAAAAGAGTATAAATTTTAAGACTTTCCTATTATGGACTAGTTAACATCAAGTCCTTTATGCAGGTTCCCATGGCATAATTGTTGTGTCTTTTTCAAGTGACTCAAGAAGTTATTTATGTCTAGTCATTGCCATAACCACATTTAATTTTACTTGTAATGATGAGACATGAGGAGTTAAATACAAAACTTAATTTACTCCTATGCTACCTGAAGGATGAAGTAAAAGGATGAAAATATTTTTACATTTTTTCCAGCCAGTAATCAATAATATCACACTAGTTTCTTTTAATATAATTATTGTTTTTTATCATCCTCATCATCGATTTCATTAAATCATAGGCAGCTGGAAGAAGAACAAGATTTCCGATAGTGGTAAAAAGAATGGCATAACTTGGGGAAGTCTGTATTAGCTTGAACTACTCTTGCATTATTATTAGGCAAATAATATATTCCTCAGAGTTATGACATGTTCTGAATTGAAATTGATGAAGCCATCAATCCTGCCTAACTGGGAGTTAAAAGTAAAGGAAACTTAGCATATCTAGGTATGTAATCTAGTGCTTTTAATTAAAAGCAGTATTAGATGTAGGAAAAAATTATACCTTTAGCTTTTAGAACTAGGGTCTACCAAAAGGTAATGGGAGAGATGGAAAATAATAAATTGTAACACTGGATTTTGTTGAATATTTTAACTGATGAGAATCCAAAATAAACATGTCCACCTAAAATAGGCAGAAAGGCCCATCTGGTAATATTGACTATGTATTCCTTTGTTCCATTCAATAGGAGTGCCACATGCTTCACGAAAGCTACAGAGATAAAGACATGGAGAGAGGAAGCAGGAGGGGGAGAGGGTAAAAAAGATCACAACATATGACAATTAAATAATGTCAAGGATCATAGATAAAGGTCGTAGATAAACAGCAGAGAGAGAGCTTGGAGGTGATTTTCTAGTCTAACACCTTCACTTTATAAATAAACAGGCCCAGAAATTAAGTGACTTGCCCAAGGTCTCCCAGGTATTGAGGGGAAGAGGGAGGATTTCAACTCAGTTCTTCCGACTCTAAGTCTAGCATATTTTCCACAGCACCACAGAGTTAAAGGACAAGGGCATTTGAAAAATATTACACATGTACATTAGCACAATGAACAAATTCACTTTGTACCAGTTTAAACATTTTAAAGGGCCTTACCATGTTTACTTAACCCAGGGCATGTTCTAACATAAAGAAATATTTTCTTTGAAGATAATAAAGTCTCTGCCTATTGCAACTAAAATTTAACATTCAGAGGGCACTGTGTTTTTTTCCAATCCTGTGAGGGCATTGGTTATTCCTGCTTCCCGGAAGTTCATAATTAAAGGCAAGGGTCCCCAACACTTTTTTGTAAGCCAGAATGACTGGTCATCTTTTTTTCCCTTTTTCTTTATAAATTAAATTTAATTGTTCAAATAACAGAATTTCTTTCTTTCCTTCCCAATCCATTACCCCATTTTTTTTTTAAGGAGAAAAAAAAAATCCTTGTAACAAATACACAAAGTCAAGCAAAACCAATTCCCTCTTTGGCCATGTCCCAAAATCAGATTTGTTCCATTCTGTACCCTGAGTCTCTCACCTCTCTGTCAGATGTTTGATAGCATGCTTCATCATCCAGTCCTCTGGAATTATGAATGGTCACTACATGGATACTCATGGTTATTTCCCCCAAATTCACTTGAGTTCCTAAGTTCAACTGGAGAAAAAGGCACCCTAGAATGAACACACTGGTCTCAGTTGGGAATCGCTCAGCAAACACTGGAAAATAGACAAGTGATTGGGAATATAAAAGAATAGCTGAGACCAAATATTCAAGAGAAAAAAAACCCAAGTCAAAAACTTAGTTTATAAGCAGATAAATGAATGGACCAGAAAGACAGAAAGAAAAATGGGCAAAACTTCAAAGACAGACCAGACCTCACTAACGTGAGGGAAAATGAACCAAAATGACCTAATGACAAAGAATCCTCTAGGCTCCCCAGAGATCATGGAAAAGCAATCAGAATCTCCAGAATGGTTCAAAATAGAAATAAAACTTTGCAAAGTAGAAAGTAGGAATGAAATTTGGTTGGAAATTGGAGTTCTCTAAGCAGAATTTAAAGACACAATGAAACCAAAATTAAACATGAGTAAGCTCCTCCATCCATATTATGGGTATATAAGAAGCCAGTTGGAAGACTGCAGGAGATCTGATTGGAGCACTTTTTTGGATTCCTGTAGCCAGCATGATTTCTGATAAACAGGGCCTGAAATCAGCAAGATCCTAGCTTATCTTATTGGAGCTACAGCAGGGGACAATCACATCACTCAGTAGGAGTAAGGAGACTGAGGGAAATGAAGCACCACCTCTATATACCTCAGGGGTCTTTATCTAAGATGACTGAAATCAGAGTATACTTTCCAATATCCACTTGGAGTCCTGCTACCAGGGCTACATCAGGGGACAAAGCTACCCCTACCCAGAACTACTGTAAGTAGAGGAAATAGGGATGGGCTACTAACAGTTTAAAACAGAAAGGAGGCACTGAATCAGAGCATGGTTCAGATCTGGACCTATCTCTCCCTCTTTCAGGGGAGCTGAAGGCATGAAGAGGGATTAGGACCCTGTCAAGTCATCCAGAATGGGATGGTCATACTACTACTAGCAGTAGTGGCATCCAGATTGCAGTGGGTCTAGCCACCAATACACAGGTTGAAGGAAAAGGGAGAATCTGACCCTTGCACCAAATCTCAGAAGAGGAACTGAAGCTGACATGAAACATAAGAGAATATAAAATTCCTAATGTAATGAAGAAATATTGTCAGTTAAGACACGCCCAAAAGGTAAACCTAGAAGAATCAAACTGTCAAATATTTATTAAGCTCTTACTATTTATAAGGCATTGTACTAGGCACAAACCATTAAAAAAAAGGCAAAGAACAGGTCCTGGGAGACACAAAATATATGTCATTGCATCAAAGATAAATACAGAGAATTTATACAAACACATGGATAAATATAGAGTAGATGGAAGAGAGTCTTAGAGGGGAAAGGACTATTACAGAGGTGGGGAATGTCCTCAAGTGCAGCCGTTCAACTGAATGCAAACTTCCCTTCTGTGAAGGAGATACATATAAGATTGCATAAAGGTAAAAAGAACAAGACTTAACAACTGATTTGGATATATGGACATGCAGGAAATTTAAAAGAGAGTAAATATGTAATAATTACAAGCCCACCCTCAGGGAAAGAAAAAAATAAAAATAATGGTTTGACTAGAAGGACTCCAAGAGCTGACGGAAGAAAGGAAGCAGAGGATTTTTTAAAATGAAATTGCAGCTTCTGAGGAACACATTAGGAGATAAAAATATTGGATCATGAGGTGAAAAACTTTATCCAAAGAGTGGGATCTCTACGAAAATACACTAAAGGTAACAATAAATAATGATCCTATTAGAAAACAAGAAATGTTCAAAGTGGGGAGAGAATGTCAAAAATTGGAAAATCAGAAGAAAATATAAGGTACCTATGAAAAACAAGACAACTGGAAACAAGTTTGAGGAAAAAGAATTTCAGAATTACAGGACTAACTAAAAAAGATTACAATCAGAAAACTTGTATGACTTATTTGAAGAAGTAATATAAGAGAACTGTCTACAACCATGAAACCAAGAAGGAAAAATTAAAGTTGAATCCACAGGTCACCATTGTAAAGAAAAATTAAATTGAGAATACCAAGAAATGTCAGAGCCAATGTCTGGAATGTCCAGGTTTAAAACAACAACAATAACAACTCCAAGTAAAAAATAAAGAGCATAGATCAATTATTTCTAATGAATATTGAGGCAAAAATGTTGAATAATATATTAGCCAAAAGACCATTACAACATATTAAAAAGATTATAGACAATGACCAGACTATATTAAAAATATAGGTCTTGTTAAACATTAGGAAAACTATAAATATAAGAGATCCCATTATTTTTAAAAACAATAAAAATCACAGAATTACCATTAAGATATGTAATAAAATTTTTTTAAAAATGTAAATTTTAAAAATATTGTACAAGTTAGGAATAAATTTACTTCTTAACATAATAAAGGGTTCCTATCTAAAAATCAAGCGCCAACATCTTATGTCATGGAAAAACACTACTGGCCTTTCTAAGAAAATCAGGGACAAAATAAGGAGGATCGTTATTATTTAACATGGTTCTAACTATTATAATAAGACAAAATAAAGCCATTGGAGGAATACACATAGTCAAAGAAAAAAAAGTTATTGCTATTTGCAGAACTCTAGAGATTCATTTGCAAACTAACTAAAACAATCATCTTGCTAAAGCAATAGAATATAAGATAAAATCACAAAAACAATCAGCCTTTTAGCATATTACTAAGAAAATCCAAAAAAACATTACAGTTGCAGGTTACAAAATAAACCCACACAAATCATCTGCATTTCTATATATTGCTAACAAAGCCCAACAGCAAGAGATAGAAAGAGAAATCCCATTTAAGGCTAAGGTAGACACTATAAAATATTTAGGATTTTACCTGCCAAAACAAATCCAGGGACTATATGAACACAATTACAAAACACTTTTTGCACAAATAAAGTCAGATCTCAGAAAGTTGAAAAATATCAGTTGCTCGTGGGTAGGCCGAGCCAATATACTAAAAATGACAATTCTACCTAAATTATTTATTCAATGCCATACAAATCAAACTATCAGATAATTATTTTTCCAAAGCTAGAAAATATAATATCAAAATTCATCTGGAAGAATAAAAAGTCCAGAATATCAAGAGAACTAATGAAAAGAAATGCTAGGGAAGCTGGCCCAGCCCTATCAGATCTCAAATTGTAATATAAAGCAGCAATTATCAAAACTACTTGGTACTGGCTAAGAAACAGAGGGGTAGACCAGTGGAATAGGTTAGGTATTCAAGATACAGTAGTCACTGAATATAGCAATCTACTGTTTGATAAACCCAAGGACCCCAGTTTCTGGGATAAGAACTCACTATCGAAAAAAATTGCTGGGAAATTGGATAACAGTGCGGCAGAAACTGGGCATAGACCAATGCCTGACACCGTACACAAGAATAAAGTCCAGATGGGTACATGATCTAGGTATAAAGATTGCTACTATAAACAAATTAGTGGAGCAAGGAATAGTGTATTTATCAGATTTATGGAGAAGGAAAGAATTTTTGAATAAACAAGAGATAGAAAACATTATAAAGTGCAAAATAGATAATTTTGACTGCTTAAATTGAAAAGTTTTTGCACAACCAAACCCAATGCAACCAAGATTAGAAGGGAAACAGAAAACTGGGAAAGAATTTTTGCAACTAGTGTATATGATAAAGGCCTCATTTCTAAAATACATAGAGAACTGAGTCAAATGTACAAGAATACAAGTCATTCCCCAATTGACAAATGGTCAAAGGATATGAACTGGCAGTTTTCAGATGAAGAAATTAAAGATATCTATAGTCATATGAAAAAAATGCTCTAAATCAATATTGATTAGAGAGATGCAAATCAAAACAACTCCAATGTACTAAATCAGAATGACTAACATGACAGAACATGAAGATGATAAATGTTGGAGAAGATGTGGAAAAGTTGGAATACTAATTCATTGTTGATGGAGCTGTGAGCTGATCCAACCATTCATTCTGGAGAGCAATTTGGAACTATGCCCAAAAGGCTATAAAAATGTGCATACCCTTTGACCCAGCAACACTGTTTCTAGGACTGTATCCCCAAGAGACTATAAAAATAGGAAAGGGTCCCACATGTACAAATATTTATAGCAGCTCTCTTTGTGACAGCCAAAAACTGGAAATCCAGGGGATGCCCATCAATTGGGGAATGGCCGAATAAATTGTGGTATATAAATGTAATGGAATACTATTGTGCTTTAAGAAATGATGAATAGTAAGACTTCAGAGAGACCTGGAAAGACTTCTATGAACTGATGCTGAATGAAAAGAGCAGAACCAGGATAACTTTGTACACAGCAACAACTACAGTGTGTGAGGAATTTTTCTGGTAGACTTAATACTTCATTGCAATGCAAGGACTTAAAAATTCCCAGTGAACTCTTGAGGCAAAATGCCTTCCATATTCTGAGAAAGAACTATGGCATTGGATTGCACAATGAAGCAGACCATTTTCTTTTGTATTATGTTTTGTTTTATGGTATCTCCCATTCATTTTAACTCTTCTATGCAACATGACTAAGGTGAGAGTGTATTTAGTAGGAATGTATGTGTAGAACCTATATAAAACTATATGCTGTCTCAGAGAGGGAGTGGGGAAGAAGGGGGTGGGAGGGGAAAAAAATCTAAAATATATGGAAGTGATTCGAAAACACTGAAAACAAATAAAATAATTTAATTAAAAAAATAAATTACAGGAGATGTGAAGTAACTGTTTACAACTCTGGATAAGACAGGAATTCTTAACTAAATAAAGGGCAGTTGATTACAGAAAACAAAATGGCTAATTTTGATTACACAAAATTGAAAAGTTTTTGCAAAACAAAATCTAAGCAGTTATAATTAAAAGGGAAAGGTACCTAAGGGGAAAACTTTACTAGAAACTTCCTTGATAAAGAACTTATAAAAATTTTTATGAACTGGAAAACCATCAATAAACATAAACATTTCCATCTACAAAGGTCAGATAATGATGAATGTATATGAATCTGCAAATCTTACAACTTATTCCTTTAAATATGCATTAAGTTTTAGACAATAGTATCAAAATCGCTTTGCTTGTCTATGTTCTTGCTATCAATGCTGACCCATCTGTTTGTGTATTTTTAAATGTTTTATTTGTGCACTTTTTTCTATCACTATTGCTACTCAAACCTTGCAGTGACTAGTTTTATTATCTTTTTTTGCTTTTAATTCTGTTTATCTCTTCTTTGGTTTTCCAAATTTCTATTTTGGTATTCAGTTTGAATTTTAAAAAAATCGTTCTACTTAATAGTTGTTAGTTTCAAATCCAATTCACTTATCTGTGCTTTCTTTTGTTTATGAAAATGTTTAGAGGAATGAAATTTCCCCTAAAGTTTACTCTCAAAATTTTGGTAAATATATGCAGTTGTCAATTTCTTTGATGAAATTATTGTTTCTATAATGTATTCTTCAAGCTACTAATTATTAGGATTAAATATATTTTCAATTAAGTACATCCTGACTAGGAAATACCAATCATTAGTAATGCTAATGGGAAACTAGGTGTTGCAATGAATAGAGTGTTAGGCCTGGAATTTGAAAGACTCATCCTCCTGAGTTCAAATCTAGCCTCAGACTCTTACTGGTTGTGTGACCCCTAGGCAAGTCACTTAACCCTGTCTGCCTCAGTTTCCTCATCTATAAAATGAACTAGAGAAGGAAATGGCAAACCACTCCAGTATCTTTGCCAAGAAAACCACCAATGGGGTCACAAAGAGTTGAATGCAACTAAAAATGACTAAACTGTGTTCAGGCTCCCATGAAGGAACTTAAGAGGAAAATGGAGATTTAGAATTACTTCCCATACCTGATCAACCCAAACATGCTCTCTCAATGTTTTCACCCTTTTCTAAGTGAAGTAATTACTGCCTGTATTTGTGCTCTCCAGCTCCACATGCTTCTTACAGATTCTTCTTTTCAGTTCCAAGCATTTCTTATTTGATCCTCCAGACTGGGTTCCTCTTTGAGTCTGTCTCCTCAACTCAACTCAATGACTTCTAAAGGTCACCAGAGGAATGAATTACTACTTTTTTGCTACTACTGACTACTACTGAATTACTACTGAGATGTTTCCTTTCTGATTCACTCAAGAGCCTCGTTCAGCCCTCATAAAGGGATCATCTCTGGTGTGGCCACATTTTACACTTACTTAACAGCTCATTATTTGGTCTTTTTCTGTGAAGAGGTATCTAGCAACCTTTTCAACTAGAGACATCATCAAATTTTGCTGAAACAGTAAGATTCTCCAAAAGGTAGGACTCATTCATTAGATTTATGAGCTGTGTACACTCACTATAAGTACCATCAATCTAGAGAAAATATATTTTACATTACCATTTTTAAAAATTCTAAATTATACACCAAATAAAACCAGAATTTCCATATACAGTATTATTTTATTAGAAACATTACCAACTGTGATTAAAAAACTATCAAGGATGTCAAAAAGAGAAAGGTCTCATATATACAACAAAATTTACTGGAAATAGCAAAAAAGTAGAAACTTCTATTGAGGAATGGCTAGATGAACCATTATATATAAATGTAACGTGACGATTATCATGCAATAAGAAATGACAAAACATTGATTTGCAGAGAAACCTGGGAAAACTTGTATGAATTGATGAAGAGCAAGAAAAGTAGAATCATGAGAAAAATACATGCAACTAATACAATCATTCAAATGCAACCAGCAATAAAAGATTTCCATGTGCTAGGCACAGAGTAGGTGCTGGATAAATGTTCATTGATTGATTGAGTGAATTGATATTATGCGAAATCACCCATCTTGGTTCCAGCAGAGTAAAGAACGCTTTTATTGATGATAGAGTTGGGGTGGACTATAGGTGTCAAATGTTGCATGTGTAGTCAGATATGATATTGGACAATATTTTCCTTAATTATTTTGGTTTTTCTATAAAAGGGAGGGTTCAAAGGAAGTGACAGTGGAGTAAAAACATCCATAAACATTTCATTAAAGGAAAGCTGACCTTCCATTCCCGTATTCCCTGATAGATTGGCTAATCTGTCCCAAATAACTGACAGGATCAGGAACAAAACCCAGGAGTTCTGGATTCCAATGCCCCCATCCCTCCCTCTCACTCTCAAGAGCTTTCTAAAAAGGCAATGACATGCAAACCTAAAGAAAGTTGTTAGAAATGAAAAGAAACAAAATTGTCACAGGGTAATTAATAATTCTAGCAAAAAAAAAAACACTAAAGAAGATAATTCTACAGATAAATCCTGTACCAAAGGTCAGATCCTAAAGCCAGAAGCTCTCTGGCTACAAAAAAGTAAAATCTACATGTGATTTTGACTCTGGTCCTGCTCTGTTTCTGGCTGCATTGCATTCAGGGTCTGCCCCATCAGGACGGATCACTGTGATTTTCAAAGCCCATTCCAGGAGTTCACATGTATACAGTCAGGTCAGAAAACATAAGTACTCACGCTATTGTTACTTCCTTTGTTGTCCTCGTACTTGGTTTCTATATGAATGGAGAATTTTGGCAAAAAGGAGCACTGCAGAAGAGAAAATTTCCATTAGTTAAAGGCTACTATGCACCCACATGTTTAATATGTCATATTGGCTACTGACCAAACTATCTGGTCTGTAGCATGAGCAAGAAGATAAACAAATAGTAGCCCAGATTTAAGCATCTATAATACAATAATCCACAGCAATTCCAAAGAACTCATGACTAAACATGCTATCCAACTCCAAATGGAGAAATGATGGATGAAAGTGCATACTGAAGCATATTTTTTCTCCTTGCTTTTTTATGGTTGGGGGAAAGGAACATAGTTAATGAGGAAATTTGTTTTGTAGGACTATACATATTTGTGATCAGTTTTGTTTTCCTTGCTTTCTTATTGGTTGGGGGAGAAGTAGGAGAAAAAAAGGTACTGAGAAAAAAGGATGAAAAACATAAAAAACGTAAAATTTTAAAATTGAGGTTTTCTTATGACTAGAAAAGAAATAACTTTATGATCTAGACTGTTTGAACATCCCATAAAACTATATGAGAAATAAGTAGTAATTCATTGTAAATAAGGGTTTTAAAAAAAATTTTTAAAAACCAACAAATTCAAAGCATCTAGTCTCTCCCTCTCCAAAATATTGAAAGAAACTAAAGCCCAAAGAGTTAAAGTGCCTGGCTCATGATCACACAGATAGTAAGAGGAAGATCTGGGGTTCAAGCCCAGGTCTTGTGTACAAAGTACGAGAGAGATTTGTCAAACCCTGCACCCTGCAACTTCTGGGAAAGGCCCAACTTTAGGATCAGTGACCTCATTTAAACTGAGTATAGAAAGAGCTACTAACTCAAGGCTAGCACTTGAAACAATTCATGAGAAGAGCCTGAACTTTTTATCTGGGGCAAATACATTTTCCAAATCAAATATGCTTTGGTGAATACATACTCCATTTTATTGTTTGTTTGTTTGTTTTTTTAACAAGTTGACCTATAGAAAATGGAAGCTATTCCTCGACTGTCTGCCCTTGAAGGGTAAGTTCTGGACCCCTCCAGCCACAGATCCAGTTCTACACATGGGGCTCAATTAATCTCTTGGGTAGAAAGTCATCTCCTTAATATGCTGAATTGATAAGAGGCAATTCGTTTATGTACATTTTCTGAATGATTCTAGGCAGTTCCGATCGTCTTATTCCACAGACTTCAGGAGCTAGGGTACCTTGAGAACAATTTCTTGACTCACATTGGTAAAGCCTCTCTCTAGCTGGCACTGAGCCTAGCCTTAACTCTTTGGGTCAAGGAAGTGATACTTCTTTCCTAGAGATGTGTCTGCAGTTTTCTCAAGGGGAAAAATGCCCTTAGAAAATGCTGCAGATGCAAGAGAAGGCAGGAAAGAATTGGAATAATTAAAATCCTAAGAGGTTGGAACAATTTTAAGTAAAAGTAGGTGAGGCATCTTAAGTGGCTCCCAGTGTCTGAGAAGACATCAGCTTCACCTCAATTACTCATTTCTAAGGGATTATCACCTCATTCCCTCCCCAACTATGATGTCAGTGTCCTTGGACATGCTATTAATATTCTTCCTAATACCACATGCATGTGCACATTTCTGCATTCATCTCCCTTAATCTAAGTAAAATTGTGCCAAAAAAAAAATGAAAACAATTAATCCTAATAATTGTGTTTATGAAGAATGACACACCGCAATTATTCATTAACCTCTTCTTTGTTGCCTCTTGCCTAATGTATTACACGTCTAAGATGGTTCTCAGTATCTGCCTAGCTTAGCTTACACACAACTTGATGGAATTTGAAGTAAAAGACAGGAAATTACTTCTTGGGTCACTGAACAAAATAAGGCATCTCACAGTACTATAGTGATGCTTTGCTGATACAGGAAATCAGATTGTTGCACCTGTTAAGAAACCCTGTTCAAAGCTTTTGGAGAGAGGTATTTTCCTATCTATAATTCATGCCAGAGAGGCTGTATAGAATAGTCGATAGAGGGCCAGTGCTGGAGGCAGGAAGAACTAACTGGTTAAGTCTCATTTATTCTACCTGAGACTGGTATAAGGGAATTGCTTATGTTAAAAAAGAGGTCACACCCTATTCAAAAACTCTCCAAGTTAGTAGAACCAGGTCTACACTGTGCCCCAAAAAGCCAACATCACCTGGGTGCCATGGTGAGCCACTAGAATAAGATTTCAGAGGAGATGGAATTAAAGAAATAAACAAAAAAAAGTACAGACTCCCTGTCCAAGAAGACTCTTGAACTTTCAGATATCTATACACCTCTCCTCCCTTTTGTGGCTAAATTGCTTGAGAAGGCCATCTACATTTAGTGTCTTTCCTTCCTTTCCTTTTGCTCTCTTATGGTTTCTGACCTCATCACTCCACTGAAACTGCTCTCTCCGAAGTTGATTGCCAAATCAACTTTGGTCTCGATTGCCAGCTCTAATGACCTCTTCACAATCCTCATCTTTCTGAGCTCTCTGTTGCCTTCATCGCTGTCATTCACCCTCTTCCTTCAGGATGTTGTCTTCTCTCTGGTTTTAGTGACACTACTCTCTCCTGTTTCTTCTCCTATCTGTCTGATTGTCAGTCTCCTTAGCTGGATTTTCATTCAGGTCATGCCCAATAAATGCAGGTGTCTCTCAAGGTTTTATCCTGTACCTTCTCTTCCTCTACTAAACTATTTTATTGGTGATCTCATCAAGGATGTCTTTGTCCTAGACCTTCTTCTCTTGTCCCTTTATACTATTTTAGCTGATGATCTCACCAGCTCTCGCAGATTCAATTACTATCTTTGTGCAGACTATCTGTCAAATTTAAGTCATCTAATCCTGCCCTCTCTCTTAACCTCCAGTTTCACATGTCCAACTGACTCTTGGACATCTCAAACTGGATGGAGACATCATAAGTTCAACAAGTCCAAAACTGAATTCATTATCTTTCCCCTCAAGCCCTCCCCCCTCTTTCTAACTTGCCTATTACTATCAAGGAATGTCATTCTTTGCCTCATTTCTTACCTACCTTTAATCACTGAATGGGCATTGCCTTAATCAAATTGAGACCTTAGCTTAAAAAGGCCAAAGTCTCCATTGCATCCAGGGCCATCTCCAGTTATCCTGATCTATATCTGGCCCCTGGATGCAGATGGCTCTGCAGGAGAAAGTGAGACTGGTGACTTTGCACAGCCTTCCATCACTTAAATCAAAATCACTTGCATGTCATGGCATCACCTCCCTGATGTCATGGTCTTCTTCAAGAACAAAGGACAAACAACAGCTATCAGGGGGTACCACAGTATTCTCAGGAACCCAGGTTTACAACCCAGGCATCCACTGATATCCAATCAGCTGCCAACTCCTACGTTTTCTACTTCTTCTAACATCTCTCATATATAGGCCCTCTTCTTTCCTCTGTCACTGTCCCCAACCTTGTTTGCACTCTTATTACTTCACACTTAGACTATTGTAACAGCTTTCTGGTTGGCCTCCCTGTTCAAGTCTTCTTTTACCCTAGTTCATTCTCTATTATCAATCAATGATCTTTCTAAAGTGTAAGCCTTATGATATCATTCCCTGACTGCCAACTCATTAAATTCCGCTGGTTCCCTTTTTCTTCTAGGAGCAAATATAAAACACATAAAATCTTGTGTTTCACTTTTAAAGTCCTTCATAACCTGGACAGTTACTACTTTCCAGTCTTCTTAGGCCTTATTCCCCTCTACGTATTCTGTGATCCAGTAACATTGACCTCCTTACTGTTCCTCATTTCTCAACACTGAATTTGCATTGGCCACCCCTCATGCCTGACCTTACCATCACCCTCGGACTCCCCTCAAATCACAACTAAAATCTCATTTTATTCAAGGAAACTTTCCTTAATGTTAGGGCTTAGTCTTTGAGATTATCTTCAACTTACTCTGTATGTCTTGTTTGCAAATAATTGTTTGTGTGTTATCTCCTCCAATAGATTCTGAACTCCTTGGGAGTGGGGACTGTTTTAGGTCTTTCTTTGCCTTTGCCTTTCTTCTTTAGTGGCTAGCATAGTGCCTAGCACCCAGTAGGTACTTAATGAATGTTTACAGATTTGGGTTTTGGTTTTTTTTGTCCACAATAACTCAAATACCACCTAATAAGAGTGATGGACTGTGAAATGAAGATGGCTTAGTTTCCTTATTATGAAATGAGGGGGTTGGATTAGAAGACCTCTAAAGTTCCTTCTAGTTCAAAATCTATAACCCTGTGAATGGAGAAATCCAGCCTATTGGCTGACAAGCTGTTTAGTTCGTATTTGCAAGGTGGTGTTGAGGGAGTACAGTATGATTTTTAGCAGCACCAGCTGTAGGCATTAGCAGGAATGACAGGCAAGGAAGCCCAACTGGTTCTTTCCAGGGCACTGGGATAGTGGCCAAGTCACAGAACAGATTCGAGGCTCCTTCAGACTTGCTTACTCTGACTCACCAACCTGCTCTGCTGGCAAAAGAAATTTGCACAATATGACATGTGCCAGGAGGCAATTCGTCTGCTTTTATCTGTTTTCTAAATGATTGTATTTCTTTATTTATTATGTGAGGACACTCCTTACTCATTCACTTTACCTGTCCTCCCAGCTTCCCACAGGCCAATAGAAGGAAACCTGAGAACTCTGGGAATTCTGTGGCCTTTTCCTCTTTAGGAGCCTAAGATTTTCACTCAGGCTCACTGGAGAAACTGAGGAACAATTTTAGTTATGTGACATTCCAGAAAATGAGTGGCAGAAATACATCTTCACTTCTTTCCCAGCTCTGACCCATGGCTCCTGTAGCTTTGTGACCATGAAGATCCATCTACCCCCATCTTCCCTTCCTCCAAGAAAGTGCTCAGGTCAACAAGGTTTACTCTTTCACCCCTCTAGAAGCTCTTGTACCTGACTTTCTACCATCTACCTCCATTTTCCCTTTTCAACTCCTTTTTATATGTAATCTTCCCTCATTAGAAATGTAAACTCCATGAAAGAAGGGACCTTCTTTATTTTGTGCTTACATTTGAATTCCCAGAGCTAAACACACCGTTTAGAAATTCAGTCTGGTCAGACAATTTGTGACCCCATGGACCATAGAAGGCTAATACTATCCATGTGCTTTTCTTGGCAAACTATACCAGAGTGGTTTGCCATTTCCTTCTCCAGTGGCTTAAGGCAAACAGAGGTTAAGGGACATGCCCAGGGTCATAAAGCTAGTTACATTTCTGAGGTCACACCGTAAAGCACGTAGTAAGTCAAATCAATACATGTATTAAAGAGCCTACAAGATACCATGCTAAGGGATAGGGATATTAAAAGAGGCAAAAGAGAGTCCTTGCACTCAAGGAGATTACAATCTAATGGTGAAGACAAATAGCAAACAAATATTTACAAATCAAGTTGTATATAGGATGAATCGAAAATAATTAGAAGAGGCAAAATATTGGAATTTAAAGGATTTAGGGATGGCTTCCTGTAGAAGGTAAGATTTTAATAAATGCATGTTGAATTGAGCTAGGCTAATCCACTGTCTCATCACATGTAGTGTATATCTTCCATAACAAATAGGTAAGTCTAAGTAGCAAAGTAAAGGCCACAGGAAGAGGCTGGGGAGGGAGTGCTTCTATTTTCTCTAGAGCCCTAGGATGGGATAGATAAGTGACTCCAGGCTGATTTGAGAGTTTTTCTGGCACAAACACAGCACTCTACCCTATACTGGACTAATTCCAGGTGTAAAATCCTCTTTTTAGCTCAGAAGCTTTCTTATCTTTCCAACTCAAAGACCAGCTGAGCAGGAAAGCAAAGGGAAAAATCTAGTTTTCACCTTGTCAGCTCTGGGTGTTTTGTCCTCTGGGACAAGGCCATAAAGAAAACAAAGAAAAGGGTGGAAGATCCTATTACCCTATCTTTATCTTATTCACACTGAGCAGTGAACAGAGTGAACTCTTTTAATAAATATTGGTTGAATTGAGTCCTCTACTTCTTAGTTTTATAAGTATATAAAAAAACAGAACTTTATAACCTTCTCATTAATTTCTATTGCCATCTTTTCCCCTACCAGCCAAGTTCTTTTCTATCTAGCAACTAAGCAAGATGGCTTCTCTAATCTGCAGAATAAGCCCAATGAACTTGAGCAAAACCCCCACTATAACCTTAACCTATGAAATCCCTGACCCTCAAAACTAAGCGTGCAGAAGGATGACTCTTAATCAAAAAAGATTTATCTCTATTTAGTTGTGTCTTTTGAGGGTGTATGTTTGTGTGTGCTGGGGGTTGGGGGAGTTAGTGGGTGATGGCAGGATTTGTCGTAGAAAAGAACAATGCCAGGAAAGGCAAGAGAGAGATGCCTGGAACTCTCTGAGAATAATTACCTACCTAAACTCCTGAGTCTTCAGCTTCAGTTTCGGGAAATGAAAACAACCTATGCAAAATGCACTGGCTGGGTTGAATTTTTCAATTCACTACAGATCATCCTTTGGAAAATGAAAGGTCTATTTTTAGCACAATGATTGATTAGCGTTGCCATGGTAATAAGGAACACTTACAAGTATGCAATTAAATGTAAGCAAGCTAAAGCCTTAAAGTAACAGGGTCAAAAGCATATAGAATTTCATGGCTTTCTAGATAGTGTCAAAAGCAATTTTTGCAGAGACTCTGTGTCTGAAGTCAGGACGGGGGTGATGATAACTGCTAAAGATTACAGGACACTGAAAGACTAGGAGACCTAACTACTCAATACTTTAAATTAGAGGGAGCATCTGAGTTGCTAAGCACTGTAGATTTTAACAGTCTAATAGAAGGACTGCTGAAGAATGATTATCACTCACTATCATTAGCCGCTAGGTATTTGAACCTGGAGTCAGGAAGACCTGAGTCCAAATGTGACCTATGATCCTTACTAACTGTGTGTTCTTGGTCAAGTCACTTCTGTTTGCCTCAGTTTCCTTTAAAATGCAGATATAATAGTACATATCTTGCAGGGCTGTCATGAGGATCAAATGATATCTTAATTGTAAAGTGTATACAGGACAGTGCCTGGCATGTTGTAAGCACTATATAAATGTGGCCTAGTATTAGCTATTACTATCAGCAGCTGGATAGAGGAATGGAATTAGGAACACCTGAGATCAAATCTGGCCTCAGATACTTTCTAGTTGTGTGACCTTGAGAAAGATACAACCTCTGTCTCAATTTCCTCAACTGTAAAATAGTCATATACCCTGATCAAATGAGATAATATTTATAAAATACTTAGCATAATACCTGGCACACAGTAGGTGCTTAATAAATGTTGTTCATTTCCTTTCCTTTTAATAGTACAATAGCAGGACTTCTGAAGGATGATCATCATTCTCCATAAGCAGCAGGGAGGTGGCCCAGTGGATAGAATATTAGACTTGGAGTTGAAAAGAACTGAGTTCAAATCCTTAAATACTTCCTAGCTATGTGACCCTAGTCCCTTAACTTCTGTCTGTTTGTCTCATCCTCTGAAAAATGTGGATGATGACAAATCTCCCTCTGAGACTTATGATGATGTTCAAATGAGACAGTACTTGTAAAATACTTCGCAAAATTTAAAGCCCTATAAAAATGCTGGCTATTCTTAATTTTAGTGCCATCCAAAATATTGATTAATCTCTCATAGTGTCCTATAATAGTCTAGTTGAGAATAGCTAATTGAACGTAGTCCTTGCTCTTTAGGCAGCCACTTATAACTGAATAATCTTAAAGCATGGAAATCCAAAAATTTCAAAGGCTTAGATTCTTTTGCAAAAACAAACAAACAAAAAAAACCACATACAGTCTTATAACGCCTCCCCATACTCCTTTCAGTTAGTACCACTCCTTTCCAGTCTAATTTTTAAATCACATAAATAATTAAATTATTTATTAATTTATTTATCAATTTATCGATTTATTATTTTATATATTACTTATATAAAATGTGTAGTATATTTATACATATTAATTTATTAATAGTATTAAATAATTTTTAAATGAAGGGTTTTAAACATTTTTTTGTCATAGTCCCATTTAACCATTTGGGGAAGCTCATAGATTCCCTTCTCAGAATAATGTTTTTAAATGAATAAAATTAAATAAATAGAATTACAAAAATAAACCAAGTATATTTAAGGAAAGACATAATTTTTTTTCTCATCCAAGTTCACAGTCCCCCTGAAATATATCCATGAATCCCTTCAGTGTTCAGGGACCTTAAGACCCTTGCCAGCTCTTCCACATGACCATAGTTACATCCCTTAAATCTCTTTGGTTTGAGGTACCTCATTTGGAAAATAAGGGTGTCACACACAAGGTCCCTTCCAGTTTTAATTCTATGAACTTATGATTTCAAACTTTGGTTTTACAAAATCCATGAGCACCTACTGTTATTTCAAAAGATACTAAAGAAGCAAAGCAAAACAAAAATAAAACATCTTCATGTTAATTTACCTTAATTTAAGTAATATATTCTAAGCAGCACTTTACAGAGAAGTATGGGGGCGAGGATGTTGTGAAATTTAACAAAAAGAGTGTTACAATTATCAAAAGGTTGGGAATTACTTCTTTAAACTGTTAATGTGAAAGCTGCCAAATGGTTCATATTGTTATCTCATTTAATTATCATCTATCAGAGCTGAAAGCAAGCTTGGAGCCCACCTTGTCCAGAGGTTCCTAACCCTGTGTGGGTCCACTGATAAATTTCAGGAGGTCTGTGAACTTGGACAGGAAAAAAAAAAACTATCCTTATTTTCACCAACTGCCTCTCCTTATTATTAGAAAGGGTCATAGGATTCACGAGGTTCCTAACGGAGACTGTGATACATGAAAAAGATTAAGAACCCCTCATGTACTCCAACCTCTTTGACTGTACAGTAGAGGAAACCAAGACACAAGGAGCTGAAGTGACTTTTCCTATGTCACCAAGGAATTGAAATGACGTCTCTAATGTTGAACAGTGAGCAAATGACAAAGCTAGGACTAAAACCCAGGCATCCTGACATGACTTTTCCCTGCCTCCTTGAGTAAGGATCATTTTCTCTTGGGCAACAGATCTGGCTCCCATGACTGTTTCAGAAGTGGCTGATGTCTAGCACCCTAACCCAACTAATTCTTCTAGAGGCTGAAAAACAACATGGCATTTGCAAAATGGTCTTAAAACCCCAGACACTGTGTATATACATAAATACATACATACATGCATGAGTATAAGTAAAGGGAGAAACTGGCTATATTTTAAACCTTTTTCATTTTTCTAAATCAGGATTCTTCCTTTGGCCTTTAGATGAAACTCAGCACTAGCATTCTAGTCCCATTTGGCCCTCTGAAACATCATTTCCATATTACCAATAAGTTTCAAACACTCAAAAGATTGGTCAGTGCCTGTAATGGAGAGCTCACTAAGTTAACAGTGTTACTCTGGTACTAAATTTCAAAAACAGAAGTAATTATGACATTAAGTGTACTTCAAAGGCCATAAGGGGAGTTTTTTGTTTGCGATGAACTCATCAATAATAATCAGATTTCCCAATGCCTCAACCTTTTCCACTGTTATGAGATTTGCTTGTGGTATATCTCATTGTGCCAGTAGGAGAGGCGAGGAAAGGTTGAGCTTTATGCTGTCTACGTGAAAGACTTGGAAAGCAAGGATTTAGGGAAGGAAGATTGGGAAGTCACAGCAAAAATTCTGGGAAATTAGGCACTTGAGCTGTTAAAGGAAATAAACTAAAAAAATCAAGAGCTATTTGATTTGGGGGAAGACTTATTATGTTACATGACGATGGAACAGTACTGGGAACAAGGAAGACTGGAGTTCAGTTATTACCACATGTATTTCCAGCTGTGCAACTCTGAGAATATCACTTAACCTCTCTCAGCCTCAGTTTCCTCATCATAAAATGGAGATGATAACATCACTTACCTCACAAGGGTGTTGTGAGTATTAAATGAAGTAATATTTCTAATGCACTTTGCAAACCTTAAAGTGCTATATGAATATTAACCTCTATGACGTTGGTGTTGGTGCAGCAAAGTGTGTCAGTGGATAAAGCTCTGGACTTGAAGTCAGAAAAATCTGATTTCAAATCTGGCCTCACATATTTAAAAGTTGTGTGACCATGGGAAAGTTGCTTAACTACTGATTGCCTCAGTTTCCTAATATACAAAACGGAGATTATAATAGCAACTACAGAGGCATTTGGGTAGTATAAAAGGTAGAGTACCCAGCCTGAAATCAGGAAGACCCATTTTCCTGAGTTCAAATCTGGCTTCAGAAACTTATTAGCTATGGGACCATGGGTAAGTCACTTAATCCTGTTTGTGTCAGTTTCCTCATCTGTAAAATGACCTGGGGAAGAAAATGGCAAGCTATTTCAGTATCTCTACAAAAAAAAAAACCCAAATGGAGTCACAAAGATCAGAAACAATGGAAACAAGTTAACAACAGCAACAGCCCTGACTTTCCATGTTTGTTGCACATAGTAAGTTCTATACAAATGTTAGCTACAATGATGATGATGATGATGATATTGAAGCTAGTTTTTTTACATGTGAAGTCATGCAAAACATATTTCCATATTAGCCATGTTGCAAAAAGAAAAGACAAAAAAAAGAGAAAAAATAAACAAAGTAAAAAAGTATGCTTTAATCTGCATTCAGAGTTCATCAGTTCTCTCTCTGTTAAGGCTACTTTTAGAAGAGGCAATGTACAGCTAAACCTGTATTTTCCCCACTCAGTTCTTATCTTTCCCCTCCAATAGAAACCCTGACCCAAAGAAAGGAAAAAAGAGATTTGTTTCCCTTTCAGAATCCCTAATTTAGTTCCTAAAAGATATATAAGACATCTATCCAAAGTCTTAGAGAGCACAAAAAGTATGCATATGCGTAGACATGAAAGACTTAATCAGACCTCCATTTTTTTTTTTACTGGACTCAGATTGGGTCAGGATTTTATTGGACTTTCTAAATATAACATTAAAAGGAAAAAATATATATATATATATATATATATATATATATATATATATAAAGGAGGTAGAAAAAATGGAGTGATGGCAGGTCAGTTGAAAAAGAAAGAGAGAATAGGGCAGAATGAGAAAAATAAGCAAAGTCAGGGAGGAAGTGAAAAAGAAGTAAAGGGCAAGGTGGATGAAATTATGTGTACATGCGTGTACACGCATGTACACACAAATCACACACAGAGAATGGGGTAAGGAAGGAAAAAGTTACCACAAAATACAACAGAGAAAAAAGGAAGGGAAAGGGAATTGCAAAGAGAGGAGTGTACTGGAAGCAGAGTTGGAGATAAACAGGAAAAAAATAGCTGTTTGTACATCAGTAAATAGTGAGATGAATGTCAGCTACTGAACTGCCTCTCACCAGCTTGAACCCAACAAGGATGCTTCTGGTCATTCATTAAATCATTCCCTGATGGAAGCTCTTCTTGTTCTCTGACATGCTGTGTAACAGCAGTTTATTGGATAAGGAAGGACAAGAGGGGAAGGGAGCAGGATGCATGAATGAAAGTACGTTGTTTTCTTACTAGGAGGTAGTTTGCTGCTAGTGCCTAGTCTATTAAAACCAAGAGCAGACACAGAAAACAGGCTCATACAGAATTCAACTTG
The DNA here is from genome assembly GCA_028658325.1 of Potorous gilbertii. Classification (NCBI taxonomy): domain Eukaryota; kingdom Metazoa; phylum Chordata; class Mammalia; order Diprotodontia; family Potoroidae; genus Potorous; species Potorous gilbertii. The sequence continues at coordinate 504,934,965 of CM053770.1, forward strand.
GATTTGTCAAAGACAAAAACAAGCTGAGGATGCTTGTGAATTCTGACAACTATACAAGGCAGGGCGGGAGGCCAATTTAAAGAGACAGAACAACCATTGTCAAATGCAATAGAAACCCTTCCAGATAGGAAGGCTTCATTCCAGGTCATTTTCTTTCCTAGTTAGGGTAAACTGAAGGAACCACCCTGCCTAATCTAATTAGACCAATTAATTCATTTAAAAAAATAAAGTAGACCTGGAAATCCTCTAACAATAATTATATTAAATTAGTGTTTAAATTGTGAATTCACACAAAGAGGGGAGATTTAAGCAGAAAATCTTGGAACAATTAAACACACTACATGTTCTATGACTGTTGCTGTCAGTTCTGCCTGACTCTCAGCGACCCCATAAACCAGAGTAAAACAGGCCCTTCTATCCTCAACTATCTCTAAAAGTTTGTCCAAATTCATGTTCATCGTTTCCATGATACTCATATCTCATCTTCTACTGTCACCAATTAGAAAAATCTATATGATATTTTATAAAATTTATGAGTCAGTACAATTTTGCAATCACTGGCAGTTCTTTGTACTTCAGAATATTCATGATTATTTTCATGTGATTTTTTAAACTTTCTTCCTTTTCTATTTTCTCTTCTTTCTTCCTTACCGTCCCTCCCTTAAAAAAAAAAAGTAAATCTACCCCCATAGATCACTTCTGCTCATAGAATTGAAAATTTGCTGCCTTAAGTAAATAACAAAAGATAATTTGCATTTCCTGTACTACAAATGGAAAACAGAAAGAGAGATCTTTGGATCTAATTGTCAATCAATCCAAAAGCATTTATTTTAACCCCAAGAAACATTTCCTTAAACAATTTTCTCTGACTAATCCATTTTCAAGTATGTGTGAGTGATTTGCATTTAAAATCCGAAATAATTTTAAGATGATCTTTAAAGTTAAGGAAGTATTTTTTCTCTGTTCCCCTAACTTAAAAATGGCTAAGTTTTCTTGCAAGTAGAAATAAAGGCTTCAGAAATTCCAAAGTAAAATGGGAGAATTTGAATAAAGAGCTTTCCAAAGCTAATACTTCCACAAAAGTTCATAGAATTGTTACCAGATAGAGGAAGCGGTAAGCCATCCATTAAGTATCAATACACTAAAAAGTGTACATCTATGAATAGAATGAGTTATGACTGGACAACGGACTGGTCTTCTAAATAAATCAGAATGGAAGGGCTCACTGTTATCTGAATACATTTGTCTGTCTGATTTAGTAAACTTACCTGAGTAACTCATACAACCATGAAAGAAAGAGAAGAAAACACATCAACAGTATTTATTGTGACATCAAACAGTGGTATGGTGATACTAAAAATACTTCAAAGGAGAGATTTCTCATAAAAGCTTTCCTAGTTAGGTAAAAGCAAGCAACCTTCATTTGGAGGTCTCTTCATACCTCACTAATATTAACCATAAATAAATGTTTAGAGAAGGAGTTTTTAGCCTGAGGTCTGTGAAATTCTTTTTCTAATATTCTAACCACTGTATTTCAATATCATTTGTCTTCTTTGTAATCCTGTATATTTTATTTTTGTTATTTTTCAGTTGTTTGAGTTGGATCCAACTCTTTGTGACTGTATTTAGGGTTTTCTTAGCAAAGATACTGGAGGGTTTGCCATTTCTTTCTCTAGCTCATTTTTATAGAAGAGGAAACTGAGACAAACAGGGTTAAAAGACTTGCTAAGAGTCACTGTCTGAGGCCAGATTAGAACTCACACAGAGTTTTCTTGACTCCAGGCTTGGCACTCTATTCACTGCATGACCTAGCTGCCCCAACTTTTGTTTTATACTTTGAAAAAACATTCTTCTTGGCAAAGAACTGGAAATCAAGGGAATGTCCATCAATTGGGGAATGGCTAAACATGTGGTATGTGAATGTAATGGAATAGTTTTGTGCTATAAGAAATGATGAGCAGGATGCTTTTAGAAAAACCCAGAAAGACATATATGAACTGATGCTAAGCAAAGTGAGCAGAACCAGAACATTGTACATAGTAGCAGCAACATTGCGTGATGATCAACTATGATAGATTTAGCTCTTCTCAGAAATAAAATGATCTAATAAAGTTCTAAACTGAGAGAAGAAAAAAAGATGTTTAAAGAGTGATGAATAAAAAAGATGTTTTCATATGAAACTACAAATCTATTATATACATAATTTTAAGATGATATTTTATCATATTATCTTAAAATTATGTATGTCTATAAGCATATATAAAATATATGCTATTTCTTTTAACTATATAATAAAATTATCTTGTAAATTTTTTAAAAAATGACAATCTAAGAATTCCAAAAGACTCATGACAGAAAATGCTATCCATATCCAGAGAAAGAATTATGAAGTCTGAATGCAGATAGAAGCATTCTATTTTCTCTTTTTTTTTCATTCTTGTGGTTCCCTTTTGTTCTGATTCTTCTTCCACAACACGACTAATGTGGAAATATGTTTAATATTATTGTACATGTACAACCTACATCAGATTATTTGCCATCTTGGGAAGGAAGAAGGAAGGGAGGAAAAATTTTGGAATTCAAAATCTTATAAAAGTGAATATTGAAAACTATCTTTACATGTATTTGAAAAAATAAAATACTGTTAAGTGGGGGGGGAGGGAGAAAAGAAAAAATATTCTTCTGAAAAGGGATCCACAGGCCTCACCAGAGTTTCAATGGCAGCTCATGACATGCAAGAAAGAGTCAAGAATCCATGATGTAGAGGCATGATATCAGTCATGCTCAAAAAAAAAAGGTAGCTTTTCAGGGAATTATGCAAAAAAAGTTACTAAATAGTAACTTTAACCCAATTATATCACTACTAAGTGGGCCTATGCCCAAAAGAGATTCAGGAAAGAACAAACAGTCCTATTTGCATAAATATATCCACAGCAACTCTCTTTGTGGTGGCCAAAAACCAAACAAAAATACCCTGAAACTAAAGATATCCAAAAACTGAGAAATGGTTGAATAAGTTCCATAATTTATTTAGGAAATCAAAGTATTTACTGTGCTGTAAGAAATGAGGAAATAAATGACTTCAAAAAGACATGGAAAGATTTAACTGATGCAAAGCAAAGTGAGTAGAAGAACCAGAGGAATCGCTTTATGCTATTATGTCAATACGTTAAAGTTGAGCAATTTGGAGGCCTTCTATAAATTGATGAAGAATGAAATGAGCAGAACCAGGAGAACCACTGATACAGTGACAACAACAGTGTAAAAACAAGCAACTTTGAAAGTTACAGTAACTATGTCAAATATAATGACCATTCATGATTGCAAAAGATTGATGATGAAACATTCTATCCATTATAGAGAGGGTACATAATAAGATACATATATTTTTATGTACAGCCGTTGGAGGAATTTGCTTTGCCTGACTATGCTCATTTGTTAGAAGAATTTTTCTATTCTTCTTTTTAAAGACATGGAGAGTAGGTGAGAGGGAAAAAAAATAGATTTGTTTAAAGAGAGGTAGGAGGGGAATCCTACAGATGTCAAATGGCAAATGCATTTTCAGATGAAAGTGTATTACTAGTTTTATTTAACTGTCTTACCTTGTTATAACAGAATTCTCAAGAAGTGGGAGTAATCTATATATGTATGTAATTTAAAAAAGAAAACAACAATAAAACCGAAAGTGACCAAAAAAAAAAAAAAGAGTATAGTTCTTTCATGTGATCTGAATGCCTAAAGCTCTTAGAAAATTATGGAAGTCCCTATTACCCCGCAGTGGATTCAGATTGGAAATAAATGTCCTAAGGATGGAGAAAAACATTGACAATATATTTATTATAAAATAGAATTGTTTCTGTACCTTATGATAATGAATTTGATTTACCTTTGCTTTTGTCATGTCTCTCTCTTGATCTCTCGAGATCTCTTGATCTCACCATAATAAAGTCAGTTTTAGTTCCTAGCAGAGTTTGGCTCAAGTTTCTGCTCTCTATCTTTTGCCTAACTTAAGGGCTAACCAAAAACCTTGGAGTTGGAGGAATCTTTAGACCTCTTTGTTTTAAGGCCCATAAAAACAATGCCTGCTCTTATTCATTTTTATGATGCTTTGTTTTTTATTTCCATGGCCTCTGTAATGATTATGTACGGATATATATTTGCCTCTTGGAATTCTGTGAATGCAAGTGCTATCTTAATTCTGAGAATGCAAATGAATTGAAATTGTTGGTAGAAAAATATATAACATGAGTGCACACATTTGAACAGAAGTATATTAATAAGTTAGGCTTTTCTTCCCTTATTAAGAACTTTATATATTAGAAGATTTTTACCTCCTATCCTATAAAATCTCAATTAACATTCAAATATAGCCTCTCAAGGAAAAAAAATAATAAGCAACTCCATAAAAGGCCCTGGATCCTTATTTGAAAGAACCACCTGGCTCAGCCTAATTCTGTCCTGGCACAATTCTAATTAAGCCTTTGATAAATGCTTCTTGACTGTTAAGTGACAATGACCAGAAAATTTAGATGCAGAATTCCCTGGGAGGATTCATGTATTCATATTAATTGGCTACTATCCTGTTTATCTGTTTACTTCTAATTGGTTCTTAATTTTTTTGCTTTTAAACCTAAAGGAGATGAGAAGGTCTCCCCTTACATTCCCAATTATAACTTCACAGGTTAGTGTCTACCTGAGCCCCAATGGCCCCTGGGATATTAATATCCTCCCCACCTCTGTTATCAGCTGACCTCAATAAATGCAGAACCATTGCCAATGACATCTTCTAACGTCACACTCTATAAGCTCCTTAAGGGCAGAGACCGTTCCATTTTTATCTTCATACTCCCAACATCTAGCATAATGTTTGGTGCACAGAAACTGATGGATTGATTCCAATTCCATCTCCTTATCCCCCTGACTCAATTATTGCTCTCAAAGGTCTCCAAGCTTAGATCCAGAAATAGAGATAACAGATGATATCTTGCTAGCCACCAAAGGACATCCTTAAACTTCCTAAAAGGAAGAAGTTCTAACACATACAAGAGATGAAACTTTTCCTCTTCAAAACAGGAAAGCAGAGAAGACATTGTCCAAGCTGCTATATGCCCACCCCAGCATGGATGCAAACGTATAAGACGGAAGCATCTCATCCATCTCCAGCCAACTACAAAAAATATCCTTTAATAAAGGACATATAAGTTGTAGGTGGACTTTCTCCTCTTTTCCCTTCTCTAGTGAGTCACTGAGTTAACATTTGTTTCGAGATGCTTTAGTTGTCAAATATAAGGAGTCACAAAGAGGATCCTTGGTTGCAGTGAGTAGCCCTAATTTACCTTTCATTCAAGAGAGGAATCCCTCTTCATCATTCCTGATGGGTTGTCAACCACCTCCGTGTTCTCTCCATTCATAATTATCTTTTATTATACTAAACGATCCAATACTAAGACTGCTTGAAGAATAATCAGCATTCAGGCACAGAGACCATAGTGTCCGCAAAAGGTGACATTTCAATGTTCTAGGCAACTTTAAAGACTGACAAGTGGGAGAGAAAGGTGCTGACCAGCAATGGCAGAGGGAGTTTCATCTCCTAAGAATTCTCTGTACTAGTGAAATCATAGATCCAATCTCCTTCCTTATACTTAACTATACACATGCTATATTTCCCCATCAGAATGCAACTCACCTTGCCTTACATGTAATTTTTTTTAAATGAAACAGAATTGAATGAGAATCATTACTCAGCCTCAAGAAGACAAACTCAAACCCAAATAGATAGTCTTAACTAGAGAATCAAATCATCCAAATAGTCTTAAATTAGATTCTGAATATAACAGCTTCAATTAGTCTTCCAGTATAAAACATGCTAGTCAGATCTACTATTTTGTCAGAATAACTCTTCTCACCCAGAGACTTATCCATGGTGCTAGATTGCTTTCCTCTGAAATATATCTGATCCTCTAGATAACAGGCACTTGGCTCTGCGCCTGATGGACTGTCTCCAATTCAAACTTTGTTATCTTCCACTACCTATGATGTTATACACCCTCTCCTAACTCATTTCCTATCTGAAAGCAACTACCACTTGTGCCTGTTTCCTACCTTGGCCATGACCCAAACCAGAAGTTTAGTTCCTAGCATGTTTCCAACATGGTGGCCTTTTGTTCCTGGCTTATGTTGCTTCATTTCTGGGGAAGCAAACTTCCCTGGCTGCAAATGCACCACATGCCTCCTTGGTTGAGCAGTGTTCTTCATGAAGTGGAGGTCATATTTCTTACCATATGACTCCTGAGATAATTCATTTACACCTTGAAGAATAACAAAAAGTCTTAGCTTAGTGAACACAATCATAAAGTTAGTCAGAATGTCCTCTAGCTCCTTTTATAGTATAATCACAGTATTTCCATACTTGGTGGTACCTGGTGATAGTAAGCACCAATGAATTAGATTTGTAAAGGGTCTCAAGAAATAATCCAGGCACATCTGGGCAATTAGACTGGAAACTTGACAACAGGGAATGTCTTTGAACTTTCTTTGTATCCCCAGTGCTTAGCAGAGTGCCTAGAACATAATAAGTATATAATAACAGATTAGGGTCACATGGATAAAAGCATTCAGATGCAATGGCTTGTTAGTATCAGGGCTACTCCTGACCATCATCAGCTGCACACAAGGCTTGGCTTAGTGTGACTTTCTTCTAAATGTTTAGAGGCACCTTTTAGATCCTCTAGTCCAGTACCTTCATTTTACAAATGAGGAAACAAAATTCTTGCAGAGGTTAAGTTACTTGTTCAGAGACTGAGGCAGGATTAAAACTCAGGTCAACCTGATTACAAGTCTCTCTCTCTATTACACCATGCTGCCACTCTTGGCAACTACTGTTGCTGCCATGTGGCTCTAGACAAGAAGTTAGGAACAGGATAACCTAACAATTAGCTTAACACACAAAAAAGGACAAAACTCTGTTCCCTGAAATGTGCTCCCAATTTCACCAAATCTTTCATATATTTGCATCATTGGCCAATAACTCAGTACAACCCACATCATTACTATATTCTTATAGTATTTGGTATTTTTATAGATTTGGTATATTTAGAATGGATTTACATGTGTATACACACACACACACATATATATTCATATTTGTAGTCCTCTCTAGGGCAAGGGGGGAGGAGAAAAAAAGGGAGAAAAAAGAAAGTTACATGGTAACTTTATATTTAAAAGGAAGAGCAAACTATGTATAATATATTGACAGTTTCATGTACAATCATCTTTTCTTCTCTTCTCCTGTGTTATGGAAATGCTTGTTTTATTTCTTAAGTTTGGAATAAAATTAACTTTAAAAAAAAGTATAACTTTTCCTTTTATTAATGTGCCGCTATTATGTGGTGGTGGGCAGGGGAATGATGACTGCCCTTTATTATAGACAGTGGTGAGTGGGTAGATGCATACTTATAATGCTTAACATACATCCAAGCAAAATTTAATGTACCCTTGATAGACATATTCTTCACTGTGGTTCAATCCATCTAGAGGTTCTCATTAAACAGTAATGTTTCACTGTAAATGATCAATTTCACTAGGTTTTCTCTACCACCTCCTCCCTCTAAATAATTAAAGAGCTGAATAATATAGTTCAGTCCACCAATGACTTCACTTCTTGAGTAACAGCTGTTCACTATTTGACATCTTTCACTTATAAATCTTTTCGTCTTATTTTGGCACTTTATAGCAACAGTGATAGGGATCAGACCAGAGATTTCACTGATGTAAAGGAACTCCCTAGTGGGGAAACTTTCTATACAAAGACAGGTCAGCATTGTCTCTTCAAATAATGGTTTTGGAGCGTTTCTAGAGCACAGAAAGTTTCAGCAACTTACCCAGGGTCACAAGACCCATCTGTCAGTGGTGGGACTTGAACGCAGGTCTATACGCTCTCTGATCTGTTATGCCTTACTGTCTCTTGAATAGCTGATGATAGCTTATTTCATGTAATTATCTCTTCTGAAGATTCTTTATTAAAAGCTCATCTGGTGGGTGGAAGGTGATGGTAGTGATTATGGGAGTTGGATATGTGCCAATTTTCTAGGTTATTTCTAGATCTACTTATTATTCTTTCATTTTTTTCATAGAAGCTTGACAGATAAAGAGAGATCGATATTTCCTCATGACTGTACAGACTTGTCTGAGTATATTTAATTACGTTCATATTTAAGTGCTGATTTTTAATCCTTGAAATACCACAGGACCAACCACAATCCCTTTTTGCTCCTTTGTTATTTTATAAGATTCAGGAAGAAATAAAGACCTTTCATTAGGTTGGTTATCTTTTCCCAGGGGGAAAAAATGTTATTGTGTAACTTATTCTTTATCATTAATTGTTCACTGGTCACTTCCAACTGGATGTCCCACCTGAAACTCAATATGTCCAAAAGAACTCATCATCATTCCCCATAAACCCACTCTTCATAACTTCCCTATAACTTCAGGTTATCCAGGTTTACAATCTCAATGTCATCCACAACTCATTACTCTGAACCCCTCGAAGTATTATCTCCACATCTCTCCGATAGGTCCTCTACTCCCCACCAGCCTAATGATTACCCAGGTCAGGTTCTCATCACCTCTCACTGGGACTACTGAAAAAGCTTCCCATTTGGTCTCCCTGACTGAAGCTGCTTCCTAAACAGTATCCAAAGTGATTTTCTTAAAGTACAGGTCTGACTCAATCCCCTTATTTGATAAACTCCAATGGCTCCCTATTACCACTAGTTTCAAAGATAAATATCTCTGTATGGCATTTACATCTTTCCATAATTTGGCCCCTTCCTACCTTTATAGCATGACACATTATTGTCCTCACAGCATCCCATGGATTATAAAGCCCACACATACTGAGCTACTTACTGTTACTTATTCATGATGCTCTATCTCCTATCTCTGCCTTCTTCAGTAACTGTTCCTATGCCAAGAATGATCTTCTCATCTTCATCTCTTTCCTTCAAAATTCACCTCAAGAGCTGGCTTTTGCACAAAGGTCTTTCCCAGTGTCCCAGATATCAGTACCATACCCAATACAGTTACCTTATATTTACTATTCATGTATCTGGTAATACAAAATACACACATACACACACACACATCTATAATCCTATTCATCAGAATTCAAGTTCCATCAATATTTTTTTCCTTTGTATACTCAATGCTTATTATAGCACCTATCATAAGTGTTAGGTAAGAGCTTAATAAATGATAAAACAAACAATAATTTAGCTATTTAATGAAATCAATAAAGCTAATAAATAACTTAGAAATTAATAATATAAATGATGAGATATTAATAAAGAAGAAAAAAGAAAAGATAAGAGTTTAATAAATGCTTGATGATTAATTAGTTCTGGTCAATTTCTAACCCACAATGTTTCCTGAAGAGATTTTTAGCACCATTAATCACATCCCTCTGTTTTATAAAGAAAGTATTATTTCTACATAATGTTCTATGATGAGAAAAAAATGTTTTGTTTTTTAGGTAACTGTTTGAAAGTGTAGAACCCAAGAAAGCTCCTAAACTAAAGGCTATTCAAGTCAGAATTCCTCTCAAATGCTGACCGACCTACCTGGAAGGGCAAGAATTGGACCTAAGGCATGAACCAAATCATAATTATTTACTAAGCAGTTACAATGTGCCAAACACTGTACCAAATGTTAAAGATATATGGACAAAATTACTCAGTTGCTATTCTCAAAGAACTTAAATTTTGCCAGGGGACAAACACCCCGCCCACACATGCACACATACATTGTTCAGTCATTTCAGTCATGTCTAACTCTCATGACCCATTAGGAGTTTTCAGGCCTCCCACTCTGTCCACTGCACCACCTAGCTGCCCATATGTAAATATATGCAGAATAAGTAGAAAACACTCCTCCTGGCTTATGCCCACCCTCCACCCCCAATTAGAATCTCTATTTCCGGACTGAGTCTCCAGAGTGATGCTATTACCTTGCATATTAAGGGTACCCTGCTGGGTTTTATTGTTGTTCAGTTGTGTTGGATGGTTGTTTTTTCTCCCCAAAATTTATTAATTTATTTGTTTTTAGTTTTCAACAATCACATCCTTATGTTCCAAATTTTCTCCCTCTCCCTCCCCAAGAAGGCATGCAATCTTATATGGGTTCTACACATGCATTCCTATTAAACACATTTTCACATTAGTCATGTTGCATGGAAGAATTAAAATGAATGGGAGAAACCATGAGAAAAACAAAACATAACAAAGGAGAAAATAGTCTGCTTCATTATGCATTCTGACTCCATAGTTCTTTCTCTGCGTGTGGATGGCCTTTTGCCTCAAGAGTCTTTCAGAAATGTTTTAGGTTGTTCCATTGCTGTGAAATCCGTCCTCACACACTGTGGCTGCTACTGTGTATAATGTTCTCCTGGTTCTGCTCACTTCATCCAGCATCAGTTCATGTAAGTCTTTCCAGGTCTTTCTGAAGTCTGCCTGTTTGTCATTTCTTATAGCACAATAGTATTCCATTATATTCATATACCACAACTTGTTCAGTCATTCCCCAACTGATGGGCATCCCCTCAATTTCCAGTTCTTAGCCACCACAGAAAGAGCTGCTATAAGTATTTTTGTGCATGTGGGTCCTTTCCCCATTTTTATGATCTCTTTCACATACAGCCCTAGAAGAGGTATTTGTTTGTGTTTTTCTTAAAGAGGCAATGGGGTTAAGTGACTTACTACTCAGGGTAACAAAACTAGTAAGTGCCTGAGGTCAGAACTAATTTCTTCCTGACTCCATGCCTGGTACTCTATCAGCTGTGCTACCTAGCTACCCTGCTAGTACCCACTCCAAAAACTACAGATCACAAGTTTCCCTGGGTACTTTCCATTAACAGTCAACCAATGTATACAATTAGTTCTTAGCAAAACGTATTTACTAAGATGGCATAATTTTAAAAATAGCAATAAAACATTTTCTACAGAAACCTTGAGTATTCTTTTCCACAAATACATACAGCATCTGTGAGAAGAGTACGCTGCAATTTAGAGCTCAATGGTAATGAAGCACGTGAGTGTGCGCGCGCGCGCGCGCACACACACACACACACACACACACACACACACACACACAGAACATGCACCCAAAGTAACTTACAAATCTGGCCCCGCAGGGTCTCAACATCCTTTCACTCCTCACAGAGTCCTCACACTGTCCCTGCCTGGAAGGTAGTGTCTGTGCTGGGTAGGTTATTCAGATGAGTTCCCTGGGCTGGCTCCTCAGCACAATTCTATTACTGGCTGAAAAGGCTAGCTCTACAATCCTTAACTGGCACGCTTCTTTGTCAGCAGAGGTTCAGTTCCCTAAAGCTGCTTCCAGTCTCAAGGGACTATCTTTCTATATCTGTTTTTGTCTGGAAAGTTTCTTGCTTCAGCTGTGCCTGACCCTCTCAAAGTCATGCTCCAATTGCTGGATTGAGGAGTCTCCTTCTAGGGGAATGTTTCCAATACTAGACACCATCGCGTACAAGACAAGGAGAAAAAAAAAATCCACTCCTCCCCGCTTTGCCACAGTGGTTGCTCTCCTCAGGGTTGGTCTCAGCCTGTACCTTTAAAGGGTCACCAGTAGTTATGGCTTATCATTCTTTGTCCAATGATATCATTCCCTTCTGACTCAATCAGGTGTGTTCATGACTTAATATGAGGGGTAAACTTAAAGAGGGAAAGGACTAGAAGGGGAGGAAGTTAATGTATATAATGTTCTCTTGGTCCTACTCACTCAACTCTTCATTTCATGCAAGACGTTCCATGCCTTTCTAAGATCAAGCTCTTCTTTTGCTACAGCAAAGTAGTATTTTATCACAACACACCATAGCAGGTTGTACAGGGTAGATTTGCAGTATCATGAGCAATCATCTTTTTTATTGTACTATGTTATGGAAATGCTTGTTTTGTTCTGTGAATTGAAATCATGAAGGAGGCTATGGAAACAAATAGAGTTGTGGAAGGAAGGGAGAGCATTCCAAGCATGGGGGACAGCTGGTACAAATGTAGTCAGTTTGAAAAAAGAATGTTAAAATTGTTTTTATATGTCATTAGAGAAAAAAATTAAAAATTAAATTAAACAGAAAACAAATGCAGTCAGGAGACAGAGGTTTATATTTGGGGAAAGGCAACTAGGCAAGTACAGCTGAATCACAGAATATTTGTAGAGGAGTAAAGTATAAGACAATGGAAGAGAAAAACAGGTGACACGTAACGAAAGATCTAAATATAACAGGATTTTTATATTTGTTCGTGGAGGTAAAAGAGAACCACTGGATTTTACTGAGGGGGGAGGGAAAGGGTAATGTGGTTAGATCCGCATTTATGGAAGATAACTTTGGTGAGTAAGTAGAAAAGGGATTGGGGTGGAGCAGGCTTGAAGGAAAGAGACCATCTAGAAACCTATTTTGTGATGTGACAATAGATTAGACGTTTGGAGTGTATGAGGGTGAAGTGCTGAAGATGGCACCAAGATTGCAGACCATGATATCAGGGAAGAGAATGATGATGCCTTCTATAATAGAATAAGTTAAAACAAATATTTCTGCTTTGGACAGACTGAGTTTGAGAATCATTTGCATAGAATTATTAGTTGAATTCTGAAGGGTTCATGAGATCATGAAGTCAGAGAGGGAAAAGAAATGAAACAGTCGACTAACTAAAAAGGAAATGCAGATAAAAGAAAAAAAGAGGGTCCAAGACAGCACTTCAGAGATCACTCATAATTAGTGTGATCTAGTAGATTCAAGATAATGACTGCAAAAGAAAGGGAGAAGCAACAGAGTGACAGGTAGGAGAACCAGGAAAGAATAAAGTCATGAATATCCAATCCAATAAACATTTATTAAGTGCCTACTATGTGCCAGACACTGTGCGCTAAGTGCTAGGGATACAATTTATAAATAAGAAAGACAAGTACTGACTTCAAGAAGCTTGCAATCTAACTGGGAGAGACAACATACAAAAGGAGGCATGAGGGGGAGGGGCAAAGGAAAAGGTAAAAGAGTAAGGGGGTCCCTGGTTTGGGGTTATCTTGATCCATGGAGATGAAACCAGACAGATACAGATACAGAACGGAGTGAGTCCGAAAAGTCCAGTAACTCTCCCCTATAAAGGAAAGCAGTGGGAGGAGTTTAGTACTCCACCCTCTGCCCTCAGCCCTCCAGTTAGAAGGAGGTGGTATCACTCAATGCCTGAGTTAGTACCATGCAGAAGAAATTAGAGGTAATGAACTTAACTTGAAAGGGAGACCTTGTTCCATTGGAGTTGAAAGGAGGGCAAGCAGCAGATTCAGGGAGAGGAGAGAGTATCTAAGATGAGACGGGGATCAGCAGGGTCAAAGTTAACAATTAGGCAGATAAAGAAAAACAAGGGCTGAGAAAATCACCATCATATTTGACAATAAAGATGTTAATGGGAATTCTGTAGAGAATTGTTATAGTTGAGTGATGAGGTGAGAAGCCAAACTATAAAAGACAGAGTACTTGAGAAAAGGGAGTGGAGACAACACAGACAACTTCTTTTTAAGAGTTTGGCTGGGACCATGAGGATAGATGCATACTCTAAAACTGAGGTGGAATAGTAGGTTTTAATTTGGACAGCTTGGTAGTATAGTGGATAGAGCTCCAGAGCTAGAGTCAAGAAAATCTGAGTTCAAATCCAGCCTCACATACTTACTAGCTGTGTGACCCTGAGCAAGTCACATAACTCTGTTTGCCTCATCTACAAAATGAACTGGAGAAGGCAAAATAATCTAGTCTCTTTACCAAGAAATCCCCAAATGGGGTCACAAAAAGTCATACACAGCTGAACAAGAAGTGTTTTAGTGAAGTTTTTTTGTTTGGTTTTAAGAATAGGGGAGACAAGTAAGAAAGCAGTAAAGAAATAAGCAGTAGATAGGGAGATACAAGATTAGGGAGAGATGACTGCGATTGCAAGAACACACGACTGGCTAAGATCAAGGGAACATCAGAAAGGGGTAGTTCTAGGGTGAGGAGAATGACTTCAACTATTAGAGTAGAGGAAAAGAAGAGAGAATGATGACATCATGTGTTTTGTCCGTCGTTGCTGAAGATCATGCCATCAGAGAAATGACATGACTTGCACTTGACTTTGTTTTGAGTGAGAGAGGGCTGTGCAGGTCACCAGCCTCACTTCTCCTCCAGATCCCTCTGAATACAGTGACCAGATGCTCAACAGAATGACTGGAGATGACCCAGGATGAGGCAGTTGGGGTTGAGTGACTTGCCCAAAGTCACACAGCTAGTGAGTGTCAAGTGTCTAAGGTAAGATTTGAACTCAGGTCCTCCTGACTCCTGCACTGGTTCTCTATCCACTGTACCACTGAGTTGCCCCCTGTATTACACCTATATGCATTAGGATCACCAATTCACTTTATATATGAATGACATTTTAAATTCAATTATTCAATTCAATAAACATTTATGAAATGCCTACTCTGTGCCAAGCACTGTGCTAAGTGATGAGGAAATAGTCTCTGCCTTCAAGGAGCTTGCAACCTAATGGGGAAGACAACCCCCAAAAGGAAGCTAACAATGAGGTGGGGTCACTAGGGGCAGTGTTCTGCTGAGTCAAAGCCAGATGACTGCTAGTGTTATGAGCCTGGCATCCCTCTGCTACCAGAGGCTCACCATTTTCTGACATCCACTTGAAAGAGGAAGATATAAGGGTAAATAAAGTGTGTCAAAATACCAACATGGGGAACATGAGTCCTCCAGAATCCAAAGAGTCTCCTAAGCATCTGAGCTTTAGCTTACAAGGGAATAACTGTCAGCAGGTTAATATAGACTATATCCAAAATTATCTGAGTTTTTCCCATCTACAACATATCCCCCAAATCTTGACTGAGAAGGCCAAACCACAAATTTTCTTGGGATTAATCTCTTACACCATGATATCTGAGTCATCAAATGATCTAAAGACTCTGCTGTCATGGTCTCATCCCACTTAGTCAACATTACATCATCAATATAATGGTGCACATCAATGCTCTCATGAAGTCTACCCATCAAACTACAGCAATATGAATGAGAATTTGAATAGCTCTGCAAAAGTACGGTAAAGGCATACTGAACTCCTTCCCAGGTAAAGGAAAAACTTCTTATGTCATCTCAATCACAGGAATAGTGAAAAGCAATTGGCAATATCAATAACCTCATACCATTCCCTCAGGGTTTGGTTTCCTTGGTCCGCCATACTGACACAGGCAATAATAGCCAAAGTTATTCCTTTTTTTTATTATTTTCTATAATCCACTGTTAAGTCTCCAAGTACCAACCCTTTTCTTCACCAGCCACCAACATTTTAAAATTTTTATATTTCTTGGAACCCTACATCAAGGGGCATTAAGAAGAAAAGAGACAAGTGAGCTGGTGGAAAATTGCCTCAATTTTCTTAACAAACTTAAGAAGTTAAAGTCCTAAACTATCAGAGTTAGGAGCAAGTTGTGGGAAGTTACAGGAGAAAAGACTTAGAATTGATTATAAAAGTGAAGAATGATGTAGAGATTCAATGAGCGAAGAATAAAAAGACCAGCTGTCTCAGTGAGGGTTCAATTGAGGTGGTAGATGGTAGAAATAATTCAGGACTAGAGTTTGGCAAAGTATGAGGACAAAGAGGTGAAGGGTCTGCAAGTAGATCACAGTATGTAACTAATCTCTAACCACGGTAGAGATTGGGAAAACAGGAAAATGAAGTCTGAGAAGAGGGTAATGACCTGAGGAAATGGTGAGGGATGGAGGGACTGGAGGTCTCCAAGAGAAGAGATGAGAGATAAAGAAAAGGGAAATGATGATAGGAGGGCATGGCTGGATAATATCAGAGTTTGAAGGAATATCAACATGAATGTTGAAGTTCCCTAGTTTGAGGAGAAGAGGAAGATGTTGAGAAATCCTGAAATCTGAGTAACTGAAATGTAACTGAATTATACATACAATATAGTTCTAAAGTCAAGGTTTTTAACCTCTGAACTTGTGAATTTGTTTTAAAGATTATTTTTATAACTTTATATAATTGGGTTTGGGAACTCTAAGCTTTACCAGACTGCCAAAGAGCAATCCAAAAAACAAAAAAAGGTAAGAATTCCTGTTCTAAGTCAAGATCTAAGAAGATGATGGTATGGAGATAAGGGCTTTGTGAATGATGTCCCCAAGGAGGAGTGAGGTAAAACAATCCTGGGTGAGAGTTGGGAGCCCTGGTGGGTTAGTTGCAGAGGACCTTGAATCTTTTTTCCAGCACAAAGGGAAAGATAGGTTGGGAAATGTCCCAAGATGAGGTGTTTGAGATCTGAAGGAGCCAAAGCAATCAACACAGTAGGAAAGCATTAAAAGCAGGAACTGATGAGGACATAGCCATGAAAAGCTATAAACAGGCTCTGTGTCCAGAACAGAGAAGAGATCAGGAAATATCTGTGCGAAGAAGGCAGGCTGTCATGCCAAGTCAAACTTTGGGTTGTTTTGAACAAGAGCAACTTTGACCTGAAGTACACCTGGCAATGAAACATCAGTCAGGGGGTGGAGATGAGTGGCCTAGGTGGCTTCTAAAGTCCCTTCCCAACTCTAATTCTATGATCTTTTGAAGGGAGAATGGGAAAGGGAGGAAACAAAATGAAAATGGGAAAGCCAGGAAAGAATCTCTTTTAACACTTTTTTTTTTTAATGCTCCTGCTCCTCTCAAGGGGCTAGGAAAAGTATAATTATGTCTCATTTAGACACAGGATACTGAAAACTTACTGAATGAAGTTTAAATGATTTGTCAGTACCCCTAGTCACAAAAAATGGTTCAGTTGAAAGTGCTGGAGAAATTCAGTCCAAAATTCTGATTCAAAACTTTTTGTGATATGCCCTTGCGATTTTAATAAAAAATGATGATGATGAACAGTCATGGTAATTTTTTTAAAAAGCTAGTATAACATCAATTTGTGGTTTGCAAATTGCTTTACATGTGTTATCTCATGTGAACCAGAGAATAATCCTAGGAGGTGGATGCTATTATGTACCCTGCATTTTATAAATAAGAAAACTGAGGCACAGAAAGGTCACACAGTAAGTGCTTGAGGCAGAATTTGAATTTAGGTCTTCCTAACTCTAGGCACACTTCTCTAACCACTGTGCCACTGTAGCTGTTGACCTATCATTTTAATATCTAATCATTTAATAAAACTGATTACAGGTTCATGAACTGTATGTAACTCCAGTTTCTGTTTCCAAGTAACAACCACCATTTAAAAAAAAAATCTTTCCAAGAATTGCTTTTCCACTGAAGACAATTGACACACATAAAATAGACATATCATTTTAAATTACAAAAATATGCTAAATGATTTTCTTAAGCAACTGTAAAAGCACTTTAAATTAACATCAATCCATCTGAACAAATGAGAACACTCGAGCTCATACATTATATATAACCAAGTTATTGCCTGAGTTTAAATATTTCCTATTCTCAACTATTCTTTTATTTTTCATGGAACTTAGAAGAACAGATACAAGAGACATTCTAATTACTTTACTGATCTTAGTCTGAGAATTTGAAAATGATTAAAACTTACTGTGTATTCTGGTCCCAGAATTTCATTTGGAGGAAAGAAGTGTGGGGGGGAGGGAAAAAAGAGAGATGACATGATGATAAATGCCATTACTTCCACTTAAATATAAACTATATAACCAATAAATATACCAGTGAATTATAAAGACAAAAAAGATATAAAGAAAACCATCCCCCTCCCCATTATGTTAAGTGACCAGACCACCAAAATTGCTCTTGGAATGCTTTCACATGCAAAATTAATAAATACACTTCTCTTGGGTAGGCAGAAAAAGGATCAGATTCAATTAGTCTGTAGCCAATGAAACACCAAAGGGTTAATAAAATTAGAATGTGAACCTAGTGTTGGAGAAATTTTTGCAGTTCAGTTTGTAAGTGGAAAAATAATTTCCATTGACTAAGGAAAAGTTAGCTCTATTGGAGCTAGAGTTATGGTAGGCTGGGCTATTTCATAAAGGAAAGAACTGATCCTTCTCCTTCTTTCCTAGTGTGAAAACTCCTTCCACTTGTAATTTATAGATTTAAAGAGTTTCCTGGGGGTAATGAGAGGTTAAGCCCCATGACAAAGAATATATGTCAGAAGCAGGAATAGAACACACATCTTCCTAATTCTGAGGCTAGCTCTCTATCCTAAGGAGCCTCTCTCTACTTATTTCTGGGAGGAAACTGATATCCTAAGGAGTTTCTCTCTGCTTATTTCTTCCACAATTTCTGGGAGAATGCTGAGTATATAATATATATTTAAATTCTTCCAGAATGAATCTATGTTACTTCACCTAGAGCAAGAAGTAGAATTTTCTGCATAATTATCAGATTACAAGGGAAGTTTTTTGTGCTAGTGACCATTTTGGATAGCCATGCATAACTTATATGTCTGTCTGTAAAACAAGTTTCCTCTATGACATATTGGAATATGGATGAAGATGGAAAGAACAATGGATTTTAAATCAGAAGTCCCATGTTCAAATGATTGCTTTGTTGCTTATTAGCTGTGAGACCTTGGGCATATCACTTTGACTTTCGGGGATTCAATTTCCTCATCTGTTAAATGGAATGAGTGAGCTAAATGGTTTCTATGGTCTCTTCTAAGTCTAGATTCTATGATCCTAAGATGGATTAGTTTAATTTTTTCTTTTTTCTTTCTTCTTCTTCAAGACTGCTATTGAGAAATGACATCACCTAAAATTGGAAGGCAACAGTAGTAATAGTAGCTGATATTTGTAGAACACTTTAGAATTTACCAAGTCCTTTAGATATATTATTTCATTTGATTCTCATAACTTTATAAGAGATAGATACACACAGAGAGAGAACTGTGCTTCTGTAACAGGCAAGGAGAAGAGGATTATCTATGGGACTAAATACTCTGATGCCTAGACCAGTGGTCTCCATAATTTTTTCATCTTGCACCCCATCAGCAAAACATGTTTTATCACACACCCCAATGTTTTTCTTTCCTTTTTGTAGTCTAGATCTGAGATTTTTTTTACTGTATAAGACAACTAGCATGGAAACTCACTCCGTCTGTAACTGATAGATTTAAAGAGTTTCCTAGGGTCATTGAAAGGTTAAATAACTTGACCATGGTCACACAGAATATATGTAAGAAGGAGGACTAGAACCCACATCTTCCTGATTCCATGGCTAATCCCTCTACCCTAACTACCTATGCCTACTATATTATACTATATTTCTCCCAGAAATTATGGAAGAAAAAAGAAGAGAGAGGGAGTTTAGAGCAAAGTGTATAAATTATATGAATGTGCTATTCTGCTATTTTAAGACACACAAGGAGGAAAAGTGTATGGGATAAAGACAAAATAAATAATGTTTTAAAATATTTTAATAATGATCCTTTTTAGCAAGAATAATGAGATTAATTATTTGAGAAAAATTTCTATATCCTGGAGGACAGGGCAAACTTATAAATAATAACTGTTTACCAGTAATTAATGATTCAGTTAATTTGATCAATGTAGCTAGTCAGCTACGCAGATGAATTTCCTTTGTTAGCTACTTTTTTTATTAGAAGATACATAGTGTAACAATCTCTGTAACATAAAATATCTTGGGTCATAACAACTAGAGCGTAATGGATTTAAAACACAAATCATTTTTATCTATGTGTAGATATTATCATGCACAATGCAAAAACAAGGAAAAATGAACTCCCTCTTCTTTGAATTCAGCAAAGTTTTCCATTTAAATGCATTCTGCTTTACATGAGCTTGCTTAATGGATAAGGTCATACTTTAATTTCCTACTGCTCGGATACTTTACTTGTGTTATTGTGTGAGTATATGCAACATCAAGAAAGCCATTTTGGCTGGACTCTAAAGTGTAAGGGAAGGAAAGTGATGTATAAAAAAAATAGGAAAGGAGCCAAATTCTGAAGGGTATTAAATACTGAACAGAAGTTTGTATTTGCTCCTTAAGTCAACAAGGAGACACTGGAGTTTTTTTGAGTAGGGGTGACAAGGACAGGCTTGTGTTTTAGGAAAATTGTTCTATGAGGTAGATAGTTTGGAGTGGGTCTTGAGGCAAGGAGACTAAGTAGGAAACCGTAGAAAGGGTCCAGAGGAGAAGTAGTAAGTGCCTAAATTAGGGTGGTGGCTATGGGAGTAGAGAGAAGGGAAAGAGATGTGTGCATGGAAATGAAAAGGTTTGGCAACTGACTGGATCGGTGATGGGCTAAGGAGTATGGGATAATGCTGAAGTTGTAAACTTGGGTGACTAGGAAGGTAGGGGTATTCTGGACCAATACAGAAAGTTCAGATGATGGTTGAGTCTGGAGAGAAAGGTAACAGCCTCTCCATTCCTGATCATCCTGTGTAATTGATTCCATACCACCCCAAAATGGGTAGTGTATATATAATCAATAAGCATTTATGAAGTATTAACTCTATGTCAGACACTGTGATGAGTGCTGGGGATAGAAACAGAAAGAATTCAATAATCCCTATTCTCAAGAAGTTTCATGCCCAATCTCCCTCTGAGGGAGGTAATTTAGGGGAAGCAAGGGAAGCATTTGGGGAGGGTAAGGAAATGCAAATAGACTTTCCCAAAGGTATTTGTGCAGTTTCTGCTGTTAGTGCACATGTTATAGTTTGGTCATAAATACTATGAGGGGCCAACATTTGAAAAAAATACAGTCAGAGAAGGGAAGTTGAGGCCTTGCATAAAGGAGGGAGGGGGGTAAAAGTAGAAGAGTACTGGGCAGAGAAAGGCTAAAGGACAGGTATGGTTATGCTCAAGATAAGCCCTACATTTGGTTCTTGTGGAGAGGGTAGGATGGACAGATAGGTCTCACCCTCAGATCTGCTAAACATAGAGTGTTCCCACAACCCCTACCTGGAGACCACTGGCATAGACAATCACTTTTACCACATCTTACATTCACTGCCTGGAGGTGCTTATAGATTGGTTTGATGGAAGACTTACCTGTAATTGTGTAAGGGTAATAGTTCCAAGCCTTCTCTGTAATATAAAATATCTTGGGAACAACAGCTCTAGCCCAGCTAGGCAATTTGCTACAAGGAAGGGGAAAAAGTAAATTAGAAATTATATAATAGCCATAAAATGCAATTCCTAGAGGAAATGGGAACATTTTGTCAAACACACGACACACTTTCCTATCATCTTTCTTGCTATATGATAATGACTAATCATTTCATACACACAGTTGCATCTTTTTTAATATGTACAAAAGAGATACAAGTTGGTCATGATTTAGGAGAAAAAAGGTCTGTGCTTGAATTCACTTCCGCTTATTTGAAAAGGAAAATGATGGTAATGCTATGTCAAGACGGTGGTGCTGAAGGAAGGTCATCTTGTAGAAATGAGATGGGTTTTGCCACAGGACAGGTCCCCTGGGCTTTAAGATTCAATAGCCTTATGTGGTGTTGAGTGAATAAGCACAGGAAAGTGGGGACACAGATTTCAAAACCTTTACATTCTTCTGAGTATCAAGAGTGGAAAATAGGAACAAGAGGGTTTACACAAAGGACCATAATAAATACGGGGCCTGACTACATGGGCACTTCACTGAACCATGAGGCAGCTACTTCCAGAAATTCTTAAAAGAACATCGGTCCCAAATTCTTTTGTAAACTTAAAAATTTAAACATTTTTTTCTCTTCTATTTGCTATTACTGTTTAATTCCTTCCCTTGACTCAATTTACATTTCAGACAAATTGGATTATTAGCTGTTCTACAATCACTTTTAAAAATTATTTTAAATTTTTTTATTTTCAGTTCCAAATTCTCTCTCTCTCCAGTCCCTCCCCTCCCCCCCTCAAGAAGGTAAGAAATAGGATACCCATTATACATATCAAGTCATACAAAACATATTTCTGTATTAGCCATGGCTGTTCTACAGTCTCAATCTGTTTTCTTTCACCACCATGGATTTCTGCAGTCTGCCTCCAAATCCTGAAAGATATTAGCCCTGACTTAGTTCCACTTATCACATTTTTGCTTTCTTCAATTATCCTGCCCAGCTTAAGGTACTACCTCCTTAAAGATGCCTTCTGATCAAATGTCTCTTTTGCTCCAAACACTCTCTCTCTACTTTGTATTATACTCATCCCTTCAGAAGAATGGAAACTCTTTGAAGATATTGTTTCACTTTTATCTTCCTAAGTCCAGTGGCAGCAGTGTTTGGCACATTGTAAGCATGTAATAAATGCTTTATGGAATTAAAATGAAAAGTCATATCTTCCCTGTATCCTTGTGGAATGGAAGTTCTTAGAAGGCAGAGCCTGTCCCAGTTTCTTCATTTTTATATTCTCAGTACTTTGTGCACAGTAGGTGCTTAATAAAAGTTTCATTGAATGTTCATGAATTACACAGAGCAGGCCCCAAGAATCCTCTATGAAATTCTAACTTGCTTGTCTTTTTCAACGCTGAATTTTGGGTCAAGGTAGAAGTCTCTTCTTTTTCAATCTCCCATTACCATTTTGCAATTTTTCTCATTTTAATACCTGTAGCCAACCACTGGTGTCTAATGTCTAATGCATGTAACCTGGAAAGATGTCTCAGTCTTTCAATCCCTGAGAATTGCATGCTGGGAGCAAGGCAAGAAGCAGTTTAGGATTCCAAGGAGACTAAACCAACAAAAAGGATTTTTGAAAACAACCACATAAAGCCCAATAACTCTTCCTGGATTGGGGATTCAAATGAAACCTGAACTCAGGAAACACAAGGAGGCTTTGGATATTCAGATTCCCTTCTTTTCACACAGGTGAAGTTTTCCAGGCTCTATTTCATTCCAGACAGCTATTCAAACCCTATAGAGATACGTGGGATCTTTATCAGGATTAAACAAATGATGAAATCGAAATTTTCCAAACAGGAGAGAACATTAGACCAATGCAACTGCTCTCAGGTGGGATGTGAGAAGTCAAGAAGAAGCAGTTCTATAATTCACCTAGCAATTCTTCTTGCTGATCTAATGCAGATTTTCGTACCCCTATAAAAATCATCTCAGCAGTAACTGTCCATTTACCTTACACTCCTACTGCTCAAGTGGGCAGGTCTGTCTCCTGGAAGAGGGTTTATAGCTTTTAATAATGATTGACTCCGTCAGTCATTGGGGTTGGTCCAGTGGGAGTTGGTGCTCACAACTGGGGAAATAAAACTGAACTTCTAGGGGAGATGAGGCCACAACCAAAACCCTACGTGAATTCACTCTTGGCAGTTACCACCCCACATAGTTTTGCAATATTGGGCTATGTCAGAAGCCGAGGATTCTACTCACTGGCAAGTAGTGTTCTCATGGGTTTAATTTACTGAAACAGAGTTGGACAACTGCCCACCCCACACAGACCAGACCGAGCTCCAGGACTCCAGGGCAACCACATGAATTATAGAAGCTTAAGACACTTTTGTTCACTTCCTCTCTGGAAAAGTGCCAACTCAATTTAATTCAACAAGCATTTATTAAATGTCTACTGTATGCCAGAACAGAAAACCAAAACAGGCCTTGTACTCAAAGGACTTACATTTTCCCTGGGAGGGGAAAGAAGGAATCAGAGAAGTTAGAGATTCACCAAGGCAGAGGTGGGCATGCGGAATAGGGGGTCAGTCACCAGGGGTTGGGAAACTTCAGATTCCAGGTCTTGGGTGTAGCTGTTGACTGAGTTCAAGTTTTACAAAACAAAACCTTTATTAAGGGGATTTGTTCTGTGAAGTTTGGATTCAGTCAAAGGGCTGCACTTCAGGACCTAGAGGACCACATGAGGCCTCACTGCAGCAGGCTTCCCACCTAGTCACCTTGTGCAAAGGTAGAAGATGGAATGTCACCATTCTGGAGATCAATTTAGAACTATGCCCAAAGGGCTATAACAACATGCACACCTTTTGACTCAGAAATACCCCTACTAGGTCTGTACACCAAGAAGATTTTAAAAAATAGAAAAGGAAAAGGACCTATATGTTAAAAAATATTTATAGCAGCTCTTTTTGTGGTGTCAAAGAATCAGAAATCAAAGAGATGCCCATCAATTGGGGAATGGCTGAACAAAGTTCAGTATATGATTGTGATAGAATACTATTGTACTGTAAGAAATAATGAGTAAGTTGCTTTCAGAAGAACATGGAAAGACTTACATAAACTGATGCAAAATGAAATGAGCAGAACCGGGAAAACACTGTACACAGTAACGGCAATATTGTACGAGAATCAACTGTGAATTACTCAATTATTCTCAGAAATCTAATATCCAAGACAATTCCAAAGAACTTATGATGAAAAATGCTATCTACACTAAGGGTTGAATAGGTTGATTTGGAAGAGAAAGGAGACATAAGCTATTGCTAATTAGCCTTAAAGAGGTCTTATTATTCCCACACTATTGGTGGGCAACTTATAAAAGCAGAGAGATCAGGCCTCTGTGATGGCATTCGTTAAAATGGCCCTGATACCATGTTTAAGAACTGATTGTGCAGGAAAGAGTCCCCTCTCTCTCCTATCCCTAAACTAAGTTCTCTGATAGCAAGAATTGCTCACAGAAGAAATTTAATAAGTAAGGGAGGGAGGGAAGAAGGAAGGAGCAGAACGCTAAGGAGTCTATTTACTTAGGTGGATTTCCCTGCTGTATGTTAGGTCTTAGGTGCAAGAGTCTAAGGGGCTGGGCCCTTCCTAGCTTATCCTTCTTAACCCCAAAAAGAGACTGCTGAATCCCTGACATCTCCTTAAAGGATCCAAGGATCAGATTAACAAATGGAAGAGACCTTGGAGATCACCTCCTCCAACAACTCCACTGCAGAGAGGAGGAAACATGGTCCAGAGAAATAAAGTAGCCTACCCAAGGGCACCCAGGGAGTAAAGGACAAAACCAAGATTGAAACCCAAGTCTTTAGACTCCAAATCCAATGGCCTTTCTGTTGCACCATACTACCTTCTAAAGCATTCCTTAGTATCTTGGGCACATCACCTTTGTCAGAAGTCTCAGGACTCTTACACAGTATCAAATTTTATTCTCTTTTTGAACCATTTGACAAAAATCTCTTGGCATAGTCCCATTCCTCATTAAAACAACTCACATTTATCCCTACAAGACTTTATGACTTCGAGAGCATTCGCATCACAACAACTTTGAGATAGGTAATCAAAATACTGTCCCAATTTTACCAAAGATGAAGCTGAGGGAGCCAGTGCTCTCAACAAGAAAGCTTCTGACTCAAAGCCCCTCTGTTAGAAATGTTGGAATAGTTATTCATAAAGGGCTATCATTTTCTTGGACAAGGAAAATCTTGAATGGAATTGAATCTTATCTTTTTTGGAAATGATCAAGGTTGTTATGTTCAACTAATGTACAGTCAATTTTATACTACAATGGCTTTTTCCCTGCCATTAATTAATGGCTTTAGCTCATATGAAAGGATTCATTTAGCTGACATTGACAATAAGACTTTATTTCAGTTCAGAAAGGAAGCCATCCTGTCATAAGTTATTTACAAGACCTGGTCCTAAGGAATTTACAGAATCTTCTATGCTAAGCCTCCTGTAAATTTTTAAACCTCCTAACAAGCCTCTTCCTAGGCATCCAATTCCCCTTGGAGAATCACTATTTGCATCTAATTCCCCTGAGAAAGTAAATGTTTTTTCTCCCTACATCAAAAACTTATCACTGTCTAAAAAGGAAAAAGAAATTTAATTAGTTCCCACGGCTGCTGCCACTTTCATGATCTCAGCTGTCATGTGTCCTACAATTCTAAGGAGTCATCTCTGCCATTCAGATTCTCCATTTAGTGTGAAATATATTCCAGTCTCCTAGTGGAAATAATGTCTCCTACATCTCCATAAAAGGAGAGGAAAGGTGGCACTGTGGAATAAACACCAGCTTTAAAGATAGAAAATGTAGTTTAGGCAGCTGGTGGGTAAGTGGCAAGATTGTAGCACTCAAAAGTCAGAAAAATCTGAGTTCTAATTCTGCCTCAGACATTCTTAAACTAGGTGACCCTAGGTAAATCACTTACTTTCTCTTGGTCTCAGGTTTCTCATCCGTAAAATGGGAATATGAAACAAGGAAAGAATGGATATTCATTAAGCTATTGTAACAATATTATTATTTAATTTCGCATATTTAATATTATAACAAAATATTACTATAATATGTACCTCCCAAAGATCTCGTGAGGATCAAATGTGTAAGTATATATAAAAGCAGCTAGGCAACACAGTGCTAGACCACTAAGGCTAAAGTAAGCAAAGCCAGAATTCAAATCAGACCCTCACTTGGGCTTTGTAACTTGGTGCAAGGCTCTTAATCTCTGTTTGCTTCACATTTCCCATCTATAAAATGGGGGAAATAATAGCATCTACCTCCCAGAGTTGTTGTAAAGATGTATGAGATATTATGTGTAAAGCATAAGCACAGGGCCTGGCACATAGTAAGTTTTATATAAATGTTAGTTATTATCATTAAAGCCATCTGGAAACTTTAAAATGCTACATAAATGATAGCTACAATGATTATTAGTTAGAATTATGGTTTGCCCTTCATCAGATGAGCAGCCTTTGTCTCGGTTTTGTCCTCCATAAAATGAAATTATATTTGTACTACACATCCCAAAATGGACATACATCCTGCGTGCATGCATATGTATGTATGTATGTGTGTATGCATATCTCAGTGGTATGGACAGACATCAAATGAAAAGTTATAGTACTTTATAGCCATAAAATTATTATGTCAATGCAGCTACTTTTATTATTCCTCCACTAAAATTCTTTTCTTCAGTGCGGTATGGAAACAACCCTGGATCTCAGAGTAAAAGCTGTGAGGGGTTCTACTAAGCTAAAGGGGCTTTAAGTCCAGTCCTAGTGACTAAATGTGTGTCATCTCAAGACCAGCCTAAGTTTGGAGGAAGAGGTTCATCCACCAGTCAGGCTATCCATACATAGAGTTGTAAATTTTTCAATCACAGCATTCATGAAAAATGTCAACTAATGTGTCAGGAGAGGGAGTATAAAATCATGGATCCTTGAAGTGCCTTCTCAGCAGAGGGTCTCACCCCCATTTTCAAGGGAAATAGGGGCTATCCACCATGAGCTTAGAATCTTTTCTTACTCACCTCACTAAGCAACCCATTCTGGGTCCTCTCTCCTTTCTAGGCTTTTATGACACTTTTCTCTCTTGGTTCTCCTCCTTCCTATCTGATCATTCCTCAGTCTCTTTTGTTGGTTCTTCTTCCATGTCATGACCTCTAATGGCAGATGTCCTCAAAGGTTTTGTCCTTGGTTCCCTTCTGTTTTTCCATATTATCTCACTTGGTGACTTCCTCAGCTCCCACGGATTCAGTGATTATCTTTATACAGATGAGTCCCAGATCTATATATCCAGTCTTATTCTCTCTGATGACTTATAGTCACATCAGAAATGGATGTCCCATAGGCACCTCAAACTCAACATTTCCATATCATCTTTCCAGACTTCTTACACTTTACTCACCTCACCTCAGGTACCCTTCAATCCAGTGACTGTGGCCCCCTTGCTCTTCTTCACACAAGACACTCCATCTCCCAGTATTAAATTTCTACCGACTCTACCCGATGTCTATACTTCTTTCCCCTTCCTCACCAGTCCCTCTTGGCTTCTGTCAAATCCCTGCTAAAATCCTCCCTTATACAAGAAACTTTTCTTGGTCCTATTTAATATCAGTGTCTTCTCTCTAAGATCATCTCCAATTGATTCTGTAGCCATCTTATTTATACCTAGCTGTTTGCATTGTAGACTCCCCACTCCCCCATCCTCAATCAGACTTTGAAGTCCTTGAGTGTAGGAACTCTTTGTGTTCCTAATGCCTAGCACAGGGAGGCATATAATAGGTGATTAATAGATGCTTGTTGACTTGACATGACTTTGGGATCAAGATTGGTCATTATCATGACAGGGGGGTCATTTTCAATTGTTGCCTTTTGTTGATCTTTACATTTATAGTGTTGCATTCATTGTGTACGTTGTTTTCCTGGTACTGCTTATTTCATTTGCATCAGTTTATATTTATATTTATATTTATTATTATTATTTATATTTATTTAGTCGTTGTGGTGCAGTTGAGTCTAACTCTTTGTGACTCCATTTGGGGTTTTCTTGGCAAAGCTATTGGAGTGATTTTGCCATTTCCTTCTCAAGCTCATTTTACAGATGAGGAATCTGTGGTAAAGAGAGTTAAGTGAATTGCCCAGGGTCATACAGCTAGTAAGTATCTGAGACTGGATTTGAACTCAGATCTTCCAGATTCCAGGACTGGCACTCTTTCCACTGTATCACCTCCCTGCCCATCGGTTCAAATGAACCTTCCCAAGTCGTCCTGTATTCACCATATCCATCAACAAAAAGGCTGAGTTTTATTCACACCAAAATTTGCTTTATCATTCTTCAACTGACAGATTCCTACTTTGTTTCTAATTCTTTGGTACTACTAGAAGTTCCACTAAAATCATTTTGCTGTATATTGTATCTTTCTATCTTTGAGGAGGTTTCCATTCTCAAAGGACAAGACAGTTTTGAATAACTGTCTTGGTAACAGAAAGCCTTAATTCAGTCACATAAATTGTATAAGGGAGAGGAAGAGTCTTAAACCTACTATTTTGCTATAGTCCAATGATGAGAGAAACTTAGGCAAAGCCCCCCAGCCCCCTCCCCACTCTTAAATAATTAATAAGGGTCCCCTTTGTTTAGATGGGTTAAACCTATCAATATTACCATGTTAAAAATTAAAACATCTTGGTAATATTAAGTTAGTTTTGGCCTTGCAGGCCAACATGAAAGAGTTTCATGGATCCCCAAGGGTGGCCTGGAGCACGTTCTGAGAACCACTGAGCTGAAAAGTAACTCAGTTATCAATTGACAATTATGAAATTGTTGAGGACTGCGAAACAGATAGGTTCCTAAGAAAATCCTGATGACAGAAAAACTGAAAAATTATATTAACAGGTGGGCAATCCTGTTTCTGAAAATGCCTCACTTTAAAAAGGTAATAGCTAGCATTATGCAGCATTTTTACTTCTGCAAAGTGCTATATATACATCATCTCATTTTATCTTCACAATAAACCCGGCAGGTAGGTGGTATTATTGCCCTCATTTTACAGATGAGGAAACTGAGGCAGACAGTGGTTAAATGACTTGCTTAGGGTTACACAGGGACAAACAGGTGGCCTACTGGATAGGGCACTAGGCCTGGAGTCAGCAAGACTCATCTTTCTGAATTCAAATCTGGCCTCAGACACTTCCTAGCTGTGTGACCCTGGGCAAGTCACTTAATCCTGTTTGCCTCAGTTCCTCATTTGTAAAATGAACTGGAGAAGGAAATGGCAAACCATTTATTCTGCCATTATCTGCCAAGAAAACCCTAAATGGGTTCACCAAATGTCAGGCAGAACTGACACATGACTAAACAACAATATTATTAAGCTGGAGGTCATCTACAGATGGATGACCAGAATGATGAAATGCCTTGAGTCCATGTTCTACGAGGATCAGTTGAAGGAACTGGGATGTTTAGCCTGAAAGAAGACAGAATTACAGGTGCCATGACAGCTATCTACTCTCAAGTGATGAAGAGGGGAATAATGTGGAAGACTGTTTTGTTTGATCCCAGATAGCAGAATCAAGAACAAGGTGTGAAAACTATAAAGATGCAAATTTTGGCCTGATGTTAAGAAATACTTGCTATCAAGTATTTAACAAGTAACTGAGTTGTTCAAAAGTGACATGCTCTCTTCTGCCTCCTTAGAGATCTTCATCAAGAGATTCTAAGACCATTTGTTGGGTACGGACACGTAAGGATTCCCTTTTGGTTATGAGGGAAATAGTATTTGTCTGTCTCCTACTACTTCCCGAAAAGAGAGGCTGATAATGTAAGAAAAAAAACACCAAATCAGGAGAGATCTGAAGACCTTTCTTTATGCTCCATTGCTTTCACTAAATAGTTGTGGGATTTTGGGCAAACCCTTGAAGTCCTCTCCTCCTGTTGGTAAATTCTTGCCTGGAACCTCCATTTGAGCTTGTTCCTGAGCTGGCAGAATCTTCCCCTTTTCCTTCCCCAATTTTTATGCATTGTCTTTCTCTATTAGAATTTAAGCTTTTTGAAGGGAGGTACTGTCTGTCTTTCTGCTTGTATTTGTATTTCCAGTACTGTGTAAAAAAGAGCTTAATAAATGCTCTGTCTATATCTATCTATCTATCTATCTTTTGCGATATTTCTTTATCTGTGAAATGAGAGAATTGGACTACATGATCTTGGAGACCTGTTTTGGACCTAAAAACATCTACGGTCTTCTGTGGGGAAAATTTGTCCACATGATATATATCTACCACTTTTCTAGCCTTTCAATGGACAATTCAACCAGACAGTATGTTGGTGACCATGAAGGGAAGAAGCAGGCTTGTTCCTGTACGTTTTGTAAGTAAACAATTATTATATAAATTCTTTAAACAACAGCATGTAAATAAGAACCTATTATATCAATTGATTTCTGTAAAAGGATTTCAGTGTTTATTAAGAACTGATTCAACTTCCTCTCTGTGTCAAAGGTACCACTTTATTTTATGGGCTCCCTTTCCAAATAGCCCTCAAGATCAGTAAATAGAGGCTACCATGGGAGAAAATGAGTTAATAGGAATAATTTTGCTCTTAGCTCAAACAGCTTGGCAACAGAAACATCAGATGGAAGAGACAGGCTCAGACTCTGGCCACACGTCTTCTAAATCATTGTATGTTTAGGTACAGAAATCTGAACTTGAGTAGAACTCTCCACCAACTTTCAAAAAACCATTTAGCAATACTTGGATTAATTAGATTTTACCTAACTCCTCTTTCCTCCAGGCTAGACTTAGGAGAGAATTAGGAAGAGAAAAGGAATACAGTTCAGCTATCCTGGTATATGTACCCGAAAACAAGGGTGTTCAGAACAGGTTGAAGGTATAACATTCCAAAAGTCTAAAGATGGAAAGTGATATTCGCATGTGGGCAAAGAACTATGGAGTCTAAATGCAAATCAAGACATATTATTTTCTTTCCCTTTTTTTCTATCTTGTGGTTTTTCAGTTTGGTTCTGAGTCTTTTTCCAACATGACTATTGTAGAAATACGTTTTTAAAAAAAAGTATAATAAACATCTCCAAAACACCTCTTCACATACATATGTATGTGTGTGTGTATATAAATATATAATAAATATGTATATATGTATACATACATATACATATAAAACTACTAACTGTAAAGAATAAAAGATAAGGACAGAACCTGGAAGAGTGGGTGTAGGTATTGACATCATCATCCACTGGAGGTTCCAAGCCAGTCAATTCTTCTTCTTCATCCCACACTGTTCTTCCTCATTTTCCACATTTGCTTCCTCCTCAGTTCCACTATATCATAAATGCCTTTCAAGGCTAGTATATTTCCCCTGAGTAGTACAAATCCTACAGGGCTACACATGTTATGGGCCCACGCTTGATGATGAAAATGAAGTAAGAGAGTGTATATGAACAAAGTATTCAGCTATGGCCAGTCAAGTCAACTGTGTGCCTGAATTTCAACTTGATGGTGTCTAGGGTCCCTTCAAGATCTAAATTCCGTAACTGTGGATGAAGTTTACAATCCCACTTTGTCCTGGCATCTATTCTTAATCTAACCAGAAACTTCTCAAATGGAGAGAACAATAACATTGATCTTAACTGGGTTTTCTTATTGGTCTGCGTAGGCCATCATGAAACACAGGGAAAGGCAGAGAGCCAGTTCCCCAGCTTGGGAAGTAAACAGGAGATTTTAGCTAACGTTTCTCATTTAATGCCAACAATACACAGTCACGTTAAGAAACTTACACAATCTCACGTCCTCAAACCCTAAGGACCATTTAAGGGTTCCTATGTCATGCAGAAAGGGGCCATTTACACTTAATGATGGAAAAGACAGAACATTCTTTCCTTATACAGCAAGTACACAGTGTGGTGTTTAGGGCTGGTGGGATATATGTTGTTCTCTCCACATGGATCAAATCAGATATTAGAGAGACATCATAGTTAGAAGCTGGCAACTCTCCCTGACGGGCACCTGCCAGGACAGGCTAATTAATCTAGCATCCGTGTTGATGAAGAACATGACACTTCATGACTGAAAAACAAATCCCAAAATAGATTCCATCTTTTCTACAATTCCAACCCCCATGCCAGCCACACCTCCAACCTAACCCCAGACCAGATTCTCTCCCCAAAACACTCCAGTAGGAAGGGGTTAGGAAGATGGTACACAAAGAGTTGTTGCAAAAAGGGATAAAATTATTTGATTTTGGGTGACAGTCATTATTAGAGAAAGGATTCTTCTCTGGGTTTTATGAACTTGTTTTTATCTTTTAAATACTGCTAACTATTTCAGTACAATCAGTTTCCATAGTGAATTTCTGCCCTTTTTTTTATCTGTTTAAAAATGTAACTTTTAAAAGGGGTCTACAGGCTTCACCAGACTGTAAAAGGGGCCCATGACACACACACAAAAGTCTAATAATGTCTACTCTTGAGAGAGGCATCATGGCACAGTCAGTGAAGAGCTAGATGACAAAATAGAGTGTTGGTTTGAAATCAATATGACCTAAGTTGCAATCCTGTCTCAGACATTTACTATGCATGGGCAAGTCACTTAACATCTCAGTCTCAGGTACCTCAAAGGGATACCTTAAAAAGAGACAAAAGGATTGTGATAATATTCAAGTGCTCTATGAATATAGAAAGAAGAAAGCATTTATTTGTTTATTATGTGCTAGGCAATGCGCTAATCACTTTTATAAGTATTATTTAATGACCCTGGAAGTAGGTGCTATTATCTCCATTTTAAAGGACACTGAGGCAGGAAGAGGTTAAATTACTTGCTCAGGCTCATACAGTTAGCAAGTATCTGAGACCAGATTTGAACTTAAGGCTTCCAGAAGCCAAGTCTAGCACTCTATCCATTTCATCACTTAACTAATTCTGGCACTTGAGGCATCTAAGTCACCTTCTGCTAAGGATGAGAAAAAAATTTAAGAGCTCAAGGAATGCACCCTGAAAATAAATAAAAGATAGCCTATGTGATGGTTGCTTGTTATGTTTGTAGAAGTAGAAGTGATCCCTGATTGGGTCAGAAGACCTTGGAGTTCATTGATGCTGCATGCCTGGGGTGAGATTAGACTTGGGAAAGACTAGAGAAGCAACAAATCAGAGTTTTAGAGAGAAAAGATGGCCCACTCAACATGACCCTGTGCCCTAGAGATTGTTAAGAGAGGACTTCTGCAGTGAGACTCTTTTACCCTAATCCACATGACTCTGTGGTTTTCTTGGCAAAGACAGGGGTGTAGTTTGCCACTTCCTTCTCCAGCTCATTGGAAAAATGAAGCAAGCAGGATTAAGTGACTTGCCCAGCGTCACATAACTAATAAGTGTCTGAAGCCAGATTTGAACTCAGGAAGATGAGTCTTCCTGATTCCAGGCCCTACATCAGGGATGGAGAACCTGTGGTCTCAAGGCCAACTGTGGCCTTTCAGGTCCTTAAGTGTGGTCTTTTGACTGAGTCCAAGTTTTACAGAATATATCCTTTTATTAAGGGGATTTGCTTATTATGAATTTTGGATTCAGTGAAAGGATCTTGAGGAACTAGAGTGCCACAGGGTGGCCTTGAGGCTGCAGGTTCCCCACTCCAGGTCTGTTCTAGCCACTGTACCACCTAGCTAGCCTCCACAGGACTATAGAAGTCATTTTCACATTTGGTCAGTGGCAGACAGTTTATAATTTCATTAAACCTAAGTACCTGTGGTATCTTTCCTATCATAACAGGAGTTCTTTGGGAGCACAGTTCAATTCGTGCTTGTCTATGTATGCCAAATATCTCATGTAGTGAAAGATTCCATAAAGATTTAATGGTTTCTGCATATTTGAATACGTACAAAAATAAAATAATTACACTGTTCTCTGTGCCTCAGAATTTCTTTATTTTCAGTGTGGGATAGGCTCATTTTACAATCTCACAGACATCAGAGGGGAGGGTAAGATAACATCTTAAAAACCATTTTTCTCCTAGGACTGAACAGAAACTTTCCTCCCTAAGCCTTCTCTATTCTTAATGAGTACAGTATCTTTTCTAATGAAGGGGGGAAAAAAACCAAACCCAAAGCTGATGAATTCCTGCCCTCCTGTGTCTTCTGCAGCCCTCTTTGCTCCAGAGACAACTCCTACTTCATATTTGTCCTTCCTTCCATTCCACCCCTCAGAATTAGGGATGCCAAAGCAGGAAAGTAAAGAACTAATTATTTTAGGGAAACATCTCCCAGGGCCCAGCCCACAGCTCAGCTACCATTGCAAAGCAACAGCTGGTTGGTTGTTGAACTAAATCCAAATCCTGGGAATTCACAGCTATTAATAACTGAGTTGGCTCAATCTCATTTGCATTTCATTATGATGCAGGAATTCCCTAGTATTACATCCCTGGGCAAATGAGAAGAGCTTAGCTTAATCAGAGCACAGTTTCTCCAGTTAAAGGACAGATCCTGAGAGAGTTCATGGAAACCTTGGTAACAGGACCCAGTGGAAGAACAGTGGAAGAACAGTCCAATTCAGTTGGGGATTCAGAATCACAGGGACTGGGAGAGTAGGAAGGGGTGGAAGTTCACTAACCAATGGGGAATGAACAGGATTGGATGGGAGAAGGTCTGCTGATGAAGGCAAGTGAGTAGTTTGAGGGTATGCTTTTCTTTGAAACATCTGACTATTCCCTTGGCACTTATACTTGGTCACTACACTCAATGAATCAGCCTTTGGGCATTTTCCAACTTTTATTCACAACAACATAGACCAAATGAGAGGACTTTAGTTTGGGAAAAGAATTGAAATGTTAAGGGAGGAATTTTGTGGAAAATCAATACCCAAATATTCACAGCAAGACTTTTTTGTGGTAGCATAAAACTTAAAGCCGAGTAGCCATCAATTGGAGCAATACCTAAAGAAAGTGAGGGATATGAATGTAATGGAATATTAATTCAGTATAAAAATTATGAATATGAGAAATTCAGAGAAACAGACTACATATAAACTGGGGCATATAAAGTAAGTAGAAGCAGGAGGACATGCACAATTATTAGATAGATACAGAGATACATAGGCATTTATTAAGCTACTATTATGTTAATCTGTGACAGGCACTGTGTTAATTACTGGAGACACAAACATAGGAAAGACAAATGCTCTCTTGAGGACAACTGGAGAAACAACCCCAAGTAGTTAGGCTAGTTTTTCCTTTTAAAGTATTGAAACTGTTCTCAAGACTTAATTGGCTGAATGAACTAAGGCTAGGACTAGTGGCATACCTTCCTGGTAGACTAAATGAAAAGAAAAAAGCCATCCCATGAAGAGTCTCCTTGGAGAGACTCCTCCTCTCTGGCTTCTGACCAACACACCATCATGGCCAACAAAGAAGAAAGGAAGATATACATAAATGAATCCATCATGTTCCTGCTGAATGTTCCTTCTCTGCAATAGCTAAATAAAGCTCATTTTGTTAATTGTTAGATGATCTACAAGTGTCTCATTTCATTTTGACAACAAATTTGAAGTACTAGACCAGCCTAAGGCAGGTCTGGCCTATAAGAAGAAGGAAGTATCATTATGGCATCCTAGAAACACAGGTAAGTATGTTTCTAACATATTTAGAATATATGTTCTATATTATAATTATATTATTCTATATTGTTCTATATTATAATTATATTATTAAGTTATTACTTTGTTGCCAGAAGTCAACGGTCTACAGGTCATTGATTACATGATGACAATAAACCAGGGTCACTGGTGGTACTGAAAAATCTCCCTGACTTTCTGGATATAATTCTGAATTGTTTTCCAAAATGGATGGATCAATTCACAGCTCCCCCTAACACTGTAACAGTGTGCCTGTTTTCCCTCAATGCATCTAACAACTGTCATTTTCCATTTCTTTTCTTTTTTTACCTTTGTTTATCTGAGAGTCATGAGGCAGAACTTCAAAAATGCTTTAACTTGCATTTTTCAAATTATTAATGGTTTGAAACCATTTTTCATATGTCTATTGATATCTTAGATTTATTCTTTTGAAAATAACCTATGGCCTATTTATTAGGAAATGTCTTATCATTTTTTATGTTTTAATCTGTTCCCCATACATCTGGGACATCAGATCTTTATCAGAGAAACTAGTTACAAAGATTTTTTCCTTGTTTCCTTCTAATTTTAACTTCATTGGTTAGTTTGTTCACAATTTTTCAAATTCTATACAATCAAAATTGTTGATTTTATCTTCTGTGATCTTCTCTGTCCTTTGTGAGCTCTTCCCCCATCCATATGAAAAACCAGTTCTTCCTTGTTTCTCTAATTTGTTTATGTCATACTTTGTGTCTTATTCATCTATCTATTTGACATTTATTTTCATATATGGTGTGAAGTGTTGGTCTGTACTTAATTCTGCTTTTCAATTTTCCTAATTGTTTTTGTCAAATGGTGGTTTCTTAACCCAGGAGCTGGGGTCTTTGGATTTATCTGCCTGCGTTCATACTTCTGCATTCTACATATCTAATCTTTCCAGTAATAAATCTCTCCATGTTTTAACCAGTACTAAATAGCTTTAATCATTGCTGCCTTGTAATATAGTTTGAGAGCTCCATCCAGTATAAAAAAAATTACAACAGTATGTAATCTAGTATACCGACTCAGTGCCATATCAATCTAATTACCAAAGGGTCACCTTACAGAAGTAAACAAAAAAACAAAATTCATCTGGAAGAACAAAAGATTGATATCAAAAGGCATAATAAAGAAAAAACTGAGAAGCAAGGGAGACTAGAAGTACTCATTCTTAAATTCTATCAAAACCATAATGACCAGAACTATTTGATACTGGTTAAAAAAATAGAAAGATAATTAATGCAAGAAATTTGACACGGAAGACCCAGAAGTGAGCAGGTATAATATCTTGGTGTTCCATAAACCCAATGATATATACGCTAAGAGTTAGAACTTTCTAGCTGACAAAAAGTGCTAGCTAGTAAAACTGGAAAGCCATTTGGGAGAAAGGAAACTTACATCCATATCTCATGCCATATGCCACAACAAGTACCAATTGGATACCTGACCTAGATATAAGAAAGCATAATATAAGACAATCAAAGGAGTGGAGGAGATAACTTTATTGAGAAGAACATGTTGTTGTTTTTTTTGTTATTTTAATGGGGGTTCCCATCAACTGGAGAATGGCTGAGCAAAATATGGCATATAAATATAATGGAACTTTACCGCACTGCAAGAAATAACCAAAGGGACAGTTTCAGAAAAACCTGAGAAGACTCGTATGAACCGATGCAAAATGATGTTAGGAAAACCAGGAGAACAATTTGTACAACCCCAATGTTGAAAGGGGAAAAAAATGGACAAACTTAAGAATTTTGATCAATACCAATGACCAATCACAATTCCTGAAGAATTACAATGTTCAAGCATGTTTGCTATCTCTTCAGAGAGATGTAAAACTCTAGACATGCAAAAGGGATTTTTAGACATTGCCAAAGTGTGGATTTGTTTTGTTTGATGATGGTTCTTTCTTGGAAGGGACTTTGTGTTTGTTTGGAGGAGAGACTGGTGGTGGTAATAACAGAAAAAAGAAGGGTTTTGTTTTGTTTTGTTTTGTTTTAATGCAATAGAAAGAATGGAAGTCCAGAAAAGCTGAACAGTTTTGGAATTAATTTGTTGAATTTATTATATAGTTTTCAAAAAACACGTATGATAGAGATTTAATACACTATTCTCTTTTTTCTGTTCTGTATAAATGTAAATGTTCATGTTTGATGATGTTTGTCAAGTTTAGAATAGCAAAAATATAAAATTCCAGGGGAAAAAAATTGGAGGCCCAACTATTTTCTTTCCTATCAATGCTATCATTTGATTGAAGGAACAAAAAGAAGTCCTCTGACATTTAATACAGGATTTAATCTTAATGTCATTTTCATAAGGGAGTGGGGTGGGGAGATAAGGTAGGAGACTCAAGGAACATGGCTGGTGCCCAAACAGTATCCGGAACCAATACTGGAAAAACAGGAAGATGACAGCGAAGCAGAGATGACTTCATTATTAGTCAAACATGCAACAAGAAAAGGCAGTCCTAAAACTTCCAAAATAAAATAAAAGTTTCAGGGTTTCTGCAAAATGTGGAGAAGACAAATTCAGCAAGTAATTTAGCTAGTACACTGAGCAAAAGATGGTCATCCCTTTAACTCAGAAAATGGTTTATCTCCAGTATCTCCAGTTGAATTCAACCCAAGCAGGCTATGTGTGAAATATTCCTTGAAAAACATTCACATTTTATAGTCTATATCAGATTGCATGCTGTCTTGGGGAGGCAGATGGGAAGGGTAGGGAAAAAAACTTAGAACTCAAAATCTTATAAAAGTGAATGTTGAAAACTAAACATTAATAATTAATTAACTGAACCAAAAAAAAAAAAAAAGGAATACAGACAGGCAAAAAAAAAAAAAATTCACATTTGATCAAGAAGTCCCCAAAGGAGGGAAAATAGCTGCTGGGACTCACCTGCTGAGATACACCCGCTTCTCTGTGAACTGTCCATTGCCATGGTTAGGGTCTTCAAAGGGCTCATTCTGGACAACCTCCACCCCTTCCCCGCGATCACTCTGTTCATGGCTATGCTTGCTGATCATGTACAGTTGTCCTATCTTGTACTGCAAAGTAAAAAGAAATAGAGAAGTTAAGTCCACTGTGTTTCATCAATATCTAGCTAGGAAACAAGTATTTATAAAATACTTACTATGTGCCTGTCACTGTGCTAAGTGCTTTTTATAAATACTATCTCATGTGCTCCTCACACCAGCTCTCTGAAGGAAGTGCTGTCATTATCCTCACTTTGCAGCTAGAGAGGTTAAATAAACTGTCCAGGGTCACACAGCTAGCATTAATGATAGCACTTTAAGGTTGGCAAAGTGTTTTCCCTTTGTTCTCTCATTTAATTCTCATCAACAACCATGAACAGAGAAATTCAAATGTTTCTAGAAAGTTAGCCACACATCCTTCAATTCATCTCTGTATACAGCCATGAAGGCTGAAAATTGGAGGCAGATGAGTTCTGTTTTAGGGTAGGATGGTGGTAGACAGAGCACAGCTTGTAATCCCCCTTTTCACAGTGAAAATGACAGTGTCACATACAGGCATATATGTCACATTATACAAGTCATTTAATTTTTTTGAGGCTCTTTTTTTCTAGGTAGATAACACAGAGAGATCAGATTATATGATTTTTAGTGTACTGATCAATTCCAAAACCCATAGATCTGAATCCCAAATCTATACATTCAGCCCTACAATCTCTCCCAAACTCCAGTCTCATATCACTAACCATCTACTGGGCATTCAGAGTTGTTGGTTTTTTTTTTTAATTAAATTTTGCTTTATTTTCAAACAAGTACCTGCCTTTTCTCCCACATGCCTTTCCTCTCTACCCTTAACTCCTCCTGAAAAAGCAAGAAAAACAAAACCACTCTTACAAACATGTAGTCAACCAAAATAAATTCCCACATCAGCAATGTCCAATGTATCCATCTACTTATCAGACATTTTGAGCTGGATGTCCCATAGATATCTTAAACTCAGCAGGCTGAAAACAGATTTCACTATCTTTCTTCCAAAACATACTCCTTTTCTAAACTTGTCTATTTGGGTTGAAGACACAACGAGCCTTCCAGACACCTAGGCTTGAAACTACAGTACCAACCTGTTGTGAGTGAAATCTGAACTAACTGATGAGACAAAGGTTTGAACTTCTGAGAATATTGATTTATTGGCAAGGCACATAGTTGCAAAACAAATCAAGACCTGGCTCCCCCAGCTAGTACTGGATCTTGAATACTGGGGGAAATAGATTTTTATGCATTAAAAGCAAACAGTTAACAGGATATAAACCAGGATACAAGACTGGTTAATATGATTTCTAATTGGAGAAAAAATCAGGGAATTTCTGAGTTGGGGGAGGGGGAGATGAACAAGTTTGAGGAGTTGGAAGGTGGGAGAGGGAGCAGGTAGACTTTTCCAGATGTAAAACATGATGTCACTCAACTGCCACAATTAGCAAGCTGGTAGAATTTACTGCAAAATGAAATTTCATTCCCAAAATGGAGTCCATTTTACAAGATGGAGTTTGTTTGATTCACAGAATTCTCACAATTCTTTCAATACTTGACTGCTCCCTCCTTCTCACCCAACATATTCAATAAGTTGCCAAATCTTAGTTTCTATCACCACAATATCTCTCATAGGCATACACTTCCCTCAACTCATAAGTCACACCTTAGTGCAGGCCTTCATTACTCGTTTCCCCTCTATCATCACAGTCTACTAATTGATCTCCTTGCCTGAAGACTACCTCCAACTCACATTCCACATAGTCACCAAAGAGATTTTCCTAAAGCACAGCTGTGATCATGTCATATCAACTACTCAAACTCCAGAGATTCTCTAATACTTGTAGCATCAAATATAAACTTTTTTTTAAACTTTGAAGAACTTCACAAGGTAGTCTCTTTCTACTCTAAGAGGGATAATTAGGGAAGCCCTTCTGATCTGCTCTGGTTGGTATGCTTCCTATGGATGGGACAGCTAGGTGGTACAGTGATAGAGCACCAGTACAGCAGTCAAGAGGACTTGAGTTCAAATCTCACCTCAGACACTTGACATTCACTAGCTGTGTGACCTTGGGCAAGTCACCTAACTCCAATTGCCTCATCCTGGGTCATCACCAGTCATCCTGATGAATATCTGGTCACTGGATTCAGAGGGCTCTGGAGGAGAAGTGAGGCTGGTGACCTGCACAGCCTTCCCTCACTCAAAACAAAGTCAAGTGCAAGTCATGTCATCATTTCTCTGATGGCATGGTCTTCTTTGGCAACAAAGGATGAGCGCATGCACACACACACACACACACACACACACACACACACACACACTTCCCATGGATATTAATATGTCTTGGTCCTTTCCAGTGGTCCATTATTAGACCTCTTTCAATGAGATGTGTGCTATGGCCCCTGATTCAGAAAGAAATACCCACTCATTAGTCAACTTCTGCATTCTCCTAGATAACAGCCATCAGGATCTCTCTGGGTCATAAATTTGGTCATAAATGGGAAATGTCAAATGAGTAAAAGCTGCTGAATGATGACCACAAAGAAAGAGTATAGAAAAGACAAAGGAAAGCAGTCTATGCCTTAATAAAAATCCCATTCTCCTAAGAGAAACAACAATTAGATAGAAAAGGAAACATAAAATATATTTGTTGTTTAGTCATTTCAGTCATGTCTGACTCTTCATGACCCCATTTGGGGTTTTCTTGGCAAAGATACTACAGTGGTTTGCCATTTCCTTCTCCAGTTCATTTTACAGATGAGGAACTGAAGCATAGAGGATTCAGTGAATTGCCCAGGATCATACAGCTATTAAGTGTCTGAGGACAGATTTGAACTCAGGAAGATCATTCTTCCTGATTCCAGGTCTGGCACTCTATCCACTGTGCCACCTAGCTGCCCCATTATGTGTGTGTGTGTATGTATGTATGTATG
The DNA here is from genome assembly GCA_028658325.1 of Potorous gilbertii. Lineage (NCBI taxonomy): Eukaryota > Metazoa > Chordata > Mammalia > Diprotodontia > Potoroidae > Potorous > Potorous gilbertii. The sequence continues at coordinate 504,976,712 of CM053770.1, forward strand.
TGTGTGTGTGTGTGTGTGTATATATGTATATGAAATAATATTTTGGAAGGGAGAGAGTAGAGAACCAGTAAAGGCCTTAAGGTAGATGGTGGCATTACCCTAGAGATTCAAGAAAGTCAGTGGTGCCTCCCTCTAGAGGGAGAGGACTCTGGGCATGGGGAAAGTCTGTGCAAAGGCCGGATGCAGAAAATGGAACAACCCATTTAGAGCACAACAAGTAGGCCATTTTGGCTGGAATAGAAGAGTGAGTTGGTGAGTAATGTAAATTGAAGAACCTACTAAGATCCTTTCTAGACCAAAGACTCTGGGGGAGTCAAGACATGTTTAGACTCAAGGAGAAGGACACCAGACTTCAGGTGGCTCTTAGCCAATCACAAAAGGAATGAAATTAGGAGAAACATATATCCTTTGTTACTGGGTGTAAGAGAAAAATAAATTTTTAAATGAGTGGATGTAAACCAAAATGAATAAAAAACTGAATATGGTTCTGGGAAAGTAAATAAAAAATCATAAATAGTTCTGAAACTATAAGGTGGCAACAAGGGCAATTGGAACATTCACATTGAAAAAGTCTCATTTCCATATATTCTTGAAGAATTGCCATCAACACAGACTAGAACAGATGATGTGAAATAAAAAGCAAGGCCAAGGAAAAAAGTAAAAAGCTATGGATGTTAGTAGTTATTGTCCCCTGTTGTCATAGTAACTGGAAATAGGCCCTAAGGGGCTGGCATAGGATGGGGGGAGGGTACAGAGAGGGGGGTGGTTGAAGGCAGAGATAGGATACAAAGCAAAAGAGAAGAAAAATGAAAATAAAATGTATTTTTCAAACAGCTGAAGAAATACTAAAAACAACACAGAACTTGAAGTCAAGAGACTTGGGTTTGAATTCCATTTCTAATACTCATTTTTGACCATTTGTACAAGCAATTTAACCTCTATGACTGATCTTTAGGTTCCCCACCTGTAAGACAAGAATAAGATTGATTTGAAGAAGCTTCATAAATCTTAAAATAAGTTACTTGTTGATTGAAGTGTATGTATGTGCATGTATGTGTACACACATACATATGCATGTGTGTATATTATGTGTGCATGTGTATTGTCATATATTTTTATGTATATATGTGAAAGTTGTTGCTTCATACCTAGTGTACATGTATTAAATATTCTTTTTTCTTTTTCCCTCAAAGACCAAGGCTTCCTAGAGAAGAATAATTCACTCTGTAAACAAACACATACTAAAAAACAAGTAAAAGTTACTCTGCTGCCCTGTGAACTGGAGATCTGTGAACAACTGAAATAGATACCACTGAAACAAACTCCAAATAGAGTCCCAGCAGGAAGCTGCTAAAGTCTAGGTTCCAACAGATATATATGAAAATAGATAGGTAGACAGACAAAATCAATGAAGTGTCTAGGGCTGTTGCCCTGACCTAAAAGACCAACTATTTTTGCCATCAGATGAACACATCGAGCCATATCACCCCAGAAAGGATATATCATGTATTCACAAGGGTACTGTTTTTATAGTACCAAGAAATGAAAATAAAATGAGTACTCACAGATAAGGAAATGGATACATGAACGTCATGGAATATTATGGAGCAGCATGAAATGACAAAAATAAGGAATTTGTAGAAAGAGGAAGTTTTACATGAACTAACAAGAATACCATGCACAGTAACTACAACAATGAGAAAGAAATGATGCTAAAAGATAGCCGAACTGTGAGTCACTAAAAACAAATAGTGATGCTAGAGAACAGATTACAGAAACACACGTCTCTTCTCTCCTCAGGGGCAAAATGTTGTGGCTAATGCCATAGCAAGTCTTTAAGGAAATGATCGTACTCAACTGTTTTCCACGAAATCACAGAACTGAAGAGTTGGAAGGGTCCTACCTCCAGTAGCTACCCAGTCTAAGGCACACACAAGAAAAGAATCTCTATCCTAAAAACTTGACAAGTGGTCGCTCTTCTTCTGTGTAAAGACTTTCAAGGAAAAGGAACCTACCAACTTCCACTTTTAGATAAAAAGGGTTCCCTTCACTCTAAATTTGCCCTTTTCTGCAGCTTCCTCTCCTGGTTCTTCCCTGTGGGGTCACATAGAAGGATTAAGCAACTACTTTCCCTGCTGTCAGTTACTGAGCTACCATTCCATACACCCCAAAGAAGAAATGCTTCTTTCCTCCTTCTTATTCACCCCAATATAGTCTTTTTTTGCGATCCTTAGCTTCTCTTGCCAGCCTCAGCTCATTCTTGAACATGAGCACCTCTGACAAAATCAAATCTTGTTCCTCTATTTCTGCACATTTTTTTAAAATACAAGTTGGTTGGGTTAGGTCCCAACTGATTTTTAAAATAACTCCCATTTTTCATTCTCACTGGAATGATTTCTCTTTTATATCTTAAGAATTTCATTTTTAAGCATATCCCATTCCTCCTGGGATGACTTCCCCAGTAGAATTTCAGTCCATTTGATCCTACATGTCTTTCCTTTGAACCTTTTGAAATGTGTTTTCTCAAAATCTAAGACACGTCAGACTACATACACCAACTTTCCTCTCTTCTTGGAGAAGGAAATCTTGGTAAACTATTGCAGTATTTTTGCCACAAAAACCCCAAATGGAGTCACGAAGAGTCGGATACAATTGAAAAGACTCAACAACAACAATCACAAACTCTATTGATGGAGATATCATCTCCCTCACCTCTGGGTTCCCATCATTTCCATCCCAATAACCATACCTCCTGTTTATTAAGAACCAGATCCATAACAGAACTTTTCCTTTTTGGTTCCTCCATGATTTGAAAGATGAAATTTTTATTGGAGAAAACAAAAGAGCTGTTGGCTGTTCTTCTTTTTATTAGAGAAAACTCCAGCATATGTCTGGATAACCAAAGTCTCTTCTTGCTCCTCTATACTCCTCTGTATCATACTATAAAGCTAATTGCCCAGTTCTTCATCCATTTCTTCTTTCTATCCAGATGGTCTATAGTCTATGTCAATGACAAAGTCTTTTCTGTTTTGCCTTTTGTTGTCTTTTCACCGAAATGTTTCCTACCTGGATTCTCCCTTCTGATTTCTAGATTTTCTCCCATTAGTACACCTTAATATAGAATTAATTAAAAGGAAAGGAAGGAAGGAAGGAAGGAAGGAAGGAAGGAACGAAGGAAGGAAGGAAGGAAGGAAGGAAGGAAGGAAAGGTACATCCATGAAACACTTAAAAATGAACAGAAGAGAATAGGAGAAAGTACAGATGAAGAAAAACACAACCAGAGCTACTTAGGGCAGGTAGATGGCACAAATAGGAAGTCTTAAGTTCCGATTTTATCTGACACTTCCTAGATGCGTTGTTGTTTAGTCCTTCAGTACTGCCTGACTCTTCTCAACCCGATATTGGGTTTTCTTGGCAAAGATATTTGAAAGGTTTGACATTTCCTTCTCCAGTAGATTAAGGCAGACAAAGGTTAAGTGACTTGCCCACAGTCATACAGCCACTAAGAGTCTGAGCCCGAATTTAAACTCAGGTTTTCCTGATTCCAGGCCCAGTATGCTATCCCTCAGCCAACTAGCTAGATATGTGACCCTGAGCAAGTCCCTCTGTGACCCTTCCCCCACCCCAACCCCCACCCCCCGTCCACGTTGTTGTGATGACAAAATGAGACGATACTTGTTAAGTGCTTTGCAAACTTTAAAGTAGTATATTCTTGCTATTATTTTTATTGATTACTATATATATTTTAATGAACTGTGTATAATAAAGATTCACAAATTCCTGGACAATCCTCCTTTTTTCTGTTCTTTGTATGTAGAAATATTCATGTTTATTTAATTTATAATAAGAAAAAAAGTCACAAAAATGCAGGGAAGCTTGAGTTACTGGCACCATTCGCCTGTGGTACTTCCTTTTCAGACGAGATGATAGAAAAATGCATGCATGAGCAGTAGCATTCAGAAGAAGCAAATCCAATTCATAGTAGTAGTCAAGGAAGAACCCTGTGACCTCATTTTAGGGTGCTGTAGTGGCATGAAAAGTGGTGGGGTGAGGGTGGCCTCCTGGCTTTATTTTCCCCTTTTAGAAAGGAGTGATGCCATCTTAGAATCAGCCTCCACCTCACTGTTAAATGAACAGTCACATCCAACTCCTTTGTTTTGCCTTCCCATACCCAAGTTTGAATGTGAAGTCAACCAAAAGTCAAGCTGCGTTCTCCTTCCTATCTCAGACTCCCAAGGCCAAGGACAGACTAGCAGATTAGAAAGTCTCTGTCTCCCCTCCCCTGAAACTAAACGAATCACAAATAGCCCCCAAGGTCATAACTGACTGGTCATGACCCCTCACGATTGTTTGTTTCCTATATGCTGTAAATACTGTAGGAAATGGGTCGTGTTCAGAAACCCATTCGTTCCACCAAGGCACACTTCTCTGTGCCTTGTCCCTTACTAAGCTTGTAAATTAAATCCAGCCTTTGACTTGACTACTCTTTCAAATAGTAATCAAATAGGTTTTCTTCTATGGCAGTTTTGACTTTACTGATAATTCTGGCAGCTTGCTGGAAGCATACAACACAGACTGGCCAAGGAACAAAAGACTCACCAGTCTTAATTTAATAATGTCAACATGAAATTGACAGACTGACTAACTCACATCCCCTAGACACAGGGATGGAGTCAGTGATGCTGAAAGCAAAGGGAAGCTCATCCTTAGCAAATGAGAGAGACAGCAGGGCCTTTATGGCTGTCATCCTTTCCTTTACTCCCCCTTTAGGAGAACCCATCTGAGAAGTTGACCATTCAGCTGCCAGAGGTAGGGGAGAGCAATAATTAACAGGTTGCACTCTTAGACATGAATAATTGCTTCTAAAGCCTGCAAACCAAGGTTGTGGTCAGCAGGAATGGCTAGTGTTCAGTGGCTATTTTCTAACTCAGGAGCAGTAAGCCTACTGTACAATCTCTTTAAAAGAGCTATATCTTCATTTTTTTCCTTTGTAGCTTTTTATTCTATTTCTTATAATCCACCCTCCCTCCATCCACTATTTAATATATAGATCCAACCTAAAGCAATGAAAAAGATCCACCACCCCAATCATTCTCTCTCCCTAGACAACATATGTCAACTAGTTGAAGGCAAAAGCTCTCATGGTCTTGTCCCTTATTCTGTACACTAGGCCTTATCTCTAGTAACTAAGCACAGTGCCTCAAACTTGATATGTAACGATAACAGTTAGCATTTTAAGGTTTGCAAAATGCTTTACCTGTAATATCTCATTTGATCTCCACAAAAACCTTGGAAAGTAAGTGCTATATTAACCTGCGCAACCTGTCTGCCTCCGTTTCCTCAACTGCAAAACTGAAATCATAATAGCACCTCATACCAACAAGTTCACAAAGTTGTTGTGAAGATTAAGAGAGATAATATTTGTAAAGCATTAAGTACATTGCCTGGCATATAGTAGGTGCTTAATAAATATTTACTCCCTTATTTCACCCTTTAATCAGCTGCTAGATCTTATTGATTCTACTCTTGTAATTTCTCCTCCATCCTTCCCGGTCTTGCCCTATCTCCTGTCATCACCTTAAATTAAGAGCTTCATTAGCTCTAGTCTGCACTACTAAAATAGCTTCTTAATTGTTTTTTTCCCAATTCCAGGCTGTCCCTACTCCACTCTATCAGACAGACTGCTGCCAGATGCATCTTCAGAAAGTCCAACTTGGAGCATCACAAAACTGCTCAAAATATTTCAGTGGCTCCCCACAGTGAAACGGAAACTCTTCAGCCTGAAAGACCCTCCCAATATATCCTCAACCTCTTGTAGCCAGGTTTTGGGGAGACTGATTTCTCTGCAGACAGGGTTCTAAGAGTTTCTGAGAAATACAGTCTCAAAGAGTCAGCATTTTTCTCTTATCAGATACTATGGGACCCTCAAATGACATATACTCAGAAATATAGGACTGGGAAAAGTAAGCTGTGCATGCATTTCAAGGGAGAGAAAAGCAAAAGAAACTAGGATTACGAAGGCAGAATGAAGAGGGATGGCTAGGTCAGTCATGACTGGTACGGGTAGCAAAGAGGCTCCATCATGGTAGCATTTGTCCACTGAAAGACAGAACAACTGTAACCACAATATGAGCATGACTGATCATTTGGGAACTTTTCCCCTGACTGAGAATTCATACAGAAGAAGAGCTTTTTACCACTTTACCTCCAGCAAACTTTCTAACAGGATAGATGTTTAATTTGTAGTTTCATGGCTCTTTTAAGTTACTTACCTACTGTTTTAATTAGTACTTTAAAGCTGGCTTACCCCAGATATAAGATTATGATCAGTCATAACTTCTTTCAATTTCTGGGATTGCATTATTTGGGAACATAGTGGTGATTAGAGAGAGACAGTAACCGGTATATACAGAGAAACAGTGACCTAAGCCATATGTTTAAAATGCTAGCATTCTAATCTAGTTAGGAGCTCTCAGAAAATAAAAGACAATCTTATTGATATAGATTTTTTTCATATTTTGTATGAATGCCACAAAGTTGGGTCAAACTACAACCTAGGATTTCCCTGCTCTTAGACTGAAGTGGGTAAGAGGTGATTGCCTATCTAAGAGAAGGCCGGGTTATATGGGATCATGTTCACTGTTTTTTCCTCCTACCCATATGCAGGGATGGAGTTGAAGGCAGCAAGGACAGAGGTAGGACAGTTCAATAGGAGAAGCTCTCTTCAGACAGCCTACATTCCAAGGGTGAGAGCCAAAATAAAGAGTAAATACCTCCTCCTTGCATTTTAACCTTCATATTTCAAATGCAAACAGCACACAGGTTATATCATATCTTCATTTTATCTTATCATAACCCCTAATACATTATATTTTCACACTTTCTTATCTCAGTGTTTCTTCAATAGAAAGATCCTTTACCCATATCTGTCCTCACTGATTTTGTACCAATGCTTCAAGGCCCAGGTCAAACACACTCACTGATGCACCGACAAGCCATGGTCTTTCCTCTAGATTCTCATAGTTTTGAGTTTCTCTTATAGAATTTATCATATCCTGCCTTGCACTACAGCTATTTTTAAAAGCAAACAGATTAAATAACTACTGCATAAAATAAGGTAACTTTAGGAGTTTTACGATGGAAAACAATATATGTAATAACTATAATTGTGAACAGAAAGAAAATTACAAAACTGAATTCTGATGATCAAGTATGTTCCTAAAAGAAAGAAAAAGGAAGGCAAAGTAATAAGCATGTATGTAGCATCTACACGTTCAAGCATTGTACTAGGCATATTTACAATCTCATTTTATCCTCAAATAGTTTACATTTGAAGAAACTGAGGCAAACAGGGATTAAGTGATTTGCCTAGGGTTCTACCTGGAATGCTTGCCTTCCTGCTCTCCAAGCACTGACCTCTCTGGCTTCCTTTAAGTCCCAATTAAATTCCTACCTTGTACAGGAAGATTTTCCTAATCCCTCTTAATTCTAATACATCCCTCTATTATTTCCTATTTATTTTCTATATAGCTTGCCTTATATTATTTTATATATAATATATTATATTTACATGTTTCTTTGCTTATTGTATCCCCTATTAAACTGTTAGCTCCTTGAGGTAAAGGATTGTCATTTGCTTCTTTTTTAGTATCCCAAGTGCTTAGCATATAGCACGAACTTGATATATGTTTACTGATCAATCACAAAGCTAAGTATCTGAGGCCATATCTGAACTCAGGTCTTCCTGACTCCTGGCCTAGCTCTCTATCTACCATGCCACAGAGAGAACATACAACACTCTCCCTTCTTTGCAGAGGTGGGAAACTTTCTATATAGAATATGCAATGTATGTAGAATATTTAATATACTATCAGACTTGATGGATTTTCAAGAACACCATTATTTCTCCTTATTTCATTTTCATTCTTTGTTACAAGGGATGATTCTCTGAAAAGGACTGAGGGGAGAGATATGCTTAGAAATAAAGGTGATGTAAAAATAAAAGTCAACATAAATTTTAAAAATAGAGTTCTCTACGTGTCATTCCCTCACTCAATAAACTCCAGTAGCTCCCAATTATCTCCAGGATCAAACACAGAATTATCCATTCGGTGTTCAGAACTTGTTATCACCACCATCCCTGCCCCATCTTTCAGTCTTCTTACACCTTACACTTACCTACCTAACACATCTTCTGTGATTTGGTGACACTGGCTCCTTGAACAAGACACTCAATCTCTGGACCTTAGGCATTTTCACTAGCTCTCTACAGAGCTTGGAACGCTTTCTTCTTTGTCTTTGTCCAAGGCTTCCTTGAAGTCCCAACAAAAATCCTATCTTCTACAGGAAATCCTTCCCCATGCCCTTTAAATCAAATATCTTCCCTCTATTAATTATTTCCAATTTATCCTGTACATATCTTATTTGTAAATGGTTGTTTACCATTTCTCTCTCATTAAACTGTAAGATCCCTGGGAGCAGGGACTATCCCTTAGTTTCCTTGTATCCTAAGATTAGGGATAGTACCTAACACATAGTAAGCTAAATTTAGTAGATGTTTATTGACTCATTACATGAGTATAGCCATATGATACAGTATGAATGTGACTGAAGGGCTGTCATATGGATCAAGACTTTGGACTTGTTCTGCTTGATCCCAAAGGGCAGAACATGGAGGAATGCGTGTAATGTATAGAAATAGATTTTAACTTCATATTAAGAAATACTAGTTACTTAGACAAAATAGAATGAGCTCCCTGAGAAGCTACTTAAGTTCTGTCACCAGAGGTCTTCAAGAAGGACCTGGATCAGAAGTGGGGATTCTGCCGCCTTGAGGTCCCATGTAGCCTTCTAGATCCTTAAATGCAGCCTTTTCACTGAATCTAAATTTTAGAGAACAAAATTTTGATTCAGTCAAAAGGCTGCATCTAGATCTCAAAGACCACATGTGGCATCAAGGCCTCAGGTTCCCCACACCTGAATTCTGGATGAACATTTGTAAAAGATATAGAGGTTCTGAGCTCCCTTCCAACCCCAATCTAGTGATTCTAATGGCACAGTCATTTTATTTTTTTTAATTACGAATTTTTTAACATTTTTTTTATTTTGAATTTTGGATTCCAAAGCCTCTTCCTATCCTCAACCCCTTCCCCAACTCATTTTGAAGACAAGCAATATTACATCCATTATACCTGTGAAATGATGCAAGACATTGCATATTAGTCATTTTACAAACAAAAAAGAAAATGAAAAAATTATATTTCAGTTGGCACTTAATTTATCAGTCCTCTCTCTGAAGGTGGATAGCATTTTTTCATTCTGAGTCCTTTGGAATTGGTATTTTATCCCCCTTCACTATACCCCTAAGTGCCAATGTAGCTGAGAAGCATATGTATGACATAGGGGACCAACAAAGAAGTGTGGAATTTAATCAAACCAGGATAAATCAAAGTAAAAACTCAAGAACTATTTTCCTTGTTAGATCGCTCTTAAAGAATTTAGATTTTGGATATAACCAAAAAAAAAGTTTGGGAGAATCAGTGGCATAAGCTTTGATTTTTCAAAAGGTAACCTTTGTTATCTTATTTGAGTTTTGATGTCAGTCCTAGAAACTGCTCTCAGCTGGAGCTGTAGAGCAATTAAGTTCCAACACTGTCAAATCTATTATTATAATTCCCAGAGTTTAGGTAACCATAATTACTGGCAATCATGATTACAGACAGCTCCATGCTGTAGGCTGAGGCTTAGTACGAGCTATTATCAGAGCAGTCACCCAAAATAATCATCCATGTAGTCAAATCCATGATGTCGAGAGATAGATCTTCCTAGCCTCTCACTGCACTCTTCTTCCCTCAGAACTGAGAAATCTGGGTGATAGCAGGGTTACATAATGCACTCACTTAAGACAAGCTGTTTAATCATGGCTTTGACGCCTGCTTTGTATTTCTACAAACTCTATGATCAGACACCATCAATTTGCTTAATAACTGTTTCATCCTTTAACCTCAACACACCAAATGAGTTGTTACTAATGTCATTATAAACTACCCCCAAGCTGGTAATTCTGATGGTGGTAAGTGAATTCTGAGTGCCAAATACGTACCATATACATCTCTGCCCCAAGGATGAACTGGATGAAGAAGTAATTTAGGATGTTTCAGGTTTCAGATACACAGATCTATCTGGGAGTTATTTTCCTTCACAGTGCCTTTAGTGTTCAATAGAGTGGTATGTGGATTTCAAGAACCTGAGTTCAAATATGGCCTTAGACACTTTAAAAAGCTTTGTATATTGCTTTGACTATGACCCTTTCGAACATCTGTGAGGACCTTGGGCAAATCACTTCATATTCAGTTTCTTCTAGGAAGGGTGAAGAGGGATTCAAAGCCAGTTATCCTGACTCTTGGATACAGGATCCAAACACTATGATCTTAGGACAACATGTCAAGCACTGTGCTAAGCACTTTAAAAATATTATTTTATTTTCACAATAACCCTGTGAAGAAGGTTCTATTTTTATTCACCTTTTATAGATGAGGAAACTGAGACTGAAAGAGATTAAGTCACTTGCCCAAGATCAAAGGGCAGCTAGGTGGTAAAGTGGATAGATTTGGAATATGCTAGAAAAAAAACAAAAATGATTAAAATGTCAATACCTAAGAAAGATCCCATTGCCAGGTATATTCCCTCAAGGAGGTTAAAGAAAAGTCCCATATATATTAAAATACAGTAGCTTTTGGAAGTGATAAATAACTAGAAACTAAGTAGATGCTCATTGTTTGAGAACCAGCTAAGAGAATTGTAGTACATGAAGATAATGGAGTATTATTATGCTGTAAGAAACAACAAATAAGAATTCAGAGAAGTAACAAAAGACATACAAAGTGACACAGAATGAAAAAGAATGAAAACAATATTCACAACGACCACAACAATGTAAACAGAAAGAACAAAAACAAACAAAAAAACCACCAAAAAAGACCTCTGAAACAAAATGTTGTATAATTATAGTGACCAAGCCTCCCTCCCTGAAGAAGAGATGGAAAACATATTTTTCTTTCTTCTTCGTAGAAGTGTAGTATGAAATAATGCATACCCTGCCAGACTCATTTAATGTGTTGCTTTTGTTGAACTGGGTTTTTTCCCCCGGTCTTTCTTTTTTATTGGTTGCAAATGGAATGCTTCTTCAGGTAGGACAGGATTAGAGGTATAATAAAAAATGAAGGTGATGTAACAAAGATATCGATAAAAATTTTTAAAAAGAAATATATACTAACCCTGAATTCCCTCTTCTCCCTAAGTCCATGTCTCAAAACCCTTCTACATTTTTCATCAATTCTCTCTTCTTCTACTGAGGAAGAGGTGACCATTTTCTTTGCCAGTAGTAACCTCTCTCACTGTACCCTTAGTCACCTCCCTTCCCATCTTCTCTAGCAGCTGATCCCATCAATCATGCCCTCTCTCTCATCCTTAATCTCTCTACCAAAGAGCCTGTCTTTTCCCCAAAGTCTAAAAACACATTCAGCCACTATGTGCCAAACACTGCAGAAACAAGAAATAACTTTTTAAAAATCATTCATTTGACCCTGCTCCTCAAGTCATTATCTTCCATCTCTATTTCTTCATGATGCTAAACTCCTGGGAAGAATTTCCCAATTAATTTACTGTTTGCTCTGAACTAAGCATTCACATCATGCTCCCAACACCATCAGCTCCCTCTGGACATTTCAGACTGAATGGCCTGTACACATCTCAAATTGAATCAATCCCAATGGAACTCATCTTTTCTCCAAAACTTACCCCACTCCCAGTGTCTATCCAAAATATCTTTCCAACCACCCATGAATTTCATATCTATTCACCTTAGCTATAATTCAGACCATCACTCTTGCCTAGACAAATGCAACAGTCTTCTAATTGGTTTCCTTTCTCCAATCTACATTACATGAATGTCAAAGTAATTTTCTTTTAGGCATAGACTTAGCCATCCACATCATACTATTAAAAGCCTTCAGTGATCCCTTACTGACTATAGGATAAAATACAAAATTCTTTGGCCAGGCATTTAAAGACATTCATTAGCTCTTACCTACCTTCTAGCTTGCCTTCATACTATCCCTCTTCATGAAATTCATGTCTTAGTCAATTAGCTCTTCTACTCACTCAATACTCCATCTTCTACCTCCAGGATTCACATTAGCATATGTCAGGAAGTCTCTGCCTCTTCATCCCCACCACTCAGAAGACTTGGTTTTCCTTCAAGGCTCAATTCAAGTCTGTGAAGCCTTTCTGGATCCCTACTTTCCTCACCCTACCCAGTTAATAGTGATTTCTCCCTCCATAAGTTTCTCTTGATTTCCCTATTGTTCCCCCTAAGCATGTGTAATAGTAAGGGAATTGAAAGATCTTCCCTGTCCCTTAATAGGCCCATGTGACTTGCTTTGAGCATTGGCCCAGCCCAGAACCTGACTCACAACCACGGATGGCGAGAGGAGCTTGCTGAATGGGTGGAGCAGGAAGGGAAGAGCTGAGAGTGAAGCAGAGCTGGGAGAAGGCAGGCAGAGTGGAGAGCGGAGCAGCTAGCATAAGTGAGAGAGGGAGTGATTTTGTCTAAGGGAGATAATTTGTGGGGAGGCCTAACAAAGGAAAGGTTTGGGGATGGCCATGCTCCCAACATTGATAATGTGTATAGATTTCTTTGTTACCATGGTGGAATTGGCTTTCTAGCATCTGAATAAATATCTTGGTTTTGTCTTCAAGGAAAAGATCTTATATTTTGTGAATTTACCCTGGAAATACATATGCATATCCATAGAGGCTGCCGTGGGTATCACATTGGTGTTACAGCATGTAAGCTCTCTGAAAGCAGAGATGGGCAGGTTTTTTTTGGTATCCCTAGTACTTAGCACAGTGCCAGCTGATGGTATAATAGACAGAGCACTGCATGTGGAGTCAGGAAGATCTGGGTTCAAATCCAAGCTCACTTACTAACCATGGGATGCTGAGTAAATCACTTAACCTTTCCATGCCTCAGTTTCCTCATCAGTAAAATGGGAATAATAAATGTACCATCTCCAGTGTTGTTGTGAGAATATTTACAAAGCACTTTGCAAAACCTAAAGTGCTATATAAATACTAGCTACGTTATTCATCATCCATCTACTCTCTATATAATCTTCCATGTACATATTTGCATGTTGTCTCTTCCATTAGAATATATCCTTTTGGAGGGCAGGAACCCTGTATTTGCCTTCCTTTGTATCTGTAACACTTGGCAGTGTCCGACACAATAAGCGCATGCTGACAGACTGACTGATGTGTACGTTAATTACTTAAACATTTGTGGAATTAAACTGGAGATATAATTTGAGATCGTTGGAGAAGAAATGTGTTAGCATTAACCATTACTATCAGAAAACCCTTCATGGACCCTAAAACACAGTGAAGCTAAATGTCTCCGCATACACATGATAATGAAATAATGATAACGGCAAGGAGGAGAATAAGGATGATAAGAGCTAGTACAATCCAGAACTTGGAGATTTCCATGTTATTTATTTCACTTGATCCTCACAACAACCTTGTGACACAAATATCCCCATTTTACAGGGAAAGAAACAGAGGCTAAGAAAAGTTAAGCAAATTGCCCAATGTCACACAGCTACTGAGAGTTCAAGGCAGTGTTTGAATTCAATTTTTTCAATTCAATTCAAATTTGAAAGTCATTCAAAATCCTGGTGCCAAGTCTTATTCATCATTCCACTTCTTCAAAAAAAAATTTTTTTTAAGGCAGCAGTGGAAAAGATACTGGAAACAGAAGACACACATGGAGGTCTTTGGTTCATTGGGAATACCTCACTGAGACTCAGTTTTCTCATCTATAAATGTAGAATAGCAATACTCAAGATTGCCTAATGTAAAGAATACTTATATGGCTCAAAGGAGATAAGAGCATGTAAAACGTTCTGGAAATTGCAAAGTCCTATATAAATGTCAGCTACTATTATGTTGTTACTATTAAATTACCAGACCAGTGTCTACTGCCACAAGAATTTAGCTCTTTCCCGTAGTGGATGGTCCTAACCCATGGGCAGGACCAGGAAAGCAGTACATATACTCCACTCCCCAGAGCTCAAATAGCAGTTTTATCCAAGGAAAGACATAAATACTCTGAGCCCAGAATTTAATAATCTCTTCTTAGGAAGCTAAGAGAAAGACAATAGTTCCAATGGGTATGACCAGAACAAGGCAAATATTGCCCTCATGCAGATTTTCAGGGCTCACCCTCCCTTCTCCTCATGCTTCATTCTGGTTTGGCTTCAGGATGAGCCACCTAAACTGAATGGAGTTCCAGGACATTTAATATACCTAATGGACTTTCAGGAATTTGGTCCTAGGTTCTAGGATTGTCCTAGGGTCAGGGTAGGGAACTTGTGGCCTCAAGGCCACATGTGGCCCTCTCAGTCCTCAACCCAAACTTCACAGAACAAATCCCCTTAATAAAAGAATTTATTCTGTAAAACTTTGACTCAGTCAAAAGGTCATACCTAAGTACCTAGAAGGTCACATGTGTCATAGACACCCCTGTGCTAGGGTATTCAATCAGCCCTAGAGCTGGTACAATATAGCACAGAGGTTTAGACAAGATAAGAGAATCTCATCTCTTGGGGAATGAGGATATGGCTTGATCTCCTCTGGAGGGGAGGAGATAGACAAGGTGTTATTCAACCAGAATTTTCCTCCTGGTGTGACTAGCAGCCACATCCAATAATAGCTCCATGACAACATTCATTTAATCCATTTCTCTGTCTTCATACAATTTAGAGGTTGTTGAAATCTGTAAGAATTAAGCATCTGCCATATTCCCAGAGACTGATGACCTTACCATTTACACTGGCTATTTCCTCCTACTTGCAATATACTTCTTTCTCATCTCTGCCTTAAAAATCTCTATCTTCCTTCAAGACTCAGCTCACCTACCCTTTTCAGGAAGCCTCCTTGGATTGCCCCTCTCCAATTGGTAGTGCCCACTTTTAAATTTATTCAGTGTATATTTATTTATGAACTTGTTATAATAGAGTTCCAGGTCCTGGAGAGCAGGGATTGATTGTTTCTTCATATTTGTATTCTCATTCCTATTGCAGTGTTTGGCATATAGAAGGCACTTAATCAATGCTTGTAGACTGATGGATTACCATGTGCCCTAAGATTACCTATTTCTTTAGTAGAAAATTTTATTAAAGGTCATCATATGGCATTCATCTCTGATTATTTTTCAAGAATACTGGAGAGTGAACTAGTATCATATCATTTCCATAGGAAGCAATCCTTACCTTCTCCCTGAATCCAAAGAGCCAGTGACTTTCTGTATGTTATTGGTAAATTTAAAAAACTAAACAAAGCTTTATATAGCTGGTGAAACTTCATTTAGGGAATATTTTCCAATGAGCTGAGTCAAGTAGGAATGAAATGCAGAATGGCTTCACTTATTGTCAGAACTCAGGTGAGAGAAGGTCTGAGTTGTGTGGGATCCAAATGAAACCCTGAGTGTCAGTCAGCTGAGCTCCCTGAAGAAATTTAAGGTATAGCCAAATATGCAGATGGGCTGCCAAATTTGATGGTCTTTTTGCAGTTCTCATCCTTCTTAACGTCTGACATTGCTGACCATTCTATTTTCATGGATATTCTCTTTATTCTGGGTTTTCATGGATAATGCTGTCTCTTGGTTCTTCTTCTTGCCTGACCAATCTTTCTCAGTCTTTACTGGTTTATCATCAATACCATGTACACTTTTGTTGATTTTCAGTCATTTTTCAGTCATGTACAACTCTTTCTGATCCTATTTGGGATTTTCTTGGCAAAGATACGGGAGAGAAGGCCATTTCCTTCTCCAGTTCATTTTACAGGTAAGGAAACAGAGTTAAGTGACTTGCCCAGGGTCACACAGCTAAGTGTCTAAGCCCAGATGTGAACTCAGGGCAACAAGTCTTCCTCAGTATGGGCCTGGCAGGCACTCCATCCACTCATGAACCCTGACTGTGTGTATAACCCAAGTTTCCATCATAGGCCTTCTCTCTCTCAATTCTCACTTGCATCTGCTCCTATACATTGGCTACTATATGAAGATGACTCCCAGATCTCTCTATCTAGCCCTAGTCTATGAACTCCCATCTTATTCACTAACTACCTAATAGACCTTTCAATCTGACTACCCCATACAAATATAAAACTCAGTAAGTTCAAAATGGGACTTGTTATCTTTTTGCCTAAATCTACCTTTTTTTGAATTTGCCATCACCCAAGGTCATAAGCCCAGCATTATTTTTGACCTCTCATTTCACCTCACCCCTTCTCCCATCCTATCCAATCAGCTGTCAACTCTTGTAATCTCTGCCTCTACACTATCTTTTTATATGCCTCCATTTCTGTACTCATCCATCTACTCCCTTAATTCATGCTTACCTTTTTTCCTAGGCTACTGTAATAGCTTTCTAATTAGCCTCCCTGTCTCAAATGTCTTCCTATTGCAAGACATGCAATTAATTTTCCACATAGTTGCCAAAGTGATTTTCCAAAAGCACAGGACTGACTACATCCCTCCATTACTCAACAAACTCCAGAGACTCCCTAATGCCTCCAGTTTCAGATATAAGCTCCCCAATGTGACAGTTAAAGTTCTTCACGACCTGTCCCTAAACTATATGTTCAGCTTCATTACACATTACTCCCCCCCCAAACACAATATAATCCTGTCAAACAGGTTTTCTGATTGTTTGGCAAACATGGTAATTCATCTTATCCGTCTTTCCATTCACTAGCCCCTCTGGAATATATTGCCTTCACCTCCATCTCTTAAAATCTTTTTCCTTCAGGATTCAGTTCACCTTCTCTAAGACATCTTCTAAGTCCTAGACCCCACCCTTCCAAAATTTTCTTATATTTCCTTTGTAGATACCCTATATATGCTTATCTATGTATACTTTCTTCCCCAAAATAATATAAGTTCTTGAGAGCAGGAGCTGTTTCAATTTTGGCTTTGTATCCACAATGCCCAATATAATCCGTGTCACACAATTAGTGCTTAATAAATGCTTGCCGATTGATTGACTGATAAGCCTAGTGAGCTATGAGTCCATGTTGAGTCAGCTGGGCCATGGCACTAAAAGGAAATAATGAAATCAAATGATGAAAGGGAAAACTTCAATTTAAAGTCACCTGGGGTAGAGGTGGGGAAGAGAGACAGCTAGGTAACACAGTAGATAGAGCACAGGACCAGTAGTCAGGGGGACCTGAATTCAAATTCAGTCTCAGACACGTACTAGCTGTACCATCCTGGGCAACTCACTTAACCCCTAACCCCAACTGCCAACCCCCCTCCCAAAAGAAGTTACCTAACGGGCCAAATCATAGAGACAACAGGAAACGGAAGGATTAGTCACCAGTGAGAGTAGCTATCCCATAGCAAGGTGGAAGAATTTAAAGTCTTCTTTAATAAGGGGTACCAGAAAAGCAGACTCATGGAATGAGGCAGCTCAGCTCAGAAGACGCAGATCTGGATTTGAGATGAAGAAGGCCTATGTTCAATCTGCCTCTGAAACGTATAAGCTGCATTCGTTGTTTTTCAGGCATGCCTGATTCTTTGTGATCCCGTTTGGGGTTTTCTTCGCAAAGATGCAAGAGTACTTTGCCACTTCCTTCTCCTCCTTCCTTCTTCCTTTCTCATCTTTACAGATGAGAAAACTAAGACAAACAGGGTGAAGTGACTTGCCCAGGGTCACACAGCTAGTGCATGTTCTGCTCTGAATGCAGGGAGGCGAGTCTTCCCTGTCTCTAGGCCTGGCACTCTGCTCCTAGCTGCGGTCACAACCTGTGGGACTGAGCAAATCACTGAACCTTACTAGGCTTAATTCCCTCATAAATACAATTTATAGTCTGTATATTAGTCATATGAGTGAATGCATTCTACTTTTATCTTCTCCCTTCAAAGCCCTCTGAGGTCCCCAGATGACACACTAGATGTGTTATAGTGTCAGAATGAAGAGGAAGGCAAAATGATTTCTGCTGCAGATGAGTTATTAATATTTAATGAACAGTAATGAGGACGATACCTGGAGTACCCAGAATGCCAACCTCATAAAAGATGAGGTACATAAAGTGTTTTGCAACATTCAAAGCAAATGCTGTTATTGTCAGTTATGAGCATCTTATTCTCGTTTTTTGTGGTGAAGTTCAGACAAATTGTTATTGCGATTGTCACTTCTATTGTTTTTGTTGCTTCTGTTAAAGAAAACAGAACTTCAAGTACCGTAATCTTGACACAACGTGCTACCAGGTGACTCGACTTTTTTCCTACTTTTAATACCTTGACGAACCTTCTGGATGCATATTCAATTATCAATCCCCTCAAATGATTTATCCCAACTGTGATGTGTTGTATATGGGTAGGAGTTATGAAAGGATAAAAAGGGAGATTAATAGACTATAAATTATTTCCTGATCACTTCAACTCTAGTAGTATGCTATAAAGAAAGAGTTACTTGATGAATATATTGCCACATATCATAGAAATTGGTGCAATTCCTGGCACATGGTAGGTACTTAATAAATGCTTGTTGATTGACTGTTATGAAGGTTCGCCAGTCTAGGGTTCTGTGTGATAAAGAATTTAAGCCAGGAGTGACTTCAACATACTGATTTTTCTCTGGAAATTGATATTAGTTCAAATTTTCATGTATCAGAGTTGTGTTCAGGTAGGAGGATGGAGCAGATGACCCTTTAAGGTCTATTTTAGCTCTGTAATTCAGTGGGGAGGCAGGGTCTCCAATTTCTCCATTTGGACCATGATTAAAAGAGAAGTACAAAGCCTTTCCGTGTTCTATCAGATCTCTCCCTGCCAAATCAATAAACTACCAAAACCAATATCCGATCCCACGAAGAAAATACAAACCTGCAGCTCATATTTTGGTATATCAGTGAATGCATCATTACATTTTTATCTTTTCCCTTCGATGTTTATATGCAGTCCTTTGAGGTCCTTGGATGACGCACTAGCTATGTGCTACGGTGTGGGAATGAAGAGAAAGGTAGAATGATTTCAGATGCAGATGAATTACTAATATTTAATTCAAAGATCCCTCTTTGATTGAAAATGAATACAAAAGGCTTGCATACAGAGGGCCTGACATCCTGCAAGTTCAAAGGAGAGATAAAACAGACAGAAGAGTTCAATTCGGTTAGGAAAAGAAGCTCTGGGCTAAATTTTACTCTGGAACTGAGTAGCAATCCCTTGGTAACCGAAGGAGTGTACAAGTTTCTCCAAATATACTTAGCGTGATGAGACAAAATTCACTAAACTGAACCCCTGAGTACAATAGTTATATGAAATACAGGAAAACTAAAAGCAAGCTCTATCCATTTTTGTCCCTCTTCTTTTTTTTAATGTAAAAGTATTTTATTTTTTCCAATTACATGTAAAGATAGTATTCAACATTCATTTTTTATAAGATTTTTAAGTTCTAAATTTTCCTTTCTCCCTTCCTTCTTTCCCCTCTCCTCAAAACAGCAAGCAATCTGATGTAGGTTATACATGTGTAATCACGTTAAACATATTTCCATATTACTCATATTATGAAAGAAGAAACAGAACAAAAGAGAAAAAAACACAAAAAACCCTAAAGAAAGTGAAAATAGCACACTTGGATCTGTATTCTGACTCCATCAGTTCTTTCATCAGATGTGGACAGCATTTTCTATTATGAGTCTTTCAGAATTGTCTTGGATCACTGGATTGCGGAGAAGATCTGAGTCTATCATGGTGACTATTACTTTTGTGCATCTTTTAAAACGTGCTTGCTTTTGAAATGGACATATGCTCCTGAAGACTTCTTACCAATTGGAAAACATATAAAGTACATAGTACTCATGTATAGCTATGTGAATATCAACTAAACCTGTGAACAGACTGTCCCAATGGCAGAATATGTGACTTCTCTTGTTCTAGACAAGCAGGTCTTTGAGATCGGTTGTAAGTCTGTCTGTTCTGGCCTATCCTTGACTTAGGAAGAATCTGTGAGTGGAAGTAGAAACAGGGACAACCTCTAAATGGCTTTTAAGAACCTAACTACTAGCCTAGCCTGCCAGCTCATAAACCTGTCATCTCAGCTCCTGGAGAGGAGGTTAAGGTTACAAAACCTCCTAAGCTGCAGTGGGCTCAAAACTGAGTGTCCACACTAAGTTTTGAGTCAACATGGTAAGCCATGGGAGGAAGGGGATGAGACCACCAGGTTGCCTAAGGAGCAGAGGAATCAGCCCTGGTCAGGAGTAGAGGAGGTAAAAGCTCTTATGGGTAATCAGTAGTAGTGGCACTTCCAAACTGAGATAGGAAGAGAAGCAGAAAGAGAAGGGGGTGGGAGGAGGAGAGAGGGAAGGGGAGACGGAAGAGGATGAGAGAGGAAAGAGGGAAAAAAGAAGGGAAGAGAGAGGGGAAAGAGAAGGGAGAAAAGAAAGAAAGAGGGGAGAAGAAAAGGGGAAAAGAAAGGGGAGGAGGAGGAGAAGAGAAGGGAAAGAGCCTTACATGCCAGAGAGAGCTTTACATAGTCCTTGGAGCCACCAAACTACTTGAAATGTGAAACCAACCTCAATCCATAGACAAAGGGTGATTGGTATGACCTTCAGAAAGCAATCAAAGGCCCCTGTGTTTACTACAGAATGTAAACATGTAGCCAATCACAAGACCAAGAAAAACCAACCCTCTGGAAAGTGTGTTATTCCAGGAAATGCGCTGTGGCCTGGCTCCTTCCAAGGACACAGTCGGTACAGAAAGATGTCCTGTTCTCACTAACCTTGCCCTCACAGCCAATTATCTGCCCAAGGGAAGGAAAATGAACAGCAGTGGGGAGAAGAGGGTTAAGTGGGGGGAGGGAAAGATAATACCCTTGTTGCCCCGGCAGTAAAGATTTTATAGAGCTCAGAGGGCCCTTCTTTAGGAAATCTACTGGGCCTAGTCATGCTTCAAGAAAAATGAAAAACAGCCTGGAGGGAAGGGACACATAGTTCACAAATGCAGGGGTTGGGAGGATGGGAGAGAAAAGGCTAACTAGATGCAAAGCAGCTGGCCACTTCATGCAGATTTAGATCATAGGAACTCATAATATATATAGAAAAATTATTCTAGCCACCTCATCCCTGGGACAACAAGAACTCAGGGAATGCTTCAAGGTCATCACACTTTCTAAATGAGTGTTGACAACCACGGTAATGCTGCCCTAGAGTCTATGCTAACTAATGAGGGAGGTATTTCTTTCAAATACCAAAAACAAAATGAGAAATTTATTTTGTCATTTAGTGAGTGAATTATTCTCTCTTTTTAAAACATTTTCCCACTCACTCGCACTATCACTCCCCACTCCACTGCATTCCCAACACACATATGTATCTCTTAGAACCTGACAGATTTCTCCAAGGTATACCAAATGCTACAGAATAAAATATAGTATATTCAAAATGTTTGAAATAAGTAAGCTTTTTCAATACAACAAAATAGCAGAACTCAAGCCACAAGTTTAGTGTATTGAAAGAATTCAGAGAAAGATTCTTGCTTAAACCTCACTATACCAAAGTCAGAAATGAGGCATCCTGAAGATCTGAATAAGGGAGGATCCTCCTGCTCCGATGGCTCTTGATGATACAGAGGTGATCTAGGGTTCTTGGAAACGAGGCCAACAAGCTTTAAAAGACTTTAGGCACAGTGCCTCCCACTTAGCAAGTTCTCATTAAGTGGCAGGAATTGTAGGCAGTCAGTTGACATAGTGCTGTATCTGGGGATTTGGGAGAACCTCAGTTCAAATTCTGATTCAGAGACTTTCCTAGCCTTGTGACCCTGGGGAAGTCACTTAACTCCTGATTGCCTCAGTTTCTTCATCTATAAAAAAGAATTATAACAGCACCTACTTCACAGGGTTATGGAGGATAAAATGGAACAATATGTTGAAAATGTTTTACAAATCTGAAAGTGCTATACATGCTTACTTTCATTATTTATCAGTTGTAGGTGAGGTGCCAGATTTGATGGCTATTGGGAAGAAGGGTGTGGTGGTGGTGCTGCTGGTATCTTGGTTCAAATTCCACCTTTGACACATAATACATGACACTTAAACTAACATTGTGGCCTCACAGTTAACTCATCAAAAAAATGAAAAGTATGAATGGACTAGTGAGCCCCTAAGGTCCCTTCTACCATGTTATTTATGATCCCAATAATAAAATACAATAAACATTTATTAAGCATCTATTATGTGCCAGGCACTGTGCTAAGGACTAGGGATACAAATAAAAAAGACAGTCCTGCTAAGATCCGCTGAAATCAGAGAGGCTCACTGTCTGCAAGACTTTTTCAGTCATCACAACTCAGAGAGACTATTAGTTAATTTGTTATCTAGGTTAGCAGAGAAAAATTCATAATGATGAAATGATAGCTTGGTAGAACAGCAGACTGAGAAGGAAACTTACAAAGAGCTCAGTTCATCACCCCCCTCCCCCGGCAAACACTTATTAACAAGGTGACCTTGGGCAAATCACTCTGCCTCAGTTTCCTCATCTATAAAATGGTGATAATTAATAGTCTCTTTTTCCCAAGGCTGGAAAGATAAAATGATACTATTTATGAAGTCCTTTGCAAAGCTGAAAACAATAGCTATTGTTATTCCCAATCCTTAAGGAAATAGTGATTGATTCAGTATACAAATAATGGCCACCTTGTTCCAACTCTTTGAGGTAAGCAGGACAAATCTATGATTTTATTTTATGGATAATAAACTGAAGTTCAAAGAAGGTAACTGATTCAAGATAATGGGATAATGTCAGTAAAGCTTATGTTTATAATTAATATTATTGCTGTTGTTTTTATTTGCCCAAGATGACATGATTAGTAAGTAGGATCAGATGTCCTGACTTCAAGGCCATGTTCTTTTCATCCCACCATATCTGGAAGAAGCTTTATAGATCACCTGGTTCAACCTCTCCATTTGGTAGAAGAGGAGATTAGATGGTGCACGGAGAGGTTGGAATGATTTGTCTAACATCATGCATCTGGCATCTTTATAATAATAATAAGTAATCATTTAATAACAATACTATGTTTACTTTAGGCTCCCTCTCTCAGAACTGCTGACCTGATATACATGTAGTTGCTATGCTGAAATGTGACTTCAATACCTCAGACATTCAGTACCTAAAGTTAGGACAGGCATTCTCTTACTTGGTTGGCCCAGACCCTTTTCCATTCAAGACCTCTGTTAAGGCAAGATAGGGTGGTGTAATCCTTGGTACTAGGAGATTCTCATCTGTAGTGAGTTTGATATCAATATGGGAGAGGAGGGAAAGGGAGAGAGGGAGAGAAACAAAAAGATACAAAGAGAAACTGAATGTATCCTTGCTGCCTAAGGTGGAGTGAAATGCCCAGGTCAGTAACAGTTAAAGTTCAGAGCTTAAGTGCCAATCAGTAGTGGGATTAGTCCATGAGTAGTCATGGACACAGTTCTTCCAACCTGGGTGAGACAGGGAGATCCATTCTCCAAAAAAAAAAATAAACAGATTTCTTAAAGCCTAAGTTATGTCCAATGCGCTAAACCTGTGATATTCCAGGGTCCATTTTCCATCCTACTCTTCTAGGTGGGTTTTACTTGAACAGAACTTAAAAGTTGTAGGAATGAGTACATGGGAGATGTATCAGCCTAGGACGGGTGTCCTATAGACTGAATGAGAGAAAAGCATAGGACCCCCAGTACCAGCAGCAGCCGCTCCTGAGACCATCAGCCTGAAGATTAAATGTCTGTAAGTCACCTACTTGAACTTCCAGGAGCCAAGATGATGCAGTGATTTCTAAATGCTCTCCCCCTCCCCTTGTGGATTTTGAAAATTCCAGAGACTATTTCCCCAGGAAAAATCCTGGAATAGTGGAATCAGCCAAAGGAGGTCTTCTCTCCTGAGCTAGAGCACAGGTAGGTTCAGCAGTTGGTAAACCCCATCTGTGATAACTGGGAAGACTACCCATCCCCCAGACTTCACGCAGTGAGCTCCAGGGTAACTCTGGGGAAACTCAGAAAGACTTCACCTGGTCTCTGCTTTGGCATACCAGCCAGCTCAGCACCAAGTAAGCTTTCTAACTTCTTGTTGAAAGAACCAGAAGTCATAACACACAAAGCCTCAAGTTCCAAGCACAAGAACCATGGGACAGATCCCCCTGTGTCCCAGAAGCAGAGATCCACTTTAAAAGCCAGAAAAATGGCAATCCTCATGAGCAGGAAGCAAACCAGAAAAGGAAAGACCATGGAATCTTACTATGGGGACAAGGACCAAAACACGAATACCAAAGAGGTCAGCATTGAGATTGTACTTCCATGTGAAAACTCAGAAGGGAATATAAATTGGTCTCACGTCCAAAGAACATTCTTGTAAGAGCTCAAAAAGGATTATAAAAGCCAAATTAGACAGGTAGAAGAAAAATTAACTAATGATTTTAAAAATATGAAAAAACAAATTATGGAAGAATTTAAAAGGAAAACTGGACAAATGAAAAAGGAAGTACAAAACCTATCTAGAGAAAACAGGAATAATTGGGCAAATGGAAAAGGAGATGAAAATGTTAATGAAGAAAACAATCTATTAAAAAATTAGAATTGGGCAAATAGAAGCCAACAACTCTATGAGACATCAAGAACCAGTAAAACAGAATCTAAAGAATGAAAAAAATAGAAGAAAATGCAAAATATCTCACTAACCTGGAAAATAAATCCAGGAGAGAAAACTTAAGAATTATTGGTCTACTGGAAAGCCATGATGAAAAAATGGGCCTGGACAATATCTTCCAAGAAATCATCAAGGTAAATTGCCCAGAGGTCCTAGATCCAGAGGGCAAGATAGTCATTGGAAGAATCCACTGATCACCTCCTGAAAGAGAACCAAAACTGAAAACACCAAGGAATATGGTTGCCAAATTCCAAAACTATCAAGTATTAGAGAAAATACTACAAACAGCCAGAAAGAAACAATTCAAATATCAAGGAACTGCAGGCAGGATCACACTGGACTTGGCAGCTTCTATATTAAAAGATTGGAGGGACTAGAATATGATATTTCATAAGGCAAAGGAGTTTGGGCTACAACCAAGAATCAATTACCCAGCAAAAATGAATATAATATTTCAGGCAAGGATATGGACATTCAATGAAATAAAGGATTTCCAGAACTTCCTTATGAAAAGGCCAGAGCTCAATAGAAAATCTGATCTTCAAATACAAGTCTCAAGAGAGACATAAAAAGGAAAATGAGAAAAAAATTCCAACAATTTGCTATTCAGTATGGGCAAGCTGTTTACAACCCTATAAAGAAAGTTAATTCTTGTCAATCTTGAGAACTGTATATTTATTATGATATTTAAAAGCGATATACATAGAGGGAGTGGGTATAAATTAAATGGTGTGATGATAAAAAAAATGTGATTTAAGGGTGCAAAGGGATTTTAACAGATGTGAAAAGGAGAAGGCAGAAAAAAGTAAATTACAACACAGGAAGAGGCACAAAAACACATTACCGTAGGGGGAAAGAGAGGAGGGAGATGAGCACTGTTTGAGATTTATTCTCATCTGATTTGGTTCAAGAAGGGAACAACAATCTCAGTTAAGTATAGAAATTTAACTAGCCCTACAGGCAGTAGGAGGGGAAAGAGAAAAGAAAAGGAAGGAGAGGATAAAAGGGAGGGAAGAAGTAGTAAGAGAAAAGGGGAAATAAAGGGAGGGGGACTGATAGAAGGGAGGGAAGACTGGTCAAAAAAAAGGAATGAATACATGGGATGAAATAATCAAAGCGAATGAAATCCCCAGAAAACAGTAAATTGAGTCTACCTCTTCCTTGGCAAAGTAAATAACAGAAAGGGAAGAGTAAATGATCAGAGCAAATTCCTATTCTCTTGGACCAACATATGAAATCAACCAAAATACAGTCAACTGAATATATTCCCAGGGATGATCACCAAAGCTCACATTTCAATCCACTCTACTAATGTAATAGGACTTCAAAACAAAGGTAAATCCTGGGAGAAATTGCTTAGAAATTTCTACTAATGTCTGTCTATCAAGGTGTGGAGGAGTGGTAGAATGAAAGGAAAAACATCCTAGATGAAAAGTACCTGCCTCAAAGTTCAGAAGCTTGCTGAGAACATCTCCCTCTCCTAGGCTATTAAGCAATGCTAATGACTTTGTGCTGCTCTGCCTCACTTAAAATCCAATTCATGAACAAGTCAAGGCATCACCCTTGTGATATCATTGGTCCTTTTCAAAAATGAAAAACCAATGACATTCACTACAGAAAAAATCAGGCCTCTGACAACAGGAAAGCCTCTCAGAAGAAGTACCAAGAAGAACTGGTAAAGAAAGGGTGAAGATGATATGAATCTAAATTCTATGAATTCTTTTTCTCATTCTTCCATTACTGCCATCAAAAACTAATTTCTTTTAGGTGCCTTAGTAAAAATGAAGCATATAGTGCTCTAATAGTTAATATATACAAAGATGGCTAAATAATACTAAAGAGAGTATATGTCTACATTTTTTAAAAGAATGGATAAGGACATGTGGGCAGGGCAAAAGCCTTGCAAGTTCAATCCCCACATAATAACCCTGTAATAGAATTTTGCTAGTCTGAAGGAATTCAGTCATTTTGGAAAGTAATTTTAAATTATGATTTTTAAAAAAAGAATTAAAATGTCAATCCTCTTTTGACCCAGAGATCCTACTTTTAGGCACATTCCCCCACAGATATCAAAGACAGGAATAAAGGTCATATATTACTTTAGACTTGATATAAGTGTGTGTATGTATTTATATATACACACATATGTATGTGTATATATGTATAAATACACAAACACACACACACATACACACACAAAAATACTAATAGTAGCACTTTTTCCAGTAGCAAAAACAAAACAAAACCCCCCAAAAAAAACCCTGGAAATAAAATTACTATCAATTGGGTAACTGTTGTATACTAATGTAAATGGTACATTACCGTTGCGAAAAATGATTAATAATCAATATCTTAGAGATTCACAGCTTCCCCTACCCCTTCTTCCAGTTCAGCTTTTTTTTCAGATGGACATTACTGATAACGAGATTGCACTGATTCTCCTTATCAAGGTCAGCCCCTACCCAAGCTTGCAAGTAATTTAATCTAAAGTAGGGAAGCCCATTCCGTGTTTTACTCAAACTTGGGTGGAGATAGATTTTAGACTAGTTGTCTAAATATTCCAAGGCTGAGACTGGTCTGGTATGGAGATATTTTCTCTGTCCAAAGGTGAAATAATGATGCAGTGATATCAGCCCTGGTTGAAAGGGTTTATAAACTGTTCCCCCTAACCCCAAAGGGAGCTTAGCTGTAAAGTGAGAGAAATAAACACTTATTTCTTATTAACACTTATTAAAACAACTTAATCCTGTGTCTTTCTTAGTCCAAACTCTGAAGGTTAACAACATATAATATAAAAAATGAATATGAATAATTCAGAGAAGCACAGAAGATACATACACAATGACACCTGTGTAAATGGAAAGAATACAACTGGATGCTATGTAATTTTAATGATCCAGCTTGTTTTTGAAATGAGAAAATGTTTCTCCTTTCCTTGTTTGCAGAGGCAAGGGGTTATGGGGGTGGCATGCTGACCATATTGCCTCATAGACTCAATTTATAATGACCTTTTTTGTTTGGTAGCAAAGAACTGGAAACAAAGTGAGTACCCATTCACTGGGGAATGATTGGTGAAATTATGATATCTGAACATGATGTAAGTAAGTTAACTTCAAAGTAAGTGCCAAGGTCAGCCATGTCTTCATTTGTATCTAGACTCCACTTCTAATTCTGGACTCTATCTAGCATGCCCCTGAAGCTTCTTCACCATGAAAGTTTACTCCATTCTTGGACTTCTCACACTGGAAATACATGCCACCCCTGTGGCTCCTTCCTCCAATTAGCTGGTTCCTCCCAGAATCTCCATTTTAATTAAAGAAAATGCCCAGGCCAGCCATGACATTATTCTTCTCTAAGCTGCACAACAGGCATTTTCTCTACTTTGCCCCAACTCAGGTACCTGCCCAGCCCTGCTCCACCCCTTGTCAGTTTCCTTTTAAGTACTATGTTCCCCAATTAGCTTCTCTAGGACACAGATTATCTCTTCCTTTGGGCTTGTATTTGCGTTCCTAGCACTTCACTGCTTGTAGTAAACACTAAATATCACAACTAGTGAGTGAAATCATATTTGAACTCAACTAGCTACAAAGACAAAAAAAAAACCCGTGAAAGATTTAAGAACTATGATCAAGTCCATAACCAATCTTAACTCCAGAAGACTGATGATGAAGCCTGTTTCCACTTGTTAGGCAGGGAGGTGATGGAGTAGAGGTAAAGAACAAGATAATATTTTCTGACACAACCAATATGTGGATTTGCTTTTCTTGGTCACATTTTCTACAAGTGAAGACTTTGGGGTTGGGGTGAGGTGTTAGGTAGACAGTGAGAGGAATAGCGAAAATGATACCAAAAGAGAAAGAAAATAAAGCAAAAGGTAAATGAATCACTTTATAAAATACAAGAAAAGAACAGAAGGAAAGTCAGAAAGGGACAGAGACAAGCAGGGTAACATTAGAAGAAACACATTAAATTTGAACTATACTTTTAAAACAAGCTGTATGTAGCAGGTATTCACAATTTCTTTTGCAGTTCTTTTTCGATTGTTCTTTGTATGGGAAAATAATCATGTTTATTGATGGTTACCAAGCTCAGGATAATTTTGAAAAAAATTTCTAAATAAGGAAAATGTAGATGATTTTATCAATGATGCTGCTACAGCCTTTTGGGTCTAGATGGGCACTAATTTATTTAGTTGTTTTTGAGTGAGGAGGAGGAGACCTTAGCGGTGGAAGTAAAACAAATTGAGGACAATTAGCACTTGCAGTATACTAGACAACTAATATGGACATAAATGTTCCCAGGAATTTCTGTCTCTTAAATTCCCTGACTATCAGCAGAAAAATGATCTTCCTTGTTCTCTAATGTGGAAAATCTAAAGTTTTATAAAGGTGTTTATGGTTTTTTCCCCCTTTCAGTATCCTATAATAGGAAAACTAATGCAGTTTCTACAGGAGAGGAAGAATAAACCTCCAATAAAGGATCCTAAAAAGACCTCAATTTTTTACACAAATATGTAAGTATTCTATAACAAACATTATAGCTGTCTTTAAATTCCCCAAAGACAGGATTTGCAGCTACAAAAATCTAAGAAGCAAACAGATCCTTCTATACATAACAAGAAAAGGGTCCTAGAAATCACATACCAGACACTATAAAATTCCAACATTCAAGCATTTCAACAGTCAGTTTAACGAGCCCAAGAGCATCTTTATCAATTTTCTAGGAGACCTTTATTTAGAAGTAAAAAATAAAATTAGACTCCTGAAAAGGACACAATAGAAGAGTGAAAGATATTCCTACAGCTGATAGCTGATGTGACAGACACCAATTAAGAAAAAAAGGATTTCAGAAGTTTGCTGCCTCCGGATTTGAATTTTTCCAAATTTAACTCTAAGCCTTAGCCTAAAAGCATGTGTAGGCATAGTGATGTACACACACCCAATGCAGAAGAAAATTCCTACAGATTATGCCATGAACCCAGATGGGCAACAGAATGAGATAGAAAATCCTCTCCACTATTCTAGAGGACTAATTCCTGATATCTAGTTCATGTTGTACTAGGAAAAAAAACCCCAAACGGCTTATCAATTGGTATTTGGATTACAAAAGCTAACACGCAAGGGAAGAATCCAATTTTTAAGGGCTTCCTTAAACTCTTCCAACTTATCTAGCAAATAGCTAAGTGGTTTTTGCTCCCCTTTTAATAGCTTTACAAGAAGGAAAAATAACCACTCTAAATCACGCATGAGACCAATTTTGGTTACTAAATAGAAGAATGTTTAACTTCAGAGACTTTGACTTCAAGAGATGAAAATCTGCATCTTCTAACTAGCTCTGTATACCTTCTCTTTGGGTTTGTTTGGGGTTTTCTGGCTGAATCTGTGTCTGGTGTGGGGACTTCCAGTGTGAGAACTCCCTTTACTGGCAACTTATTTGTAATTTATAATCAGATTTTGACCAAGTATTACCTCCTGCAAGAGATCAGTCGTATCCCCCAACTGCCTGTGTCTTTCCCTCAAACGTCAATCTGCATTGATGTTATAGGTAAGGATTTATGCAAATGTTATCTTCCACTTTGGAATGTAATCTCCAAGAGACTTGGGAATGTTTTTGCTATTTCTTTTATCTCCTCAGGGCTCAGCACAAGGCCTAGCAGATAGTAAACTCTTAAATACTTGCTGATTGATAGATTACATTTACCTGAGAAACTCAGAGGTTCCAGGACTGGCCCCTACTTAACACAGAATCTATGTCAGGGGCAGAACTCAAACCCAAGTCTTCCTGACTCCAAGACTGGCCTATCCACTCAATCATATATTGCCCCCTCAGACCTACCTCAAAGAACTAAAAGAAGAAAACTATAAAACTCAAACATCAAAACCTTTTCTCTGGGTTTCTTTTCCTATCTCTCCCCCACCTTTAGATTCCTCTCCAATTCTAATACAACTGAAGAATTTTTTCCAGACTAATTGACATCCCTCAGACAAGGTCCTTCTCTTTCCTTTTGGGCAGATGTTATTTGCATACTGACATATTGTAAATCTAGTCACCCAGGTAACAGAGCTTCAGTTAGCAACTGCAAATTGAAGGTCAGCTTGATTCCTTCTAAAATTAGAAGTCAGAGAAATCTGATTTTTAACTGTTTGAAGTAGGGTGCTCGGTTTGTAAATAAATTTCATTTTTATAATAAAGTTTTAATTGGGGGCTTTTAATATTACACGATGAAAGTAAACTGAAGTACTTCAATGTGCGAGTAAGATTTGCTTTTACATACTGATATGTTCCCTCTCCCCACTGCTGTTTTTATTAATAGTATCATCATTCTACCATACTTGAAACCTTGGAATTGTCTATAAAATGAAAGGGCTAGATTAGATGGTCTCTATAGTCTAACTAGCTCTAACATTATAAGAATTTATCAAAAGAGATACCATATCTGCATCTTCCTGGAAAAAGTGTTTTGGTACCACAGAAAAAGGATGGAGGAAACATACAGTGGGTGATTTCCAGGGTTGGGAGCTGGTTTAAATTAAAATGTTATTACTTCAAATGGAGACAACAGAATGCTAGTTACCATGTAAGAAACACTGAATAGCAAGAATTCAGAAAAGTACGGGAAGACATATGAACTGACACAGAGTGGAGTAGACAGAACCAGGAAAAAATTATATACAGTGACTGCAATGATGAAAATTGAAAGAAAAAAAAGGAACTGATTGCTGTGTAATTATAAGGACCACACTTATCCCCAAAGAAAGGATGAGAAGAAACAGCTCCTTTCCTTCTTTGTGGAGGTCACACATACTGTCATACTCAGTTGAATTTTGTTAAAGTGCCTTTTTTTAGCTTTCTTTCTTGTCCTTTGTTACGAGGATGGACTTTGGAGTAAGAGAGGGAAAAAAGATTTGATAAAATCAACACAAATTAAACATTAAAGAGTATTATTGTGGATGTCTCTGCTGATAGATATTTCCTGAATTTCCTCTTATTTCATTCCATTTTTCACCAAACTTCTCCCTTGTCAGTCCATGAAAGGGAAGGGTCACTTCATAACTCCACCTTGACCAAACATGTTAGGAAAACCCGAGGAGCAACAGTGGTAACAGGTGAAACTGAGGCTCCTTACATGAGTAATAATTAAAATTGAGCAGGTAAGTGGAAAAGTGGAAAGAACAAGGAAACTTAAAATCAGGAAGACCACAGTACAGGATGTGTTTCTGACTCTTACTATGTCACCCTGAGAAAGTCTTTTAACCTCTCTGTGCCTCAGTTTCCTCATCTGTAAAACGGAGATTATAAAAGTACCTACCTCACAAAGGTTGATATAATATATTGTGGAAATTGTGAAAACAGAATGGTTAATGGCATTACTAACCATCTTTATCTGCTTGAGCTTCCTTACTAAGCAGAGGAGGTCAGACTAACCTGAGAATCAGAATCAGACAATGAGGAGGCAAACTAAACATCTCTCAAGACATCCCTGAGATCCAAAAAAAACTCTCCCCACCCCCACCCCTTTCCAAAGTCTTGACTTTAGGTAGTTTTTCTTGAGAAGGGCATTACTGATATTGAGGCTTCTTATCCAATCAAAGAAGACCCAAGCTTGCAACAAATTTGATCTAAAGTGGGGAAGCCCACATTTTTCTACTCAAGTTTGGGTGGAGAGAGTTTTTTTTGGTTAGATACCCCAAGATTGGGAGTGGTCTGGTATAGAGATTTTTTTTCTCCGTTCAGGGGTGAAATGATGGAATAACATCAGTCCCTGTTGAAGGGGTATATAAAGTGTTCAGCCTAACCCCAAAGGGAGCTCAGTTACAACTGCAGCTCCCATGCATTCATATGACACCCACCCACTTTGAGAGAATAAACATACATACAGCCTAATTCTGACTTTCTTAGATCACACTCAGCAGATTTACAATATATAAAATGCTTTGTAAGCCTTAAAGTTCTATATTAATGCTAAGTATAATTAAAACTATGTTTTATGCTTTTGTACAATTTCTTCCTGAAAGCACAGGTAGACACAAGCTCTAGTAGCTCAGCCCTTCTGGAACTCTTAAGAGCTCCAGCCAGTATCTAAAGAGAATTAAACAAATAAAATACGTAATTCAATTCTGGAATGCTGCACTTCAATGAATGACCTCCTTTTTTGAATTTCTAAAGAAATCACCCAGATCTAGGAAGAAGCAGCCAGATGGCTAGGGTTTGTGAATTGTGAACACAGCTGATGAATTAAACATAGCATGTAAGTTTGTAACTTTGATGAGAAAAAATTTTTTTTTCTGGTATGCTGTTTGAAAAATATTACAGAGCAATCTTTTCTAGAGCTGGAAAGAATTGAAACGGTTATGTAATTCAAACCCCCTCCCCCATTTTACAAATGAAGAAACTGAGTCCCACGATGGTTAAGTGAAATGCTGTAGGTAGTAAACATAGGAGGCAAAACTTAAACCTGGTTCTTCTAACTCAAAAATCAGTGCTCTTTCCAGTATATTACCTAACAATATACAGAAATCTGTCTGGCTTCTAATATTTTACTAGTTTTGCGCTATAATGCAGCTGGCAAAGAGCTTTTTAATGAATTAAATTCTATTTAACATTTTGAAAAACTTTAAGTTACAGAGCATTATTAACCATTTATAAGAAGGGGAGGGGGACAGGGGAAGTAGGGAACAGAACTGAACTAACGCTCAGACAAATTGGGCTTAAATTCCAGGAAACTTATTTCCTCATCTACACTAGAGACTGCTCATATTTAGTAGGAATTCTAATATCTTAAGTATCAAAACAATATTTTGCACAGAGGAGAAACTACGAAATGTTTGGTGAATTTATTCACTTACTTCGGCTTCTTTATTAAAAACTCCAGTCCCATAATATCTGCAAAATTATGTAGTTCAAGGTTCTTAACCTAGGATCCATAAGTTTAGGTATAAAAAAATTTTAATAATAGCATTTCAATTATTTATTTCCTTTGTAATTTCATGGATTTAAAAAAATGTTTTTCTGAGAAGGTATCCCTAAGCTTATGGGCATCATCAAATTGCCAAGGGGGTCCATGACACATGAAAAAAGGTTAAGAACCCCTGATGTAGTTGATATTCTTGATGTCTTGAGTAGGGTTCATGAGAGCTTGAAATCTGTCATCAAGAGAATAGAGATCTCCTCCAAACGAGAGCCAGATTCTCATCCATCTGTGTATACAATCATTCTGAAGAATTAAATAGCAGTGGTTATGCAAAATCCCAGGGTATGATCAACCCTTACATTCCAGAATTGAACACTGTGTGGAGAAACCCCATAACTGTTCTATTTTATTCATATGTGTTTAAAATAGAGAATGATAAATG